>VWZG01011968.1:0-64535 GCA_013396735.1 Grallaria varia
CAAGACCCTCTCCCATCAGAGCCACCCACAGTATTACTTTCAAGGAAAAAGGGGGGGAGGCACCTGGTTTTTTATTTTAAATTTCCAGATCATAGTTTATATTAATGAGGAAGTTGAAAGGATTTAAAAAGAGAGGCTTGCTGACTAACTTAAGCACAAGTACATCAAACAGAAAAGGGTAATACATTACAACCACTACTCTATAATAACTTATGTTTACCTGGAACTTGTGTTTACACAGTTCATCTGGACTTCTCTTTCTGTGAATTAATACAGTCTGTTCTTTCAACAGCACCTGTCACATGGAGTCAACTTCTCCCCAAACTCTCAGCTCTATCATCATGTGTTTATTGACCCAAGTCATTGGTGCTTAAACAAGTGGAGAGCAGCAAGACCCAGCTTCACAAATAGCTGGGAGTAGTGACCTGCTCATCATTTACTTATTTAGGTTGCAACTTTCATTTTTACGAGCAAGAGTATCTAAAATAAAAGATGAACAGCATTTTCTTTCAAAATAAAAAAATATTTAGGCCTTAATCCAAAAAAGCACTTAATGTATGTAACGTCAATTACATGGACTTGGATGGGATTACATCTAACAGTTGCTCTGGATTCGAGTGTCTGTGGACTAAATTTATGCATAGCCAGTATTACTGAGTTGATCTAGTTACTGTGCGTTCCTTACTATGATAAACATTTCATTATTTAAATATCCAGGTTTGGACTTGCCAGTACAATCATTTTTACTGATCTGTTTAAGATAATCATCCTACAACAGATTTTTCTGACATCAGATGAGCAGAAGTGAGCTGACAACGGTTTACCATGCATTTAGAGTCTGAAATATACAGATCTTTACCTGAGATGCTTAAAAAGCAAGTGACACTGATTTTGAGGGAATCCGTGCTTCCCTGTACAAAACATACACCCCACTAGTAGTTTAGAAACAGGCACTCTAATTTTACAAGTTCACAATGAGTTAATATTTCTACAAAACACTACAAATACAAATTTAGAAACCAAAGGATGCATCTAGAAAAAAGCATCCTGTAAATATTTATAATTTCTGCCTTTCAGAAAAGTATTTTTTGTTAAAAGCAGCAGGTTAATTAAAGCTATGAATCAATTCACACAGACAAAGGGATGCTAGAGAACAAAAAAAGGAGTCTTTCTTTGGATTTATTAGGTGCCTGGATATTTACAGCAGATATAATTTTACACAGGACCACACAGCAGGAAAATACATCTCTAAAAACTTCAGCTGAACCATTCCAGACCTGGAACACCATACAATGACCATGCAGTGCTTTTACCAGCCTCACATTTCAGTTGATCCAAATGTACAGCAACTGAAAACCCACAGATTTTTCTCAAAATGAAGTATTATTACTAATGCTTACTTGGGAATTACTTCTATTCATATTATTTGATCTTTTTTTCATGCTTCACTCACTATCCCTCCCAAACTTACATTCAGAAATCTTAAATTCTGCTCATTAATTTGAGGTCTGAATTCATCCAGAAATCCTGGAATACTTTTTCCTTCTCTCTAGAATTAGAAAAACTAATTTCAAAAATTCCAGAAAAGCTGGATGTAGAGAAATCTGTTTAATGAAGAAGCAGTACAGTGATGTGCTCAGCAACAACTAGACTGTGTTCTCATTCAGGCAAGTACAGGATACCAAGCCTTTCACATGTTGAACTAGTTGAAGACATACTAACACTTCTTTTTAGATTTGTTACTGATGTATTACAACAATTGTTGTAGTAGCTGAAATTTTAAAATGCTTCCAACCATAAATATGCTTGGAAATACTGCAGGCTCTGCTTTGACTGCAGGTAAGCATGGATATATTCATACTGACTTCACAAAAGTTAGTCCAAGGACTAGCTTTACAAAAGTCTCAATGTGATAACACCACTGTGGACATATCACATGATTTAAGTTCCTGCATCCTCTTACAGAAAAGACATTTTCACATGTCCTGCAGGTACAAAATTTGACTTTTGAAAGCTGCTCAGGCACTAGAACTACCTTGGAAACCCCTGGGCTCTAGTACCTCATTGAAACCTTCTCAGCATTTTTACAACAGAAGTTGGTAACAACAAACTAAACAATAACTTCATCCTAATGTAAACAATACATGAAATTCTGAGTTTTAGCTGTTACTGAAATATATCCCACAAATTCCATTACATTTGACATGAAATCCAATTTTAAATATTACAAAACCAAGTGGAGAACTCTTGGGTTGAACTCTGGTTTGAGTTTCTATGAGAGATTTTGGTCTAGACTAGCCAGCCTGATAATGTGAAAGGAGAGCAAACAACAGTAAACTATGACTGTGAGGACTGCTTCATATCAGCCAGAGCTTGCTAGGATACTATAACGCCTGTAAGAAAGCTAGTCATGCTACATAAAATGTAGCTTTAAACACACTTAGGACTAGATTCCCAATGGGTCCTTCCATTTAGCATGTAACATAATCTGTTTTTCCTAACGAACTGTATTTAGTATCACAAGGGATGGTTAATACAATTTTGGAAAAAGGAAAAATAAATTCATAAAATATGAATAAATAACCGTAAGTTGTTTACAGAAATAAACATTCTGGGGCATGGGATTTTATTCAGTAATTGCCATATTGGTCATAAAACATGCCTGAGAGCCCAAAGTATTACTTTATTGCATTTAGCAGCAACAATTAGCCTCTCCATTTTTCACTGCTCTAACAAACAGTATGGTTTTCTACCCTCTGTGAAGAGGTAAAAAAACCAAACAAACAAAAAAAAACCCCAAAAAAACCAACCCAAACCCCAGTCTCTTCTGTGTGGCTGTACTCCCTAGAGGCATATGTGCAAGTGGCACAAAAGACCATCAAGGCTTGATCTCTTGATCTGTGAGCCATGAAGTGTAGGAAACAAAATAAAAAGCAGATTATTTTCCTTCCTATTCCAGGGGACTACACAGGGCAGGAGGAGGACTGAAGAATTTCATAATAAGGCTCTCTTGCAAAAGTGCCACAGGCAACAAATTCCTTACAGCTGAATGGGAGAATAAATGCAAAACTGGAGACAACAGAAAGAGGTGTGGCCCCTAATGCATCACTTGCTGTATTTTATTGTATGTGAGCCAGGAGAAGTAGAAGGCCACTGACATTCCTAGAGAACAGAAGAGCCCAGAGAACTATAGAATTAGCCAGCTTCCGAATGCTTGGGATGTTTGTGTTAAATACTTTCTAAAATATAGGAAGCATAAGTTTTGCAAGAAAAAGCTGAAATTCCTCTCGCCTTAATTCAAATATTAATTAAGATAAATAATATAATAAAGTAATTTGGAAACATTTGGTAGACATTCAACTTGACATGGCAGCCAAGGGGCATGTCTTGATGTCTCCAGTCACACTGACACTTATAACTGGAGGAAGAGTGCAGATGTGACAAACTGGGAAATTCTATACAGGTGAACTACACATGTGATAGAGGATGTAGATACTGCAGCACAGCTACCTCACAATTTGGATAATTAACCCATAGGTAATCAGGAACTGTCAGCCTTGTGCTAACTGCAGAAGCCATGGCATCCTGGAAACATTGCTGGAAGTATGTCTTGTGTTTTCATTTCACTACAACTCTAATTTGGACAGCTTATTGACCTACTTTCTGTATGTCACTGCTTTCAGCATGTTAACCCACCCCCCTCCCCAAACACTCACGGCTATTTCAAATAAGTGCAAGGAAAAGAAAGAGAATAGTGCAGATGTTGTTTGTGCATACAATCAATGCATCCCTCCCCCACTGAAATTTAATAAGGATTGTTAGTACATCATTGTAGCCGGTAATTGTGTAGGTACACATGGTAATTGCATGTATTTGCACTAATTATGTAAATGCACAATAATTAAAGCTCCAGGGTTTTCATGGTAAATTTTTAAGACACTCATGGATTTGTCATGGCAAAAGTGTCAGCCATGTAACCTAGTGGGAAAGGGGAGGCAGAAGAAGCCCAGGAGGATACACTTCTTAAGTTAAAAAAAGAGATATTTTTATATAAATAAGTAGATAGAGGACACTACATCATCAAATACAGCTGTCATGCCCAGGTACAGTTTCTTTCAAAACCTTTTAACAGACTTGGAAAAAAAAAATCTAAAAAAAAATTTTAAAAATAGTATTTTTCATAGTAGGTTAAAACTAAAGATCAAGTACTCCCCCACTTTCCACACCTAACGTCCCAGCTTTTCTCCTTTAGCCACTGAAAGACAGGAGAAGTGAATTTGTGCTCCCTTTTTACTATTGTAATCACTTGCTGGTATTACCAGTTTGTTCCATCTCCCAAAGGCCTTACCACACGCCACTGAACAATGTCAGTGAAAATATCCTGACACTGCTTGGATTGGGATTGATATCCCAGCACAGCGTGCTGCCTTAGCACAGGAGTTACATACGGGACATTCAAGTTGCTTTTGTTTCGGGATTTTCCTGCTTTTCTACGCTCCCCTAAGACTTCAGCCATTGCCCTCACCCTCAAGTCCTCACATGAAAACTTGCAGGTTTCCTCCGGGAGCACCGAGACCCTCATGGAAGCATTTCCCTGGTGCAACAGGAAGGAGCTGCCCATCCCTCCCCACCACCCTGTGCTGCAGCCCCTGGCTGAGCCTGCCACGGTGCAGCTGCTCCCCAGAGCTTTGCTGCCATGCCCTGTGGACCTTTAGGCTCCAGGAGAATTAACTACACCATTAACAATTTGAGGCATATGAAGAAAACACAGCTTTGGAAACACACAGTGCACCTTTCCTACCAAACCAGCAACTGGGGACATGCACTGTCCAGCTATTTTTAAATCACCTCCAACAGCGAACACAAGCAGCACCCGAGAATAATCCCATTATTCTTATACCAAGTCCACAAGGGGCTGTTCAAGAAGCACAGCAAGGTAACATAAGGTGCTATGAATTCAGAGCATTACTAAGCATTTCACATAGAAAAGCCTTCCCTTTCAAATCACAGTGTTTGAGATCTTAATCACTTAAGTCAAGTGCCCAGTTCTTTAGCCTTTGAAAGGTGTCCGCATTCATAAGACTTAGACCACTTAGAATGCATCAGCCCGACTGTACTTAACTCAGAAATATTGCATACACCATCACCCTTGCTTTGACTTTGGTCCCCACAGTACAGCAGCAGTCTCGCTGGGCCATGCACACTGCCCATCCTCACAAACATCTTAGCAGAGCATCAACACAAGAGTTTTAAGCTACCAAGACCTAATAAGTTAAACTGAGACAGAAAAGAGATCTTTCTCAGGATTTGCAGCAAAACTCTGAGATTTATAGGACTCACAACCACACATCACTGCTTATTTAAATCTAGCCCACTCTACACAGGTTAAAACCTCTGTTCACAGCTCCCACCTCTACCCACCCCACCACAAGCTACACTCCTTACCTGTAGGACTGAGGGCAAGCCACCGCAGTAACAGAAGACTCAAATCCATCTCCTACAACCTTAAGATTCATGTAGAGCTTCACTCCAAACCTTCCCCTAACGCTTCCTGGGATGTAACCAGCTGGTAATTTAAGGTGGGTTTTTAGTACAGCTGTTTCAAATTGGCTCCTCAGCCACAGCTGGGGCAATAATGAGTTCTCTCTAATACTACCTGGGCTGGAGTAGTTGTCTGGAACTTAGTTGTGTTTTTTTTTTTTTTTTCTCTTTTTTACAAAAAAAAAAAAATCTTGTTTTTGAATGTGCAATCTGCCAATTGTTCTCTGTTGTAAAAACAAAACAAAGGACAACCTAAGCCAAACAATGCCTTATTGCTGCAAATGTCCAAATCCTTACTTCTGAGAATAGGACTAATACATGTTTCAGCACTTACTTAAAACATAAGAGAAAGAATTTACTAGAAGTACACTTGAAACAAACGCCATATTTTT
Source organism: Grallaria varia (assembly GCA_013396735.1). Classification (NCBI taxonomy): domain Eukaryota; kingdom Metazoa; phylum Chordata; class Aves; order Passeriformes; family Formicariidae; genus Grallaria; species Grallaria varia. The sequence goes on from VWZG01011968.1 coordinate 5,934, forward strand.
CCCAATACTGTAAACAAGTTTTAACTGATTCAGGTGCCTTTTTTTAAATTTAAGTGTGGTTTTGAAGAGACTATTTCAGTTTTAAAGTTAAAATTAAAGGAAAAAAGTAACTATGTGATAAAAATTGATCAAATCTAGTAAAAACTATTTTAAACACAATTTTTAATAGGTGAGATTTAATCCCAGAGAAGCTGTTTGGGACAGAGTATTTTCAACTTGGTTTCTAACAATAGACAAGGTTTTTATTTCCTATGTTAATAAAAATTCCTATACTTATGCTTGTCAGGGATTAAAGAAGGTAAGGTGTAATTTTAAAATTTTCAATTTGCAGTAAAGTTTTTTTATTAATTGAGAATCTTGTAGGAGTACAGAGGATTGAACACAAACACAGTCTTTCTGAGAAAAGAGAAGCATTGCTCAAACAGTGACCTGTTGTATTAGTTTCCTTTAATTTTTCAGTAAATGAATCTGTTCTTCAGATAATGGATGGTGGATGTCTAAAACCATGGAAGATGGGGTTTGAGAGCATGAATGGAAAGCAGACGAGGTGCGCTACAGCTGCAGCGCATTTTCTGTGTGTCTGTAGGGAATTTATTTCAGCTTGTCTTTGTTGTACAGCAGCATGGTGAGGCTGAGTTAGAGCTTTAACTTGTGCTAATGCAGGACCAAAGGTCTTTCGGATGTTTATGTCTAGTGGCAACTTGTATGATAAACACTTGCTTCCAGCAAAAGGCCTACCCAAGCTGAGGGAGCCTGCAATCCAGTAAGGTCCCCTGGACCTGATGCTGCCCAAATACATCTGCATAGACAGGAAAAACCTAATACCTCTGTTTGAGGAAGATTTACATGTCACAAGGAGAAAATTAATTTGCCTGGGCCTTAGGGATTTTTTTAAAGACCTAGTGAACTGAAGGCATTTATGGTATCTGCTAATATTATCCATATATATCCTTTCATATTTCTCATATCCCAGAAGTGAGCTGCAGCACTAGTGATGCCAAGCTTGGTGCAACTGCAGAGCTCTTCTCTTCATATTGCCTAAATGTCACTGTTGCTTTCCCAGTATGTTTCAAATATCTTTTTGCCAGTGAAGTCAGTACTGGCATCTCCATTTCACAGGTAGGGAAGCCATATCATCAAAAATTGAAATGACTCAAAAGGTGAAATAACCACAGTCACTTAGAAGACTAATAGAAGAAGGCAATGTAGATGTTTTAGTGCTAGTCCTGCTCACTCTTTACTGCTCCAGTGCAAGCACCTTCTCTTGTGAAGCTTCTCTCTGGTCAGTGCCAAATTTATGAGACCAGTTTTGGTTACTCAAATTAGCAAAAGCAGTTTGATGGTACAGCTGACATTCACGTTCCTTAGGAAGAAAACTTGATAGCTTGGACACAAAAATATCAGTGATTAGCAAACACTTTCTTTAGAAATTGTATCTCTGTGCGATTCTTTTGGCTTGCATGAAAAATATGAATAAACGTTGTTAAAGAGAAGTAGATCTAGTAACTACAAATACATGCATATCAATGTACATCACAGGTGACAGCTGTGAAATGAACTGGTTGATCTGAGATCCTCACACAAGAAATGCTGACACACCAAGTTAGTTAGCAGGGACTGTTGGAATATACAAACCATGGCTATTTCAAACCTCTCCACAGTGGAGGTGTCACCTTCACTGGATATTTGCAACCCAAACATCCAGCAACAGAAGATATTCTTGCAAATCTGGGCATCATGATTTACTTGACCAGAACCTGTACCTGAACCTGTTTCTGACAGGGAAACTGCATTGTCAAGTGCCTTGTTCCAACAAGTCGGCAACAGTGTCTGCATATTTTAAATCCATCTGTTGAGTCATCATCATTTAAATGGAATTTAAACCACCTGAGCATGTCATCCTTACCAACCTCCTATGAACTCTCTGTGGAGTTTTCCCTTTGCAGGGCAGGGACAGCCCCATAAATTCATCCCTGGTGTGAGCCAAAGCTGGGCAGTTATTTCCTAGTTGCTGTACCACAATATATGGCTACAAAGGGAAGTGTACTAGTGGTAGTTTGTTTGCAGTGCTTGTTCTTTTAAAGAAGAATAATAATGCTATCGTTCCAAGCGAAATTACACTTGTTCCACTTTCCCTTGCCCTTGAAAATTTGAAAGCAGAAAAGCAATCATTTAAGCCATTTCTTTAGCTGTGGGGTTTTATTTTATTTAATCTCTAAACATACACATTTTTCCAGAATACACGCTGAAACAGCGGCTGTTTGATTTCCTGTTACTACTAATGATTCTACATTTTTTGTGTTTTATTTTAAACAATGTCTCATGCAGCAAGTTTGAATTGAATTAATGGATTCCTGACTTCTGATGGAATTCTTTTTGCAAATACTACTTTTCTATATTTATTTTCTGGATTCTTTTTTCTTTTCTTTTTGGAACTGGCATGCAGCAGTTAGACCTTATCTGCTGGTTAAGGGCCAAAATAGTCTCAAGATGTAGAAGTGACTTCAAGACCACTTCTTACTACATAGAGCTCACCTTTAAAAACCTGAAAAGTTCCCAAACCCACATGGAAGCACATATAGTACACATTATATGGCTGCTACTATTGGGTTTTGTTTAAATGCTGAATAGAACTTGTGGGTGGAAGCTAGGAACCAAATTTACTTCAATTCAGATTCCATAATCTCATGTGCAGAGGTTACCAGTGACCATCAATATTATGATCTACAATGGCTTAGTAGGACTTGAAGATTAGATTAGTGGAGTACAAGGTAGCCTCATCAAAGTCCTGAAATCACAAGGCACCTTTGCTGAAAGAAATCTTAGTGAGAAGAAAATATGAATTCTTATGCTGCCTGTACTGCTCCATCATTTCCATAGGTGAGAGAAATCCCAGTTGTGGGCAATCCTTGCTAATGCAGCCCATCCTCTCCTCAGCGTTGCCTCCTTGTATGGTATTTTATAATCAGTCCTTGGGGACTGAAGGGAGACTTTGTCGATCCCTACAGAGCAGGAAGAGACAAACAGAACAACCATCCATCTCTGTCAAAAAATGATGGAGATGGAAAAAAAGTAAAAAGGTGATAAAACAATCCCTTAGTCTGATAATAAACATCCATCCTCTCTTGTTTTAAATTGATTTGGAGAAAAGGGTAGAGAGAAGTGACGGATCTTTTCGAATAAATGAACAATCTTTTTGCTGTTTTATAGTTCTGTGGAAGACACATCTTGCCCGAGCTGAATTCATGTAATTCATGTAATGTTTAGACACCTGTATTGAGATTATTTTTCCTGTTTTAATTTGAAGAGCCTGCACTTCTCAGTCATTTTTGGTGTTGAGACTACTGAAGAATGTAGCTATTTCTCTGGGGAAAATGTATGCCAAAAAACCCGGCAGTCTGGCCCAACAGTACTTAAATTCCAAGTATGATAAAACATAAGTAACAAGAAGGCTGTTGCTTTCTTTTCAGGGAAGCTGAACAATGAATCCCACAGGGCATCAATGGGAGCAGAGTCAAACTTCCCTCCATTTCAGTGCTTTCATTCTGCTTTTGTGACATGAAGTTAAGGCGGAAGATATACAAAACACTCAACAGGGAAACTCACGCAGCCCAATGCCTTCTGTGAGGCACCATTTACATACAATTTGTTGCAAGATTAGGATCAGAGCCTCTTTTCTCCCTGTCTCTCTCCTTCTGTCTTATTTTCCATTCTTATGTTTTTCCTGGTACATTTTAAGGCCATGTCTACTCTGTTAAATGTTGAGTTGCCAAAGATCAGCCATGGAGAGTTTGACCTCAGATCGAGATTCAGGCTAAGAGAAAAAGTGACAGTTTTCTGAGATGTACGAGGACCCATTTCTGCAAGACTGAATCAAGCCCTAAATGAGCTAAGAATACAGCAAAGCCATGAGGCATCTGCAGTGAAAATGTGGCTTCCGACTTCAACAGTCCTCCTTCTGGAGAAGTCAGAGCATTTATGAATATCAGTCAAGCAGGGTAAGATTTGCCCCTTTTAAATGGTCTTTTACCATCTACAAGTGATGCTTGATAATGCAGAGGACATACTTCTCCTCTCCTGGAACAGTGCTGCAATGCTTGCAAGACTCTCAAGTCAGTGGAGCTGCTTTGAGTCCAGCTGCCAAGTAGAATATACCTAATCTAGCTATACATTTTAGTTTGATGGTAAGATTTCTGCTTCAGAATTTGTTTTCATTCGGAGTGGAAAAAAAACCCAGTTGGCATATTGAAGATTTCTCATGAATGTTTAAAGAACTATGCTTGTCGTCAAAATATTCAACAGTAATATCAATATTGCAATACTTAGTGTATCATAACATTGGAATCAAAAGAAATTGAAATGAGTCAGCATGAAATGTTTCCTCTTATCAAAATAAATTTAGTATTGAAATAATGCATTTCTGCTCTTTGCCTTTGAAAATGTCATTGAAATCAACACATTCTCACAAAAGATTTGGATTTCACGTTCCGACTGAGAAGTGTATGGTGGATGCTCTCCATCAGGTGGGATGGCTAAAAGAGGTGGAAGGAAAGGATAAATCAGGCCCTCTGGGTTTACACAGGAGTAAAAGAGAGCAGCAAGTGCTACATGGTGTGTGCTAATAGGTGTTAATTCACATGTACCTGCTTAGAGAGATCCATGGGCAGCCCCAGATCGCATGTGTCTGATTTCTTTCCGTGTGAATAAAGAAGAATACAAATACTTGAAAAGATGAAGCCTGCTCTGGAGTAGTAAAGCCAGCCCTGCTACAAAGAAATTCTTGTGCCTCTTTAATAACCCTTCTTCACCTATAGGTGGAATTTCCACTCCAACAGCTTTAGTAAGGAGCCTGTCAGCCTGGGAGGAGACTTCTGTTTGTCTTTGTACAGCAAACACTGGCTCTGTTGTGCAGCACCAGTGTCTGGTTCTAATGATTTCCTGGATTCACTCTCTTTTGTACCTCAGGGAAGGAAGAAGTGATCCTCTTGAAAATTCAGATAATTACTTTTATTTGATTTTTAAAACCTCATTCAAGAATAATATGATGCCCTTTTTTTACTATTATTACATTGTTCATCACTGTGGCATTTTTAAAATTTGCTTTGCTAAAAGAAAGAGTTTACTAAGTCAAAGATTTCATTCTAGGATTTTTGCTGAGAAAAAAACCTGGGAGCGCTTTTTGAGGTTTTGTTTTGAATTCAAAGACTTTCGGAATATTGATATCTATCTACTATTATCTGTACTTTCTCTCTTTAATAGCCCAGGCTCCTTCCCCAGCCCCAGCAATCAGCCCGCGCTGTGGTTTATTGCGTTTGCCCGCGGAGCCGGCGGGGCCGGCATCGCCCTGGCTGTGCCGGGGCTGCCGCTGGCGGAGGCAGAGCCAGGCGCGCTCCCTCTGCCCCGCTGCGCTATCGCATCGCCCGGGCGGAGCCGGGCCCGGCCGCGGGCAGCCAGCGGGCTCCGGCCCCCGCGGGACATTAAGGGCAGGGTCGGGCACGGCGCTGCCCTGGGGGTTATCCCACCGCAGGGCAGGGGGAAACCGACCCCTCCGGTTTTGGCTGAGCCGTGGGCTCGGGAATGGCCGCTTGGTCTTCCTGCTGGAGTTGTGGCAAGGCCTTGATCCATCCGTCCGTCCATTCCTATAAATCTCTTCTGTAGCTGATATTACAGGTATTATTCCAATTGCACCCGTGGCATGACTGATGCGGAGAAGCAAAATGTTCTGCACTTACGAGAAACAAAAGTAGCTAAGCAATTAACGTTCAGGACCAACAACTTCATGTTGCTAAACACTAAACAAAGGATATGGGTTTGGGAAATTTAATCTGTTTACCTCTTTGCTGCCAGTGTGACATCATCCACCATCCATTAATAAGTCACACACAGAGCTACTTGATGTGTGGTTTTATGAGAGCTATTATTTTAAGAGTTGGTCATTTAAAGATAAGTGTTTAGGAACATAAGATTTTCATATACTTTTAGAGCAAATTTTTCCCTTTTTCCATTTTATCACAGGAAATAACATCCCAAAACATTGAAGACTTTGTAAAAGGCTCTTTTTAATCTCAAAGTTTTAAACAAGAATCCAGTCATCTTAGTTAATCCCTTTAAACCATGTCAATATTTACTTTTAAGTGGAGTTTCAAATACTCGATCAGCTGCACTGTCAGTTTAATCAGGACAATTCCCATTGACTGGGAATTATGGCTGAATACTGCTGGGGTTTACCTTGTGTCCTCATAGCTGTGACTTGTGATGGCAGTAAGGATGATGAGTTGTCTGTTGTTAGCATATGCATCTGTCCATGAATAAGTGGGTCCCCCAGGACTGCTTTTAGTCAGCTGCTGGGCTCCTGTCGCATCTGTGATGTTCTGTACCCCCCACAAGGTATCCAGAAGGGCCCATGGTCATTAAAATAATCAGTGTGGGATTTACAAAACAGCATGTTCACCCTTGTCTGTTCATCCATATCTTTTGGAAAAAATGTGGCAATTTGGCAACAGCTTGACCCCTGCTCAGAAGGGTGACAGAGAGGACCAGTCACAAACCCCACCACCCCGCAGAGGTTTACGTGCCCTGAATGAGCAGCTGATCCCCATTCACTGGGCACAGTTTTGTTACTGAAAGCCTGTAAATATGGACAGGACATCAACAGCTCTCAGACAATAATGGACAGCTACAGTTGGTTGAGCATAGGTGTCTTTGCCAGAGCTAAAGACCCTTACTAAGCCCTGCAACCACTTCCCATGGTTATCTGCAACCTATAATTTTTGAGAGAAACATATTTTCAATGCTACTGACACCTAGACCTTTGTTTTCTAATTTTGATGGAGTAATGACAATAGACTTTGCACTGCAGGACAAAAGACAGGCAGATGGAGCACCGTTTCATTATATAGTTACCCTATTTCACCCTCCCTTCCTCGAGGCAAGGGACAGGTTATTTCATACCACGTGGGATAGCTTGCCTTTGCTCTTCTCTTGTAGCATATTTATTTGGATCAGAGAAGTCACTTGGTCCAAGGTGTGGCTGACATTACATGCCTTAAGTTGTCTGGTCAGTGTGTCCTACTCACATCCTCAGAGTTAAACTATCACTGGTTTTCTGGGCAAGCAGTCATTTCTCTTCCATTTAAAGCTGGGTTTCTCTTTGCTTTTTCTATAATATGGAACACACTTGCTCTCTATAATGACTGGGGAAGTTTAATTCAGTCAGTCATCTGTTACTGTAGTGACACAAGGTATTTGTGGTACCTCTGTTTCCCTTCTTGTCTGTCTGATTTTTTTTTTTTTTTTTTTTTTTTTTAACTATAGCTCTTACTTATCCTAAGGAAGATGAGGAAGCATTTCCTTGGCTTGGATGTGGACTCATTGTTCTGAGGAACTTTCATTGGATATCTCTAACATCATTACAGGGATCCCTTTGGATGAGTTGGGTGTCCCCTTCCAGTCCCACGTCCCAGGATAAGGAAAATGTTTCCTACCTGGTAATACATTAACAGAGAAAGTCCTCACCTCATTCTCATGATCACAGGGATAGAGAGAAGGTGACTGAAGTAATTAAAATCTTCCCTGGCTCCTCAGGATAACTCCTGGCCTAGGACACCGTGTTCCTTGTCATTTTCCTGACCACATCTTACTTGATCGCACAGTGTTTGCACTTAATGTGTCAGTGAAGCAAACTGAAAATTATAAAGCTATGGCAAAGATCAGAAGGCAGAAAAAGGTGAATAAATATAAACAGTGAAGTGAAAGAATGTGACTGGAGAGCAGCGAGTGCTAAATGGCGTATTTCACAAGAATTTGAGTGTGTGCTTCCCTAGGAACCACACACATCTCTGAAACAGAGCTTTTAAGTTTCTAGCTAGTCACCCTTTTCCTTCCAGATTAATGCTCATTTTAGAACACCTCAGCTTTTGGCTACTGCTGGCTCTAAGCTATTTATTTTCTGAGAGACTTTCACATCATGTAATAAATTGCTGGGATATATGGTGCATGTGGAGAACTGCTGGGTACATTTCAACTAAAAAACCAGACTGGATCAATCTCTCGGTATAGATATATTTCTTTTTCTGGGGGAAAATAAAAAAAAAATAAAAAAAAAAAAAGGAAAAAAGCTTTAGATGATTTTGTTGGGATTTTTTTTTCCCAACAGAGAGATAAAACAAAGTGGTAACACCCTCTCTTTGCTTTTCATTTCCTTTCAGTAGATGTTTGGTTAAATGAAACTTTTTCAGAATTGTTTTACACTTCAATAATTTTAAAGTAGATCTGGAATTTAACTAAATCAGAAAGGAAAGAAACATCTTCTCATTGCTTCCTCACCATACTAAAGATTTTTTATATTATGGAGATGCAGTATTTTCAGTAGTTGAGTCACCCCATAGTGTGACTCTGGGACCCCCATCCACTATCCCAGCTGTGGCAGTTCCTCCCATATTGAGAATTCTTCCCTCTTCCAACTGCTTTGAGGTATAAATGGCAATGGCACTGCTTCTTTGCTTGGTCTCTCTGGAATCACTCTAAAATAAACTAGCACATATCAGATAAACCCTACATGTTTTGTCTCTCAGATTCTTCGCCATCTGGAACAGTTTCCCGAGGGCTCAAGAGTGTTTTCCTGGAGACTGCCCCCCCCCCATGCTACTAAAGCGTGCTTGTCTCTTCCTCTCTCCTCTCCAGAAGCTTTCTTTTGACCATTATGAGTCAGTTACATGTTTCCTTAATATTGTCTGGTCTCACTGCTGGTCAGAAAATAGTCCCAGGTTAAAGTCTGTTGCCCTTTAACAGCCTTGACTAGATGACAATCCATTTCAGCGTGCAGTGGATCCCCAGCCACGTTAACGTGCATTAGAGCAGAGCAGCTTTGCAGCAAATCTCTCCATAATTCTCATTTATCCTGTGCTGGTTTGATTTGCTGTTTTGGTGCACATGAATTGTATTCCTTGTGAAGGAAAGTAAACCAGAAGTGCTACTTCAGGTGCACACCAGTGGCACTTTAATCCCTTCAGAGACAAATGAGATCCGTAGCATACATTTAAACCACGTGGATTTGGCATGTCCAGTCCAGTACACCAAACTAAATAAAATCCAAAGTAAAATGCTGAATCCCGTGCAGTGTAAATGTAGAGCCCACACAGGCAGCTGCAATGTGCTGCTGCTCTGCTCTTACTCTGCCTAATGGCTCACTAATGTAGACAAAGTCAGAGGCGCATAAAAGGTACACCAGTTTTATATCCTCAGCTTCCTAAAATCAATGAGTTCATAAGTTTCTGAGATCATTTAGGCTCCTGACTTATGTCTTTAGGCAGCTAGCAATACATAGATAGTATAGTCTACAGTACCTGCAGAGCTGAATTTGCTAGAGGGTCTTAAAATAATTAATGGATTTGTATGTAATAGAAAGATGGGGTGAGCAGAGAGATCATCTATCAATATTTCACCTATTGGGAGCTGTGATTAAGTCCTTGAAGCTTTGAGATGTGGTCAGGCTGTAGAGCAGTTTAGGATAACAAGTGAAGACTGTTATCAGGTCCAATTACTCTCGAAAGGAAATTAAGAAAGGCAGAACATAATTACTTGAACTGGAATGTAGCCAGGGTGTTGGGGTGATCATTTGCTATATGATCATTAATGACTGTGGTAGAAAACTGTGGATTTAATGCCATGAGGTAAATATTCACTCTCACCAAGGAGTCTGCTCGTTAAGAATAATATGGATGCAGTCATAAAAGAATGTTAATTGAATCCTGTGTATGGGTGAGCATTCATCTTCTGAAACCAAGTATCATCACTAACCACTCAAAATACATAGAAATGCTGTTTAACATCTGTTGGGGTAGGGAATCAAAATGGCTCCCTTATTTTTTTTTTTTTTTACTGGTGATAAGAGATAAGATGAAATTTCCATAGTTAGCACAGGCCGGCCTCTTTAGGATACTACAGAAGCAAACATGTAGGGATGCAAGCAAAAGTGCTAAACAGAATGGATATAATAAATGGTTTATCAGAAATTCTAGATATAAAAAGAAGATTTTGAGGTTTCATGGAAGCCAGAGTGTTTAACAGATGATGTACTACTGTGCCTTTTGTCCTTCTTCTGTCCTGAAAGTAATAGCAAGATTTTGTGTGTCAGTAGTCTTTCATGCATTTAGATTACCCTTCAATTGAGCTTCATAGTACTTCAAAACAGAAGGATAAACACTATATGATAATTGCTTTACCTTTTTACTGCAGTGCAGCAGATATATAACCATATTATCAATAGAGGTGTAAAAAAAATCAGTGCTTGACAATGCTTCAGGAGTTTGGGAAAGTAAGAACACAGTTTACACTTTTAACATTTGAGAATAAAAGCTTTAGTCCTATGACTGTTTCTGTGCAATGCTTAGGTCATCAGCTGCCAAGATGGTTATACATATCTTTTATACCCAACCTAGCAGCTCATACTCAATTCCTGTTAGGATGCCGAGTACTACAGCAGTTGCCAGATTTTGAGGGCTTTTACAATACCTTGCTAATAAGAGATAGATTGCTTAATTATTGCCCACAGCGGCCTGTGGCTCTGCTTCACAGCTCACCTGAAGAAGGGCATGTCTAGCTGCTCTGTGTCTCTACTTCACATAATGCACAGGATCAGTCAAAAAGGTCCCTCTGCTGAAATATAAGAACTGCATCCACAGATGCTCCTACAATAAATAGCTTAGAAGGGGCATTTCTGAGTTTTCACTAGATAGAGGAACCCTTTTTAGTGAAATAACTATTGAGTAAGATCCTACAATTAGGTAATTCACGTCAAAACTAAAACCTAACATCCACTAATGTAGTTTATCACAAGTTTCTTTCCTTTAGTAGAACTGAAGTTCCTCAAGAGGCTCCTGTGCTTGCCAGTGTTTTGCAAGAAAGTCAGTATAGACTGTGAAAAACTTTAAATACACCTTGTGAAGCTCATTGGTAAAGAACTAGCCACTTAAAAAAATGCATGAGACTTGATCCAAAACTTGCTCAATTCCATGAGATAGTCTCTTACATAGCAGGTGAAGCTTTTATTGAAACTGATGAGCTTGCAGGAAGGTTCATCCCAAACCAAATGGTGAAGACATTTGTGAATGAGATCAGGGGAGAGAGAGAAATAGCAGTCTCTCCTCCTAATGATTACCTGAAAGTCCCACAAGCCTTTTTGTGCTTCTGGAAAAACCAAAGGTAAGAGACAAGCCAGAGGTTAGAGACCTGTTTGATTTAAATCAAAAGAATCTTGTTAAAAATATTCAGTCCTCTGAGAGAGCTGCTTATATTAACATGATTATTTAGTCTGGAAAAAGGACTTCATTGCACTCATCTTTGGGAGGCCCAGAGTGCCAGCTGCAACTCCTGAAAAAGGAAATTCCAGCCAGCACAGAGAGTGCTCCTGTTCCCATTGCCCAGAGTTGCCTGCACATGGCCAAGGCTTCTGGAGGCTTCAAGACTCCCTCGCTTACTGCTTTTCCACGTTGTCAGAGGGCAGCTGTCATAAACACGTCCTTTCTGAAAGAAAGGATCAGAGCTGCCTTCTGAGGCACCATTGACAACTTTCATCACTTATCACAGAGAACAACCACAAGAACCTGGATCTGGAGCTGGCAAAGAGACCTCAAGGTCAGCCTTATTTCGGCACATTGCATTTAATAATAGAACATGAAAAATAAATCCCATAATGTATTTAATAATTCAGTAGTTTACATGCTGGGAGAGGAGAAAGTCTGTAGTGTAGTGCATCAAGTTTTATGCCATTCTCTTACGTCTGAGCCTGTAAAGGGAGCTCACAGCACTTAACCTAACACTGCTGCTATTGATAAACAGGAAAACATTCATTAAACTGCATAGCTCTGAGAAGAAAACCCTTAATTCATCAAACTGTACAAATTCATCAAATTCATCAAATGTACATCAAAGGAGGATCCTTTATAGTATCATTACATGAAGGGTATGTTTTTTTTTCCTGTTCAATTGAAACTATGACGGATCAGTCCCTCTGGCACCTGGTAACGGTGGTGGCCATCCCACAGGTTGTGAAGGATTTTATTGACCACTAGGCATTTCATACCACTGCCTGGAATGAAGAGGAACTTTATTCTAGCAGAAATATACAGGATAGAGTGAGCAAACATGGGAGCTGGCACATTCTGCCTTGTGCAGCAAAAACCCCTCCCGTGTATCCACTACAGTAAGGTAAGTGCTCCATGGACCATCTCCGATGCTTTGTGGTGTTGGATGCTGTGCATGGGCAGCTGACATGCAGGTGTGTGCCCTAGTATTTGTCAGAATATTGAACTTATGAGAAGCAGATGATGAAGTAAGACTTGGACAGGTTGTTTGGCTAGAGGGGAGAATTTGAAATGTCGTCGTAGTTCCCAAATTTTCTGGTCAGACAATTAAGCAGAGGGAGAGGGAGGCATCTGACTTTGTTTACCGTATAAGCTTATAGAAAACTGCTTCTTCCACATACTTCCCTGAGCTTCCAAAGGTGCTCTGTTTTATCTCTACTCTGTTGCAGTCGAGTACCCATAATTAGGCCTTGGAGCAAAGGCACAGTCTAGTTTTTATTTCTAGCCTCATAGTATAGATCTATAGACAAAGTAAACCCCCTTATGGCAGAGTAATCTTCAAAATGCCTCAGCAGGAATAAACTTTCGTCGCAAAAGCGTAGCCCTTTCCTTGCAACTCAAATGAAGCTCATCTGATTTATTAGTACCACTGTGGACCACACTGTGGGTGACAAGGTTCCCCTGTTTCCTGGCAGATAAAACAACCAATGTACAGGACAGAGGAAGAGGCAGTTCAGTGGCAGTGGCAGTGGCAGTGCATACACCAAAGCCCTCTCAGCACAGGCAAACTCTTCAGCTGCCTGGGGAAGGCACAGTCACAGCCACTTGGGGTTTCTCTGCCACCTGCCGAAGTCCACGGCAAAACAAAGAGAAAATCAAATAGGAAGTAACATTTAAGTTTGGTTTTAAAATTAAGATGCAAATCTGCTACGCAAACATCCTACAGTAGGCAAGTCCAAAGGGAGCATGTTTCATTTTGGATCAGCTTAAATTTCTTAAACTAACTTCACTGACATTTGTCTTGCGCCGGTTAATTTACTTATGTCTGCTTTACATGCTCACACTAAGCACCGATAAAGTTCTCCACACAAAGGTTTATGCTAGCATGACAAATCTTATGCTGTAACAGAAATGTTTTTGTATCACACTTGCCCTGTGCCTCGGAACAGCCACCACTGCGCACGGTTATTTGTTCTTGGCGGAACATTTGCTGTGTCATGGGCAGGCTGTGAGGAAAACAGGAATAAGCCTTATGCCAAGGAAGATGCAGAGTGGACTTGAAGAGCTGAAGGGAGGAATGGAGGCAGCTAATGCCTTGCAGGTAATTTTTAGCTGACCTTGGCGATCTGCTTTTTACCATAAAATATTAATTTAAAATATTTCATTAATATAGGTATTAAAAATATAGAGGGATTTCAATGCCCTGTGAAACTCTAAGTGATTTTAGGAGCAGAAGGATAAAATTACTGTAGAAAATGAATCTAAGAAATTTTGTGTGTGTGTGTGTGTGTGTGTGTGTCCCAAGATTATCCTTTTCTAATCAGTTCTAATTCTCTTTCTTTATAAAGCTGGAGGCTGAATTAGTTTTGTAGAGTATTTTGAGGAAGGTATCAGTTCTCAGTCTTTGTTTCCCCATCCCCCACACCTAAAACAATGTCTTTACTTGGAGAGTTATATAGCTCACTTATTAAAAAAAGAAGTTAGATAGTCTCCATTTCTGATACACCCTTTCATCTATAGTAGCACTGTTCCTATCAGTTCTTATGACGGTTTCTGCCTTTCACAACAGATAATAGATAAAAACTATGTGTTCCTCTAGTTCTGCTTTCCAACCGATAGAAGTACACATAAACAGAACAATGGCATCAATAGCTCAGCAATTTTTTCCTTCCATTGTCATGATCCAGAGCCTGAGGGAAGGAGCAGTCACCAGCTCCCCATGTCAGTGACTGATCATGGTCTGTAAGGGAGGACAAAGGTCAGTCTCCCATCTCTGGGGGCAGAGGAGTAGAAAAATGAAGGATTCTGATAGTCTGATTAGATAGGAGTAGAAAAAAAGCTCCTCCTCACTTATGGGCAGGAAGAAGGGCAATTTGTTCCAAAGTTGACTTCAATATCTGGTTTTCTCTCAGTACCTTTCAAGTATATCTGCTGTAAAGCCTTTGGAGCTGCTGTTATTTACAAAGTAGGAAAGTGCAACCAATGCAGACTATGAGAGCTCTTTTCTTGGAAGTAAGAGCTATACACTCTTCTAGCACCTTAAATGCTAGGGTTAAAATTATGGTGATTGCGCTTGTAGGCAGGCAAATAGTCATTTAGCATGCTACTTTACCTGTACAGTCATGGCGCCTGCAATGATTAATGGGTAGGTTAATTTTCTATATTTCATTTTAAAGCTTTGGGGCTGTAGGGCTCTTTTGAATGGGAGTTTAAACGTTTTCAGCTATCCAGCTGGTAGTGGAGCTTCTTTTATATAAATGAATAAATAGTCTTTCTGGTTAGTCCTCTGCATACTACACTGTATGCAGAGCCATCCTGGTATATACCGTCTCCAGGCACTACACCACATTCATTTTCCAACTTTACTCCAATCTTGACCAAATTAACATGTTTTTCCTCTCTAGTTGTGCCCCAATATTTTCACTGCCATTACTTTGCCTGTCAGCTGTTGAGTGAATAAATTGCTGACACTGTTCAGAATGGATTCTTCTTCTCTCAGTCTTCTTCCTGCAGTTACAATGTTAAGTTTTCTGAAAAAAAATGACTATCAGAATCCTTCATTTTTAGTATTCAAACATATTTGGGCCAAATTCAGAAAGGAAACATATTGGTATGGATCTGATTTAATGACTATAATTTAACGTCAAATAATACCTGAACAAGCTGCATATATATGAACTGTGAAACTAGAGAATTAATCTGCTGTGCTCTGTGAGTCCACTATACCCATGATTTATTTTAAATGACTTTGGGTAGGGTCATATTCTTTTAGCATGCCACTATACATTACCATTTGTGCATGCAGGAGTTAATAATATCTGAAAGATATGTTGGTGCTGGCATGAGCCTGTTAAATGCTTTTAAAGCGCACCTTTAGTTTGTCTTCACACCAAGGTTAGTACCTACATGAAATAGAGGCTGCATAAGAAGAACGTCCAGAATAAAGCAGGAAAACCAGCAAATACTTCATGTTCACTGTGACCTGGTAGTTTCCTAGTACAACAAAGAAGTCTGGTCGTCCCTCTCCCTGTTGCTCAGGATGTTCTGCCACACAAGATCCTGTATTTCACCTGTAACTCTTTTAAGATGGTTTCCTCAGCTCTGCTCTGTCACTGCAGAAGGATTAGAGGCTTGCTAACTTCTAACATGTCCCTTCCTCTGGAGGTGCAGACTAGTCAAATGACTAATCATCTCCCTGGGAGTCAGACACCAGAGCCATTTATTTTTTTAAATGCTACCAGGCATCCAGGTCCATCTCCAGCTACCTTTGTAATTTTGGCCTAACTCTGCACTTGTCACAGAGATCTGCAGTTGTGGAAACTGTCAGCAGTACAGCGATATAAAACTCACACAGGCTCTGTGTGGTGGTGTCTGATAAGATATTTTGAGATTTCTAGATAGTTTGTCCTCTCTGACAGCTTTCATGTCAGTGTTAAGGAAATCTTGCACAGCATTTGTCTGCATTTTTAGGAAACAAATATAATTTAGGAAACAGTTTATCTGATTTTTTTTTTAATATAATAAAACTAACAATACAGATTTTAAATGAAATTAGGATTCCCAAATAAAATGCACTTAATATTCAAATATGTGCATTTCACCACTGCATTTCATCAGGTTTCACTCTATTTCATTGAAAAATATTTCATCAGAGAAGAAAAAAAAAAATCACACGATACAGCTTTCACAGAAGGACTTATTTTTTTGGTTAGTTGAAATGTCGAGAAACGGTAGGGAGGGAGAATATTTTTAAAATTTTAAGTTGCCTTCTTGGAGATCTGCTGTCTCTGGGATGGTGCAGAAAAAAGTAAAATCCCCAAAAGAAGACTTTCATTCTGTGGTTGGATTCTGTCTGGGGCTCATGTAAAGACACCATTTCTTGTTTGGGAAAAAGCTCTACTTTCTCTTTAACAGAGATGGTCCTGTTCTCATTTTCTTTATTTTCTGTTTATTTTGGACTAGCGTATCCAAGACTCCCATAACGTGTTACAATCATGAGACTACAGTACACACATTACCTGCTGCAGGCAATGCCCCTCGGTTTTGTCGGTATCTATTCTGCAATCAAAAGTATTCCTCTAAGCAAGGTGAGCGCAGTATGACCTTGTGATTCCCTGCAAGACACTATTGCAGAAGAAATCTCACTTTATACTGTGATATTTTGCACTCTTCAATGTATTCTTCAGCATTCAGTCACGCATGAGGTCTCCTGGGTGTGTGTGTCATGAAGTGGAACCTCCCTGAGCTTTACTAAATGCATCCTGGAGCACTCCCCACATGTGTGCTGCCCTCTCTGTTCAGACAGCAGCGGTGGTCTCTGCTCTGCAGGGTTCTGCTTTTGATAAAGAAGCCTTCCTAAGAGTAGGACTACAATGAGCAAGTAGGGCTGTGAGGAGATGCTTGGCCAATAAAGTATTAATGACATCAATTGGAAATCAATGTCATTTTTAGTCCTTGTGTCAGTGCTAGATTTAAACTAATCTAGAGCACTTCTGAAATACTCAAAAAGTAGAAACTCTACCTGGTTGCAGGTAGAACCCCATGGAAATGAATTGCCCCACACAAACCTGTTGCTGAGGTCTATATGCGCTCTGACAACATCATCCACTGTCACAGTCTAATTCTTATCCTGCTTTATGATCACTCGTAGCAGTTCCTTTCCTCCTACTGCCTGTACAACTGAAGCATAGAATTTTTCCCCACATCCCTGCTAGCTTTCCACTGTTCCAGACAGCATGCAAACAGACATGTTAAAAGGCCTGTATTTCAGCATTATCCCGTGGGGCACAGAGAGGACCACCCGGTGCTAATGTTGGCTCTAAGGCAGCAGCACTGCTTGGACCACACTGCATGTGAGAGCTGGGATAGGGCTTTCCTTACTGCTGAAGTCCTGTCTGTCAGGCAGGGATGTGCTACAACCCTGAAGTCCCGAAAATTATGGTTAAAAGTATGAAGAAATTTTCTGTAAGTCATGTCTTTTTCCAAATTTTCTCTTTTAAAGCAAAGGTAATGCATTTTTTTTCTGAACAGGACACAGCATTCTCTGTCCAGTGGTGTACTTTGGAAAGTACATTTACAAACTTCTGCCGGCAGCTTAGAAAAATATAACAGCATATTTACATTTCCTAAGTATGGATCCTAACTTGTCTCTTGGGCAGGCAAGTTTGGGAGATTTTGGATAAAAGTATGGAGGGCTGCTGGAATCCATTTTAACAGCTAGTATGCTGAACTTCTAAGTAAGTGAGATTGTGTCAATATATCTTTTCAAAAGATTGAACTATTTTTTATTACAGTGAAGATTTGTTCTTTATCAGAATGAAGAACTGAGGAGGTTTAATAAATGCTCTTCTCCCCAGAGTCCTTTTCCTTTGAAAATTTTACCTGCACTGACATCTAAGGGTCCAATTCACACACCGGGGACTTAGTGACAATGTTCTTGTTTAATATAAGGAGAGGTCTGACCCAGGCCTCTGGGAGAAGACCCAAAGCCATCATTACATGCAATGCTCATCAGCCTTAAGTACCACACAGCAGACCATTTGAACAGGTTTTGTGCCTGAGGTTTTTGTCTTCGGTGTTTCTGTGGTGTGTGACCGAATTGAACTTTATAAATATCAAATAGGCCCTGTGGTCAGACTGCTGTGGTGGCAGCATGTACAAGGGAAGAAGAGAAAGAGGCTCTTTGAAGCTTATAATTTTCCTCACTTTGTTTTCTGTGTATTGTACTTTTAACATTTTAATATCCATGTCTATATTTAGAGGCACCTGCCGGTCTCTGGCTGCAGCACTTCAGAGATCACAGCCATAGTGATCTGGCTCCGCTGCAACTGGTTTTGTCGACTGATTTCTTTTGCTTCAGGTAACTTCTGCATGTAAATATATTTTGCTGCCTGTTCTGTAGAGCTGAAGAACAACAGACCAGTCAAAATGTCGAAAATAACCTGCCAATAATAAGTAGACCTTTCAGAAACATGATTTAAGAAGACTTGACTGGAAATCAATTAAAATTCATCATGGAGTATTTGAACTTCAAGACATTTTAGTATGAAGCCGAGACAAGAGAAAACACCATCAGGGTCCTTTATAGCAGAAAGATCTAGTGTTTTTTTAAAGAGATAAAAACAGACTTTCCAAGGACATAATGCACTCCCTCAGACTTTTGCACAGGATTTAGACTAAACAACTCCAACTTAATTGAGACTTTTCTTTCTCTTTCCACTAAAACCAGCAGCCATGCTATGCAGATATTTTGCTGCAAACAGCAAAAGCTAGATGTTTTCTTACATTTCTAACCCCCATTTTTAACCCCTATTCTGTGTATGTCCCAAGCCTGGGGACATCTACAGTGCTGTTATCTGCTTGTTACATCCATGTTATCTTTCCATATGCAATTGTCCGTTTGATTTTTGATCAAAAATTAAGCCTGGTAATTACTCAGAAAGGTTTACATTAAAGAACCAGTCATGTCAATCACAGTTGTGGCCTCCTGGCTCACCCTTATCCCATCCTTCACAGTATAAAGCCGTTTTGGCAGTACAGCCCACTGTACATTCTAGTACAATCATCAAGTACAGTTTGTGATCCTAATTAAGAGAAAAAGAAACAGGAGTTGCATTGCAAGTCATCATATGACTGTACAATGGTTATTTTAAGTCATTTGTTGTGCAATTACTTGAAACTCTTGGAGATTACTAAAGCATTTCAGAGGTGTTTTAAGGGAATTGCTTTTAAAAATTAGTGGTTAGAAATTAATAAGTGCAATTATTTAGGGACCTTTTCCCCATTTTATTAACAAAAACCTAGAGCAATTGATTTTAATGTTTAATCACTGCTTTTTTAAAGAAACGCCATCATATGTCTTATGTGGGTGCTGAAACACAGTACCTGTGTCAGACTTTCTCCTGTTACCTGCACATGGACAGATAGAGTGAAAAATAATTCTTCCATTCTAGGGCTCTCTCTCCCATACTTTATGGCCAAATATCTTTTTGCCATGGCTTAATATCCTAATTCACTTAATGTGTACTCATCCTCAAGGTCCAAGTCCTGGACCTTGTGGTTTGTAGAATTGGTTCATGGACCAAATTGGTTTGTAGGATATTGTTCAGTGATAACAAAGAATATAGATATAAGAAAAGAGGCCAGTTGGGGAACCAAATGTCTGGTAGAGGAAAAGTGCAAGAATGGGAAAGACAGTTCCCTAGGAAGTACCAGACCGTACCAGGAAAAGAGACAAGCTAAATGTAACCAGCAAAGAGAAGTTTGCAACAAAACAGCTTAACAGTGCAGTTAAGCAACATAAAAACACTGAAATCAGCCAGAGATTCTGATATTTAACGCCTCATATCCCAGGAGCTGACTCAACAATAGCACAGTAATATTTCAACATACATTTTACAACATATTTCCCTTGCCAATGTGCTTAGGCTAATCTATAATTAGATATAATAATTAGGAGCCAGGTAATACGTTATTTGAGTTGTGTGTCTTGCAGTAAAGACAGACAATTTTCTTGCTGAATTTTCCTTTAGCAAACTGCGTGTTTCTTAGAGATTACCAGCTCACCTACTTTCTCAGTTTTCTTGAATTGCAATGGTTCCTGTTTGTCTGGACTATTATCAGTCACACTTCTGCAGAATTTACACCATAGATAAAATAGAATTTGAGAGTTTGAAATTTTGGTTTGGGTAGTCCCATTATGTTATGGTTATTACGCTTGTGGGGTGGTTTTGAGGTTACAGCTCTAAGAAAGTGAGGTTAAACCTTCCTGTCAGAGGTATCATATAAGCCACCAAAAACTGTTCTCTTGACATGTTTAGCAGAGGCCACTTCACGTCCATGTTTGTTACCTTCTGCTGGCCTCACCATGATCATGAACAGAGGAGCTGCACATGGATACGAACAGTCCTGTGCTGCCTTTTGGCTCCTTTTCAGATGCATCTGTGCAGCCCTCGGGAGGAATGGTGGCAGGGATCTGCCTGTGTTTATCAAAAGATGGCCAGTACGATTGGCCATTTTAATCTAGAGTTCTGGCCACCGTGCTTAGGACTTCCAGGTTTTCCAAGCTGCCATGGAAACACATATGAATATTTAGCAGAAAAAATAAAGGGCAATAATCTTGGAAAGGCAGTAGTGTTCAGGGGACAGAGTTTAATCCTCATTAAACAGTGTAATGTTGAACATGATTTGCTATACTGCAGCTTTGTTAGTCAGCTAACAGCTTGATTTTACAACTGTGCTCACATACAGTTAACATTTTTATTTAAGAAATCCCAATAAAGGTAATATGCATTATGCTGTAGCTATGGCTTGAAAAATAAACGAGTTAAAACTGAGTTTCTTTATATGGCACTTAAACTTAAATAGTGTTTTTTTTTTTTTTACTTTTATTGATCTTTTGAACACTTCATTTGATACAAAAAGTAGAAGCAAGCTGAATCACCCATTCCAAAGCCTTAAGGCAGGACTGGGCAGTCCAATGTCTAAATATTGAAAGATCACCTTTCATCTGTGATGCACTAAAACAAAACTCCATTTCCTCCTCACCGTCCTGAAATTTGCAGTGGTTAGATCCCATCAGCCTCTACAGAGGCTGTGGAAAAGGTCACCTGAACTGCGATGCCAACCTTGGCTACAAATTGCTGCCTCTTCTAGACAAGAGCATTTTCTTCTATATGTTGGATACCCTCTGCTTTTACTGTGAAATAATTAAAATGATGCAGTAGAATTCAAATATCACAAATACCCTGTATTGCCTCATGCCTGCACCAGCCGTGGCTCTGATGGTGGTGGCAGTGTCCTGTGAGGGGAACATTTGCTGTACATGCAGCTGTTCTGCCAGGATGGGCTTCTGATTTCTCACCTTGGCTACGCCATGCAATGTGATTAAATTAGATTTCTTACATTGTTCACTGACTTCTGGTAAATTGCACCTTTGATTTCTGGTCCAATGAAAAGGTGCTAATTATCTTTTTAAGTGCTCATTTAATGTTCTGCAGTGACATAAAGCATGAGTGCAGCCGCCTGCATGCCCAAACCTTCCAGAGGTTCCTCCCTGGCTGCTCACTCTCATCAGCCTTTTTCATTTTTCCTCTGCTCCTTCCCTCTGTCCCTCCAAGGCACCTGCTGTGTGCCAGTTCTTCTGCAGCTGAATAAATCTACAGTGTTGTTTGCTGCAACTGGATCCATTTTAACCCATTAAAAAATAGAAAATCGACATCCTGTCTGGATCTTATTGCCCAGCTTGCGTGGTGATTTTTCTCTTAGATGGAGCTTAGCAGACCTCACTTTGCAAATGGCTGCCTTTACTCTTCCCTTGAGAAACAGGTTTATTAGGGGAAGAATTTTACCCAGGCCTTATGCAGCCTGTGCCTACCCATTCTGTAAATAGATTATAAACACACTCTGCTGTTGTCTGTTCTTACTGGACCAGCAGCACTTGGAGGCCAAGGTGCCCAAACCCACCCACCCAGGACCTCCAGCACATCACTGGGGGGCAGCTGGTGCCAGGGGCTGTGATCTCCTGGCAAGCAGCACACAGCCTGGGCTCCACATCTCCAAATTGATGGGACCCTGGGGCAGCCCGTGGATGCCCCTAGCTGGGCCACAATCCTGCCCTCTCACTTGGATCCGTGTCCCTAGACCCTGACACTGGCGACTCTGACCTCAGCTGAGCCGTGTCAAAGCTGTGGCTGCTGCTGTCTTGCACTGGCTCAGATGGGGACACTGGAGCAGTCCTGAAGATGGATTTTCACCACTGCTCTGTGTTAGTCCCACCTCCCCTCCCCAGGGAGCAGCTCGTTCCCACTGGTGGGTAAAGCCATGTCTTCCTCTGTACTGGGGCCAAGCTCAAGCTTTTGGTGGTGACTTACGGGCACGAAAGCAGAGGCTTAAAATGCACTTGGTCACTTAAGTGCATGTAGTTACATTCTGTAAAAACCTGCCAGATTCTAACTGCTTGTACTTAAGTAGGGGAAGAAACCAAAACACTGCTTTTCCTTTGCAAACCGCTCTCCCTGCCGGTTCTCCCTGGGCGCTCTGGTGCGGCAATGCTGCGCCTTGTGCCCCAGACCATCCTTGCTCCACAGGCACTGGGTTACCCTGTCCCTGGCTGGTCCCAGGCTTGTGCCAAGCTGACAGCCAAAAATCTTTCCATTTTCTTGAGTTCTATAAATAGTGAAAATCCAGTGTGGAAGGAGAGTGGTGCGGATGGTGCCCAGTGCTCTGTCTCTGTGGGACAGGCTTCATGATGAACCCACACTTTTATTACTGAGGCTGTTTCACAGGAGATTTTTCCCTTCCCAGTTTGAGTACTGTTAAGCCTTTTCCGTGTTAGCCCCGTTTGCTACAACCTGTCGGCTGTGGCTCGGCAGGGGCTCTGCTCACCACTAACAGGCACAACCGCGCTCCCAGCCACTCTCCCAGGACAAAATGCAATCGTGGAGCACAGCAGTGGCCAGGGTCAGCAGGGCTGGCTGGTGTGTGCTCATCTACTTCTATTAGATTTCTCTTTAAAAGCACACTGGCTTATTTTTCGTTGTTACTTCCAAAGAAGATTAAATATGCCCTAGTTTGAACTTGAAGAATTATTTTGCTTTCACTGAAACATCCAGCTATGCTATATGAAACCCAGGCTTGTGAGGCTGCTGCCTGAGAACTGGGTTGGCCCCACCTCCCTCCTGCTGCCAGAGGTTTTATTCCCTAATCATTACCAAGACAAATATTCCCAGGTGCTATAGTGAAGCTCAGTTATTAAAAAAAGAGAAAAAAGAAAGGAAAATGCCACAAATCAGATTTCACACAGCAGTTAACTTGCTTTACCTTCACTTGTTCGCTAAGTGGCAGGGATCCTGTAGATATTTATGGGACACACCCACCACAGTGAAGCTGCTCCCTCTGACTGAGCGTGCATCTGGGCCATGCACCTGCTTGACTCTATTTTATTCCAAGACCTGGTTTCTCCCGTCACCCCCACCATGACACACTACGCCTTCTTGGAGATGAAGCCCATAGAGAGTGGGCAGCTTCACTTCCAAGCACCACACCAGACACAGAAGAACTTGGATTATATCAAAGTTTGTTCTCTAACCTGAGGCGGGGCAAACAGTACTTTGGCGGGGTTTGTGCCCTCCAGTGCCACCACAGCTCCTCATGCTACACAACACTCCTCCATGGAAGCAGGCTGCATATGTGCCATGCTGGGGGAGTGCACCTTCTCATCATTGCACCTTCTCGTCATTGTGGGCACTTTGAACCCAAACATCTCTTTCCCATGCGTGTGGTGAAGGCACTGCTGTTGTCACTGGACAGACCTGTGAGGCCCCCAGCTATGTATTTTGACATGGCCAGTCCACTCCAGAGCACTGTGGATATGATTCAGTACAGTCCAGTTGACCTACAGTCCTGGCTTCCCCCTCTGGTGTGGTCCCTTGGGATGGGACAGGGTGAGAGCATTTTTGTGTTCATTGTGATCAGTTCTCCCAACTTATACCTCCATAAGCCCTTTCTTGCACTCAGCCCTTGCACAGCGAGAGAGTGTTTTCAGGCATGTTCTAGTGAGGCCAGGAGGACGTAAGGACATCCAAAGACCAAAGCAAGAAGATTTTTTTTTTCTGGAGCAGCACTTTTCCTTTCCAACCTCTTTTAATATATCTGCATAGAACAGTAAACCAGTGTTAACCTAACCACAGTAGTCTTCGGAATTGGTTCTCTACCAAAATTTATACAGTCCTCGATAGCTTGTGTATCACTTCACAGCTCCCAAATATCCAGGATTGAGAATAAATAAGACTATGTCAAGTGGAGAGATCTACCCAGATACTAAGAAAGATTATTCTATACATAGACCTACAGAAAAGATTGATTTCTTTATTTAAAGGGAAACTGGAGAGGGTTGGTAGGCAGCAGTGATGTTTGTGAGCTTTTTATGGCCAACTTGTGAGGCAAGCTGTTGTTGTTTTTTGTTTCCTTTCAAAGAAGAGAAACATCAATGCAAAAAAATATGGGAGTGTAGTTGAAATTGTTTGGGGCATAATTTTTCTCTCTTAAAATATATTCGTATATTTCAACTAATGCAATTTGGCTTAAAGGAATACTGAGAAAGTAAGTCATTCTTTCAGAGCAGTAATTATTTTTGTCCTGAGAAGCTGTGAGGATAAATTGTTAATACAGTATTTTTGACATATGTGTGTGATATATGAATGACCCAGTCTGTTCCCCCAAGGAGCCATTTGGTTTTTAGCTTTTTAACTACTTTTTTTTTATTTATATTGAGGAAACAATCAAACTCTCATCTGGGACTTTTTTCATTGACATCAGTATGATTGCTTTGGGCTTTTATGAAGGAGAATTAATTAAGGGCTCTGATTCATGATTAAATTGGATTCAACTTTGGTGGCTAAAGAGGTTACTGCTGAGGTGATAACCTCAGCTCTTCTGAACCCAACAGGAGTCATGAGCCAGAGATCCTTCCTGCTGCAGCTCACAGTCCAGCATGTTAACATAAATTGAAATCAATGGCTATTGGAATTGATACACCCGGTTATGAACTGGGGTGGCCCAAGACTGGGGAAACTATCCCTTCTGCCACCCCTACTCCAGTAACTTCTGCCAGAAGAGTGGGATGGCCATTGGGAAGTGGTAGATTTTCCCGTGGTCCAGAGGCTGCAAATCCCCTTCTGTATCTTACCATCTAGCTACAGCACAAAAAGCTGGATATTAAATATCAGATCGAGCTGGATTTTTGTTAGACTCCTGCACCCACTTGGCGTGGCTAGCACGATGAGTCTGCTTGATTTCAGAGGGAGTTTTATGGAGGTTTATGGTCTGCAAAACAATAAGCTAAATTCTGTATAATTTTACTTTGAAATAAGCCAGACAAAAGATATTCTTCCCACTTCACATCACCATTCCCTGCACAATAAATATTTTACACAAGATTTTAACTCAAAGGTGGAAGAGAGCCAAGAATGAGTTCCCAAGGTATACAAAACCTTACTAAATTGGAGCGTAATACTATGAAAAAAGGGCACATGCAGATGTGAATTGCACTGATCTTCAAGGGGACAGCATTTGCTTTTGCAATCCTGTTCTCATTTCTACAGCTGCTGGTGATTAAAGCCAAGACCATTGTAGCTACTGCCAGTAAAAGAAAAGCCTAAATGTAAGTACTGTCTCCAAGGGAAGAAAAATTGAAAACAAGGTGCTAGTGTCTGGCTGTTAACACCTTAGACAAAGACCAGAAATACAGCTGGAGAATTTTTTCAAGTGAAGAAGACTCTTTCATCACAGAGGAACATTAAAAAAGTGCAGTTCAATGTCAGTCAAAGTTAATTGTGAATTTGTGCAAAGTTCAGTGAAGTAGGTTGTGCAGATTTTCTTGGAAGAACACAACGTGCGATTATTTTCTTCAAATGCTTCTATTTTTGTCTAAAACTTCAGTTAAATATCTTATTAATGAAGAAGGTAAAAGACATCTCATGTAAACTGGATGGCTTAGGTACTTTTGGAGAACCACAGACAGATAAGGGACCTTTTTCCAACTGCTTTTCTTCTTAGACTCATGACTTATATGCATATAAAGTACCAAATTTCTGCAAGCTGTGCCCCTTTGCCATTCACCTTGATTTCTTATTATAAAAACTTCTATAGGTTAATACGTAGCTATTTATCTTAACTGAATTTGGTCCAGAAACTTCTATAGATGTCACCTGATAGCTGCAGACTGCATTTGATGTCATACCTGCCATATAGGCATTTCAGTAAGAATAGTGTGATGGCAAAAACGCACAGCATTCTTATAATTAGGCATCACAAAACATTTGTAACCATGACCGAGTTGTGCCTTAGGAACTGTATTGCAAAAACATGAAAGACTCACCCAGAAGAGCGCCCTCTGTTGTTCTTCTTAGCTCAGAGCAATTTCTCTCAGGCCTTTGGGTCAGGCGTGGGACTGGCTTGTCATTATCTTATTACTACGTGCAGCCCTCCCTCTGCTCACTTTCACTGGGAAGGGTGAGGTGGATGAGACCCAATCTAGTTCTAACCGATGAATGACCAAACCACCACAAGTCTGTCTGGTTTAGCCAGCCATCTCAAGACTGCAGCAAAGGACCGTTCCCTGGGAAGTCTTGTGTGAATCATCAAACTTAGTATCACTCAGACCATAGGAATAATTTTAATTTAAGAAATCCTTAAGATTTTACTGTTTACAGAGGACTACCACCCATAGCAATGATGTTTATATCTGCAATGAGTGATGATGCAATTCTTACTGCTTTCCTAGCAAATGGGGAGAGGTATAAGGAGTGGCACTTCATTTCTTATTTTGGTTGTGAGTCATCAGCTCTCATCTTAAATACTAAGGCGAGGCTTCCCCACTGAAATAAAAATTACTCTTATCATGAAGGAAAAGTAACCAAGCATGGAGAGAAGGCTTAAACTGATAGCTGTGAGGGGTTTAACCCCTATAGCACACGATATTTTGTTAAAAAAGCAGGGATTCTACTGGGTTAGAAAAACCATTAGGACCTTACCCAGACCTGTGATTGTATGGCATCTCACAGGAACAGAAAACTTCTAGTTTTAAGCCGTATTCTTTCTGAAAAATTAGGCCTTCTCTTTCTGTATCCCATAACCTAAATTGCAGATAATTATCACAGTACTGGAGTTACTAATTCTCAGGCTTCTGGAAATAAACTACCACTCTTCTGAAGCAGAGATCTGGTGCCTGTGCAATGCTGCAGACCAGAGCCCCTGACCCAGCTCCTCCATGGTGCAAACCCACGCTGAGCAGTGAAGAAGGCAGGAAGGAATGCTGATTTATACCATCTGAAGAGCTGACCCAGAAGCTGGAGTAAATGGGCTTGATCTAGCAATTCCCAACATCCTCACACTCCAGCAGTATTAACGATCAATTAGGAGGCACTTTGTTTCCATACCGCAGCAGCAATAGATTTAGCCCTCCCTTGAAAGGGCATGAAAGGGCAGAGGGCAATGGCAGAGCAGAGAGATGACAAAATAAAGTGGGGAGAAGCCAGGGACTGTTAGGAACCTAACTGCAAATCTTGTAACAAAATGCAATTGGACAGAGGGGACTTGGTTTCAGATGTAAAGTAAGCTAAATAGGTGAAAGAGTTCTCTTTAAACTGTCATCATTAATTTAAGCCAAACTTAATTAAAAAAATAAACTGAAACAGCTGGGTGTAGGAAGTGGCTGGCTGACCTCAGTGCTGGGGCCGTTTTCCTTTCTCCTTTTAAACCATTGTTCATCAGCTTCCACTTAAGGCAAACCAGAACAGTCAGACTAACCACAATCAAAACCATAGGGCTTGCTTGCATCTAATATTTCTTTCTGTGTCATGACATCCATTAAAGGAAAGCAAGGAGTATCATTGGAAAATCACTTTCACACATTCGTATGGTGCCATGCCATGTTACCTGAATGAGAGGACCAGTGAAATATTTAAAGCCTCAAAAAAATAGGAAACCTTTCAATCTGCTTATGCATTTATAACATTTGAAAACCTGATTTCTACTTCTCATTCTGTGTAAACTTCTGAATAAAAGCAAAACCACTGCTTTACCTCAGCCTCTTACCCTAACCATCCTTTGTCAGGTTGAGTTAAATAGTCAGCTATTTTGGGTAGGTTCCAACTTATGATGTGCATTTCCAGAACTTCTCTTGCTACCTTTCTATCTGGCTTATCCAGTCAGAAATGCAGCACAAACACATGCTAATGGCTGCAGGTGAAAACCAGTACATTGCTACTCTGGAGGGTAATTAAAGAGCATCATACAAAGCACTTAATTGACCTGGTTCCCAAATGGTGGAAATATGATAAGCCTGGCAAAAAAACCTTCTAGTCTTAATGTCACTGTTCTAGTCCAGCCCAATGGCAAGTTCATTCCTGTGGCGCTATCACAGTGGAGCCCTCTTAGAAGGAAGGGCTACTTATGGCTTACCTACTATTGATTTTCTGCTGTGGGATGTCCAACAGAACACCTGTTTCTATTTGAAAGTACTACAGTGTTATTGAAACTCATCAATTCTGCAGTAGGAGGAGATTACAAACATACAGCACACTCCTATACACTTCAAATACAGATCAAGTGATAGTTTCTCAGAGAGGTTATTCCACAAGTAATCAATTACTCTTGTGAAGGAAACAAGTTCTCTCAGATTTTTTCTTAGCTGATAGTCATCAGTGCCCTAAAGCACATCCTTTTTACTCCCGTGGGACTTACTAATACGTATGAAGTTAATAATATGCTTAAGACCCATATTTCAAGAGTCTGAAAGACTTATATAATGTAAACAATCATCCTACGTTTGCAGGGCTTGTCTTAGCTTAGTTGGAACAGGCATCAGAAAGTTGTTCAGGAGTAGTTATGTTTTACCACACAGAAAACAGAATTTCAAAAACCATATAACACTGCACACAAAAAACCACAAAGTGGACTTCTGTAAATTTTTGCAATAGTGAGAAACCTTCAACTCATGCATCATGGTAAACAAAACAGTGGTTACATCACAGCTCCTGCTGCAGAGGGGAACACTGGTGCATACACAGATGCCATGTACAGACAACAGATTACAATATTTTTCAGTTTCTCCGTACCGTATTGCCACACTTTGGAATTTCTGAAGGCAATTCAAGCCAAGTATCCCAATTTGCAAAACTCTGATTTAAAGTTTTTTTTTGTGTGTTTTGTTTGTGGCTTTTTGTTTTTGTTAATTATCATGTCTAGATTTCCAGTAGCACTGTAGCAAAGCAGGAGTTTCTGGTTGTTTTGTGTGAGTATTCCATCCCTTTCAAATTAGTCTAGTTCACGCATTTTTATCTCAGTGGCACTTGTCCTCCCAGCCCACTGTCATGAGCTACCAGAGTTGTCTAATGGCTTTGAAAAACCTACTGTCATCTCTGGATCATTTCACACATTGAAAGGACCATCTATCAATTCACTGTTAAAAAAAACACATCAAACTCAAACCCACAGTGATTCTGTCTGTGGAAAGGAAACGGTGATCTGCCCATCCACAGGATTAAAGTTACCTTGTTTCTTTCTTTTCCGGTTAACTCCTAAAAATCAGCTCTGATCATTGTGGATCCACTCCGAAATGTGCAAACCACAGCCCAAGCTTGTGCTGTGTGTTCCTCACTGCTGCACCTGGGCATGTCCCACCGTGGGCTGAGGGAGGGCTTACCTGGGGCGGCTGCTGGGCTGGGTCACCACTGGGCAAATCCAAGAGCTTCTGTCCCCTCAGCAATGGGGGCAGCAGCAGGGATTTAGGCCGTCTGAAAATGTTGTGTTTGCCTGGCCCTTGCTGTGGGAACCACGAGGTGAGTGGCATGAGCCACCTTCCCAGGGTCTGCAGCACATAGCGGGGTGGGAGCAGTGGCAGGAAAAACAACTGAGGGTTTATCCCTGAGAAGCTTTGAAATCAATATTCCAGTAAATCATCAGATTCTGAAGAATAAACAGGTTGTCCCAGGAAGAGGCAATTAATTGGTTTTACTCTTTGACCTGTTAAAATGCAAAAATTGCTGTGGAATTTACTCTCTGGTGACATGTTCTCGCAACAGAGCAGTCTCCATTAGTGCTAGTGTTTTTCTAATTACAGCTATAAATAAAAGCTAACCTCCATCACGATTCAAAACGGATTCCATGGACTGCCAGGTGCATAGGTGAAGCAATGCAGAGAGATGAATGCAGCAGCATTTGCATCATCATATTGACTTACAACTCGGGGGTTAATTATTGCATTCTCTTGCCATGTACTGGGGTAGCCATTTTTAGTAATTTCCAAAATGATAAAAAGAAACCTGACAGCTTCTCATTAGATTAGAATAGACAAGATGCTTGAATCAACAGTGAAATTTTATTAGGAATGCTCAAGTGAAAAAACAAGAGCTTTTCATTTTGATATTGTATATTTTATGCTGTATTGATTTGTTTTTATTGATTTTTAATAAAAACTGTGTTTCTTCAAATAGTGTAAATTAATTGTTATTGTGCCACAGAAAACAGAAGATTGCACCACAGTAATTAACATTTCCTGGCAAGGAACCTAAGCAAGCTTGCTGCTGAAGTGGGCTTTAAAGCGTATTTTGACAGTGCCACAAATGCTAGCATATGTCTGTGAGGTGCTGATGTGGCAGGCACGGCAATCACTTCAACATCTCTGATGGGAGCAGACGCCCTCGCAGCTACGCAAGGCCCCATGTCCCTGAGCTCAGCTGGAGGATGAACAGGCTACCAGCCCTCCTCTGACGGTCTTCACACAACAGACTGAGGGCAGCTGTGTGGATGAAAGACTGTGACACTCATGCACCAGCTATTTTGGAGACTACTCAGCAAACTGCAGAGATACACTCATGATACCTTTCCGATACCTTCAGTTTTGGGCATCCACCTGTTATCTGTTGTCATATCCAAGAACCCCTCTTTGGATACAGGGGGCTGCCGGGCTCTTTGGCACACAGGCCTGTAATGGACTAAGGAGCTCAGTTCTGCCAACCCAGGGGAGGTGAAACACAGCGTACACTGGATATCTTCAGTGTCAGCAGGAACATGGAAACTGAAACTAAATGTCTCTTCTCCTCCATGAGGAGCCTTTAGAGGACTTGGACAAACTTGAGTAGAATGAAGTTGATACACCCAATTCCTAAAAAATTACAGTTTAACTAAGAAGGAAAAAACCACACCTTCTTTCTATGAGATCAGTAAGGAAAGAAAGGTACAGATAGCTGAAGAGATTAATTAGCAGTGGGGGATGAATACTATTGTGTTAACTACTGTAACTTAAACGAACTCAATCCCTTCTTTTGAGACCATCTACATTAGAGAGTAGTTATAAACTGTGTGCTACAAGACAGGAAGTACATCAAATGACAGTGATAAATCAATTAATAAAAAGGAAAGCTCTATATACCTTTTTTCACACAACCAAGTTTTCTTCTTTTTTCCAAAGTTACAAGAAAATTTTGATCATGTAAACAACATTTTATCTCAGCAAAATGGCTCCAAATCAACACATCAGCAAAAACCAGGAGCTGGACTGCATGTATGTAAAGACTGCTAGTGAAGATTAACCCTAAAGCTGGAAGGAGCAGGGCACATTTTTATTTAAAGGAAATTCAATATGAATAGAGAACCTTTGCAGGAAGGCAGAGCCCAGAGCCACCCTGATTGCTGTAAGGACTGAGGTCTTCAGAGTCACAGCTGAGAGAACAGCTAAAGCCCACCCTCCAGCTCAGGAATGAGTATCCTTTGGCCTCTTAGGCACCTGGTTTATATCTTATGTCCTCCTGTCCTGTGCCAGGGAAGCTTATTATTAACTCCTTGGTTGCTAGTTGTCAAGTGAAGACCCTGTATCTTGGCAAAAGCTGAAAGACATTGTGTAACCAGGCAGAAGATTGACGTAATTGTGTTTTCTTTTCAACGGAAGTGATACAAAAGTGCAAATTGATAGTCTTTTATACTTTGTTCAGAGAGGCAAGGGCAACATGATCAGGTAAATCTAATCTCTCACCTACTTTCCCAAAAGCCTAACTAAAATGCAGGTTATTTCTGTATACTCCATCCTACTGCAGGTCTTCACGTGAGGGTCTTGCTGTGGTGTGCAAATCAGATTCAAAAAGATTGTCCATATGTTATTTAGACTTTGGTATACTTTGTCCAAGAAATACCAACCTTTTGTAAGAGCATTAGTGCAGTCCAACCATCCAGAGCAGAATTTAGTTCTGGGGTGTGCTAGAGCCTTCTTCTATGAAACACGTTTCAACAATTTTGGACACTTGCACTAGATATTACAATGAAATAAAATTCTCTGGCAAGGTAGCATATTGGTATATACTCTTCCTATTGCCAAATGTTGATTTTTGCATATAAAAGGTAGTTACTGGTGCACACATAGTCCTAAGTAGTTCAGACTATTTGCTTCTTGATTGTTTACAGATGGTCCCAAATCAAAGCCTGAGACTCCCAAACCTTGATATTTTAGACAGATTTAGAAATAAAAGAAAACTTTATTCCATCATAGTAATAGCCTTATTTATGAGATTAGGTATAATATAAAATTTATTCTTCGGTAGTACCCTTTTCTCCTCTCAGTCAATTTTCCAGAAGCCCTGATAACTGGATGAATAACTCAGAAAGCTTTAGACCTGACAAACATGGTGTACACGAGCAGCTGGTACGAATTAAGGAGATTGTGCTATATTACATCAGCCAAGAATGTGATGTTCAGATTTTTGTCTCTGTTTTCATATAGCTGTATGTTATATCAGGAGCCTAAATCTGAGAAATTAGCAGTGAAACTCTCAGTGGTATCAGTGGAAGGCTGAGATGGGCAGGACTACTTTCAAACAGGCTCGATAGAAGTCATCTGTCACAAAAGTGACAAAAAGTATCAACAAGCATATTAGCAAGATGAGACCTCTAAGGCAAAAGCACAGTGATGGGTGGTTCTAATTCTGCTTGGAAGAGCACGGCATGATCAGAACTTGCTTTAAATTTTAGGAAATTGTATCCCAATGGGCTGGTGCAAAATATATCTGTACCATTAAGTGGATCAAGACATTATGGTGTTAGTCATGCTGATAAGGTTTTGTTACCCTTATGGTGATCTGAAGGAGAAAGAATGTTTGCCTGCAGAGGAGATAAGACAGTAAAACTGCTCTGCTCTTGTACTGCTGTTCAGTGGTCAGGAGTTGTTTCCACTACTGAAAAGTTCAGGTCCAACAAAAATCCTCTGGCAGTCTCAGCTAGTGACTTCATGATGGCTTCAGACAAAACCTTTTGCTTAAGATAGGTTATGAATTGAAACAATCTGGTAAAGCAAAACATTGAGTCTGTATTCAATAGAAACGCAAACTTAAAAGTCTCCCCTCCACCAGACATATTTTAATGAATGCATAGTTATAGGGTAACTATGTTATTTCACTTTTCTTGTGTCATTAACTGAGAAGAGAGTTTAAAAAAAGTGTCCCCACAGAAATCTTATTCATATGTTTTATGATATGCTCCAGCACGGGCACCACTTTAGTTTAATGGTATGTTGGATGATGGTACAAATTTATAGCCAAAGGTTTACATCACAGACAGCTGGAATGAATAACAATAAATTAATTTAAAGTGCTACAAAAGTGCTCCCCATAGTATGCAGTGCTTATGTGCTCAAGACTAATAATTTATAAACGCATGTCTTTTATAATACTGATCTAAAGTCCTGAAAGCAGCTAGTTAAAAAGCAGTCACATGACATAAATTATTTTTATTAATATTTCAAATGCATGATTAGGGTGGGCACCATGGTCATTAGCATGAGAAAGCTTTCATTTATGACCAAGTGCAATGAAGCAATAGCCAGACACAGAAGCTAGCTGAGCAATGGCAAACAACCATTGGGAGACTGGGAGTGGTCATATGCTGCTGCTTCTTCCATGAGTTTTTATATGCTAATAATCATCACAGCTATGGCTGTTTCCTTTGCTCTTGCTGGTCTGTTGTGTTTATCACATTAGATACTCATAAGGCCTAAAGAATAAAAATACATGTTACTGAGTGTAGTCAGAGGCAGCTGTGAAAGA
Organism: Grallaria varia; assembly: GCA_013396735.1. Taxonomy (NCBI): domain Eukaryota; kingdom Metazoa; phylum Chordata; class Aves; order Passeriformes; family Formicariidae; genus Grallaria; species Grallaria varia. The sequence continues at coordinate 39,829 of VWZG01011968.1, forward strand.
ACAGATTCACTATTACTAGTGAGGGTAAAAGAGCAACCAGCTCAAATAACTTGAGTAATGTTACATCTTTTGCCCTGGTGCAGCTCTCTGGAATACCTCACTGCTGGGATATCGCTTGTCTTAATACCACCCTTACTTTCTCCAGGCAAATTTGGCTGCCTCTCACTTTTCTTGGTGAAAATCATTTACTTCTTTAATGCAGAGTCATTAATCTGATGTTATAGAAGGAGTCTTTCACCCTGAAAGAAGGATCATGAATAATTTCTGTGTCTCTCATTCTGGGTCATTGCCATGTATTAGGCTACATATTTGAGTCTTGGCAGATTGCAAAAATGTGCACCGCAACCAACCCCATTCACTTCGGTGGTTCTTCTAGCAAAGGAAATGGAGTGAGATATGCAGAAGCATCATCATCTAGTCCCTCCACTCCCTCTTTAAAGAGAAAAGGCTGTCTGTGCTACACAGAATTAAACCTCCTAAGTAACAGTTCCTGATTATTTTTTTTGGTATCACAAACATCTGCAAACTCATATTCTCTCTCATATTCCTTTCTGACTTTCTTTAAAAATACTTTGTAATGTAACACATTTTTCCAGAGGTCAATGAGGACATATTTGCATTTTGATACACTTAAAGTTTTTGCCTCCAGCATGCCACTCAAATGTGCTGTGCTAATCAGAAGCCTGTAATGATCCCCTGCATACTTCAAGTGGGTGACTGGGCATATATAAAAGCACCTCAAAATGCAAAATTTGTGAGAGAGCAATACACAATAAAGATAAATAAATACAAAAAAGGGACAATGCTGGCAAAAGCAGTGGATTTGTAAACTGAGGCTTCTGCCTTAAATAAACAGCTGAAGTGTTTATGGGCACCACTGAAGTGCTAAGGGGATTAGGGGGACTCCTGCATCAGCCGGCTGCACTGATGGACTGCAAGTTTCTCTGAGCAGATCACTCGTACATCAGTACAACCAGATGATGCACAAGCATTTCTGAGGGCTTTTTATATCGCCAGTGATACCTCGTGTTCTGAACAACCCAAATCCAAGATTAAGCAGGATCTAGAAAAATGGGGCAACCCCAAAGCATGGATAATCCATATGGAGGTCTTTTATTTTTAGCAATAATGATAGGTTTACACTCAAATTTGCCTGCCCCAAATGAGAGAGTGTGTGTGTGTGTGTGTGTGTGTGTGTGTGAAGCTGTGTGGGAAAGAAAAAAGCTCCCTAACTCAAGAGATTATTTAATTAAAATTTTTTTTTTAAAACGTGAATATCTGACAGACAGAGTTATGAGAAAACATGAGCTCTCCCTCAGTAACCAGCGCATCAGAAGAAAACCTTCTGATAAGCAGATGTTGCTTAGGCAGCTATCAGCCAGGCAGTGCAGGAGCGTAGGGGGAGAGAGATGGAGACAGAGCCAGCCAGGCAGGTATTAAGGCACTGTGGTGAGTGTGTGTGGCTGCAAGGGATGGCAAATGTCTGTGTGAGAAAATGACACATGAGCAAAATGAAGCTGCTCCACTGAGTATTTTGCATCTGTTTTTAAGAGATGGCAAAAAGAAGAAGCCAGGGGAGAGTTGCTGAAAAGACAAAGCAGGAATGACCAGGCACTTACGTGTATGGGCTAACAACAGCACAAGGCAAGAAATCCAGGCATCAGGGAAATAATTTAAAGCCATATTGATTTACTTTGGCGGCGAGAAAAAGCAGATGCACTCGGCTACTATGGAATGGCTCTGACAGCAGCTAAAGCTGCTTGATTTTACTCATGTTTTAATGAGTTTAATTCGCAGAAAGCTGGTACTGTAAACCCAACCTCACTGCATCACCTCTTCCCCCAGCAACCTGAGCTGCCATCAAAGCCTGACCCAGCCAGGCAGCTCTCTCAGCCAGCCTATGCGCCCTCAGGCAATGCCAGAATGGAAGAGAGAGAAAGAGGGGGACAGAGGGAAGGCAGGGGAGCAGTGATTGAAATCCAGCAGCTCTGGCCATTTGCAGTGAGCTGGGAGCATTTGGAGGCAGGGCAGGTTCAGAGCCCATCCATCGCCGAGACAGACAGAAGCCCTTCTTTGGGAACACTGCCCGGCCTCTCGGCAGCACACAAGGCAAGGCTATGGGGGAGAGAAGGATCCAGTACTGTGTGGTGTTGGCCCTTGTATCTAGAAAACAGAGGTCACTTTCACAGGACATGGGAAAATAAGAGGGTTTAATATGCTGTAGGAAATCCTTTGTTTAGGGTAAAGAAAGGGTGGGGAAATACTGTCAAGTGTTACCTGTGCTGCTTCCAGTAAAGCAAGCACTGCATCAGTCTGGGTCCTTGCTCTTTTAAGGTACAGATACCTTAATTTATCTGGTCCTTCATCTATTTATCCAATGATGTAATTATAGAACCAATACAGAGACACTTCAGCTGAGATCTTCAAAATACTGCTTTTCTGAGAGCCAGGTACCTGTGGAGGTCTGCCCTGGGTGACTTATCCTCAGTCACAGAGTGAACCTGATTCTCAGCCAAGGCTTCTGAGTCTTCCCCACACTCAGATTTTTCTCATTCAATCAGCTTATTCACTGTGAAGTGTGGTTTCAGTTCAAACTTCATGCAGTTACAGCATGCAGTTCCAAATTTTCATTTTCCATTTAAAAGGAAACTGGACTCCACAACAGAGAGAGTAAGGGATGCTCAAGAAGGTTTCTTTAAGAGTAAAATTAATACTGTTCTACTTAAACTGAAATTAATTTTTTTAAACAAAATCTATGTTCTCTACTGTATCAAACCCCACTTACACTCACAGCTCTCACAACAGCTCAGATGGGACAGTTTACACCAAGAACCTCAAGTAACCACATGAGGATGAGTATGTTTGCTCACTGGTTTGATCTTTTACAACTATCTCCTGAGCAGGATCTTATTTCTATGAATGATGAGTTTGGCATTAAGCAGGTCAGAAAATTTCCACCACAACAGTCTTCTTAAAGAAAATAGCTTTCAGGTAGATGGTATGCTTTGTAACAATATGAAATTCCATTTTCCCATAGAAAATGGGATTTGTGCTCAAAATTTAATATTCACTTCACTGCAGGTGGATGAAAAAAAGTAGATTTTTTTTTTATTGCAAATGAAAAACTTCCATCATGTTATTTGTGAAAAAATAAAGACACATTGTCCTAACTGACACCAATTCACATTTCATATTTGTTGCACTGATGAGTGTAAATACAAGATAACTCTCCTGTCCTTAGTGAAGTTACTTTGACTTTTCCTATTTCAAATAAGATTGAAATCTCAGCCTGTGTGTTTGACTGTTGTGATGAGTATCTTTGCCTTCTAAGTACAGGAAAAAACCCCACCAAAACCCCCAAAACAATTCAAACCAAGAGGCTTAATGGATTCTGGGACAGGACTGTTGTGAAGAGTTCCAGCACTGTGGATTTGGTTTCAGTACTGCTGGTTGGAATATGCCAAAATGTGTGAATTTATAATTAAAACAAGAACATACAGCCAAGTATTTAAAATAATTTACAAATACATTTTTATCATCTATAATTTGAAAATGAAATTACACAGAACACTGGGTCAATTTTAAAGGGTAGGTACAACTTCCAGTAAATTAAACATATCCTAAAACATCTGTAGATCTGATGACAGAGGGGTTTTAGAGCATCTTAGCAGTACTGAAACATTTTTATAAGTCCTTACATTTATTTGTAGAACAGCACATTTTCTCTTTCCCTTGCTAAAAAAAATTAAACCTTTGCTTTTGATAAAAAAAAACAAAAATTGCCATGAGATAAGGTGAGAGTCGTGCCTTCAGAAAGCCACAAACCATTCCCACAAAAGCCACAGGCTGGGTACAAAGTCTTTGTATTACCAGAATTACTTCAGGTCTGGATTATGAGTCAGTGGTAATTTCACTGCATGGATTCAAGTGGAGAAATTAGTTCTTAATCTGCAAATGTTACTTTTTATTTTTAATTCAGCTGGTTTGCAGCAGGCCAGATCATTTCATCTAGAAGTATCAATTGAAGTGATCACAAGTGTTGCACTGCTCTGGAGTGACAGGTATCAGCTTGAGGAGGAGCTCTTGTAATTGGCTTTTAATGCTTTTCCAAAGGGGTGCCAATTTTTTAGATCTGATAAATAATTAATTTGGGGTAATTCTGCTTTCCAAGTCAAATAAACAAAGTGAAGAAAACAGGATGAGGGCAAATTCATCCTTGGTGTAAGCTCACTGACTTCAGTGGTATTACAGTAGAAATACTTGCAGAGTTTCTAATGCAAAAACTGACAAGAATTGTGTTAAATAAGAAAGTACCTTAAATCATGCCTTGGGCAAAATAGCTCAGTTAATCCTGAAATAATGTTGTAAGAAAATTCCTTCCTTTCCACAGTGTTCTAGGGAACTATAAGGCATGTTACATAGCCAAGCTTTTTCATGGAATTTAAATAATTTCTTTTCTTGATTCAGATCAGTGCACTATTTTTGGGAAGCATTTTATTGGTTAATTTTCATCTCTTTCCCTCTCCTAACCACAAAAGCAAATAGATTTACAGGGTTACTTACTGTAAAACTTCATAGCTTTTTCAGTCAGCTCTTGCATATGTTACAGAAAATGCCAATTTTGCTTCCTTGTCTGTAAGCCCCTAAAATAAATCTGGGCTCCATTTTAAATTTGCTTGTATGAATGCAGGGGGACATTTTCCTTTAATTATTACTCGAGCACTAGGTAACACAGTTGATCAGAAATAATTTTTTTTTTTTTAATTTCAGCATATAAGAAAACCAAATGAAAGTGCCCAGTGTAATGAAATGTTGGCACTCAGTCAGAAGTCAGGTGCTGAATTTTACTTTCAATTTTCTGCTCTATGATTTCTAAAGTACTATGAGAGAAAATAAATGCTGAGATGACAATACCGAAATAAACCCCAAAACGTTTCAGAAATACCACTGCTGTGATTTTTCCCCTGTAACTGACATATGCACTGGCAAATTTTTTTGGCAAAATAATATTTATGGGTAAAGGAGTTTCTGTCAAATAATTTTCAGCCAGCTTTCAATAGCAACACTGCTGTGAAAAAATATTATTTTATCCTGTCTAATGCTCTGTGTGGTGTAACTGTGCCCATTTGTGACTAGACCTAGAACATGATAGTTTTGGGTTTGTCCCAGAGTGGATTGATCACTCTCTTTCCTAACGTTTGCTTTCAGTTCTGAAGATGGCAGCTTTCACATAAGCAGGGCAACCTGGTCCCCATTCCCTTAGCATCACTTCCATGTGCAAACCCGCAACCACAGACGTCCATTCTGCTTTGCTGGTGAGGCACCATGCATCAGACCCACTTGCAATGCTGGCAGTCTGAAATATTGCTGAGTAGGGGCAGCAGGAGGTGGATCTTAATGATTTGCCCCCTCCCTATCATTTGGGTTCATTGATTTCTCTAATTAAATATGCATTCCACTTCACCATTATTCCCAATGATAGCATTTAGTCTCGATGACATCGCCAGAGACATGAGGGCCTTTGCTTACACACTATTTTTGCAAGCCCTGTTATTCTGTAGGGGCTCTTGGATACCTCCAAGTATTCACCCATTGTTATTTGGCTCCATCCTCCTTTCCTCATTGACCTGTTTTCCGTCACCTATTCAGGCCGCTCTTCCTTCTCCCTTTTCACTGAGCCCTCTAGCTTCACTAGGGAGTGTTGGAGCTGCAGTTCTGTCTGACAGTCGTGCATGTAAAGCTGATTTATTTGGCTGGCGTGGCACTGTGCCAGGGAGGAGGCTGTCTGAATGGTGAGGCTGTTAAGAAACTAATTGCAAGATGAACTGCAGTTATAGGAGGGTCTTTACTGTTTGCTTCATCTAATCACATTTGCTACCAAGGATTTTTCTTGTTTGCCCCTTTTCCATTGTTTGAATTGGAAGAATACCAGGTTTACACCAGGGATAGGCTTGGTCACTTGGTTCCCAAGCCTTTATCACTAGCTTGTAGGTCTCTTCATTTGTTAAAAGACTCAAATACTGTCCTTGCTGTGAGTGTTCCCTTGCTTTCTCATCTCAGACTGGGAGGCTTTGAACTTGCCAAGCTCAAGTTCAGCACCTTGTGTTTGTTCTTCTTGTGTTGATGAAGTCACTAATCCCTAAATGAAGGGCAGGGAGCTGTTTGGGTTAGCAATTTCATCATCTTCAACAGAGAAAACAGAAACCCTTGCAATACAGGTGAGTTAACAAGGAAAGGATTTCCCTCTGTCTTGCTTTCAAACATCTTACTGAACAGTGGACCTGAACTGAAATCTTAGGTTGCAAAATACTAGAAGAGCAGAATCATGGAAGATCTCTGTGCCACCAGATCGCCTTTAATTGGGCCATGGTCCATTTCTTTGCAAGAAAACACACTTTCTTAGGCATTTACCAAACAGAAAACCAACCATATGGCTGCTTGTCTTTGCTGTTTCTACCCAGGGAAGGAGTGTTGGTAAAGGATGGGCCTAATGACAAGCTCCAAGATTCCCATCCTCAAGCCACAGCTCCCATGGGGCCAGTGCCAACCACTCATCCCCAGTCATGGATGCCCAATAGCACCAGAAGGACTGCCTCAGATAGTTTGTCACTCTACTTTTGTTGCAGCATTGATGCCATTTGCATGTGGTTTGTGATCACATTTTTCATTTGAGAGGCTTATGTTCAGCTTCCTTAGAGATACCAGGCTCGAGTCAACAATGACTCATTCCAAACCAGAGAAACTTGAGGTGAAGTTTCTCCTGGTTCCAGTGCAAAACTTTCTCCACAGTCACTGCCTGCCTCCTGGGAGTGTGTGCTGAAGCCTGAGCCCAGACCACTTGCTGCCATGGGGGAATGGCTGCAGATGGCATTGTGGATATTCTGCAAACCCCTTATAAGAAATAGTTCAAGAACCCAATCTCATTTAAGTCACTTTCAGGTAACCTTTACCTGTTACAGGTACATTTCAAATTGGACATGTATTGTTCAGCTTTTGATTCTTATCTGGTGTTACTCTAACTTTTCCTTTGCATGAAACAGTCTGCTCTTGTTGATCCTTATGCCCTGTTTCTTTCCTTTTGAGGCCAATGGAAAGTCTTCCATTGACTTCACTGAGCAGTGAACCAGAGCTGCTAAATTTCAGTTATCAGTGCAATTTCCTCACCTCCTGCCTGGTCTCATTCAATAAAGGCATATTGAAAGGTGTGTACTTGCAGAAGTCTACCTGAGCATCGGGAGGTGCTTCCTCTCAAAAGCCAGGGGCTTCAAATGGGGACCTGCACCCACTGCTAACATACAGCAGGCAAAGGAAAACGATTGCTGTAGCTTAATACAAAAAGTTGGTCTGACAGCTTTGCTATACGCTCCCAAAGAACTCAGAGCAAAACTTTTGTCAGCTGAAATCTTATTTACAACCTCTGGTGGTTTTTTCTGCAAGGATAGAGTAATTCTTAAAACAAGATAGACTGCTGCTCTCTCCTCCTAACGCAGCCACTAGTAAGAGCTCTGCAAACTAAGCAATCTCAGGTTGTTGCAAAGTTCTATCCAGTTTCCTCTGTCATGAATGTCAGCCCAAGCTTGAGGAAGTTCAGCAAATACATCCTCTTAGATTTTTCCCATACACCTCCTCACATAGGAAGCTGGCAAACCTTGCCAGACCCCAGGCACTTACCCTTCCTCTGCAGGGCTGCACTCTTCTCAGCAATAGGGTGCAGGATGGCTCGGCCAAAATGAAATATCATTCCAGATAATTTTCAGAACTTGGACTTCTGAGTAGGAGAAGTTTGGGGAGATAGGATTTCTGTGAAAAGTAGAAAAAAGAAATAATTAAAACAGGATGGTGAGTAGAAGCTCACTTCATAAATTATAGTGGAGAAGCACAGTTTGGTTGTCCTTGTGATATCGCACATCAATGAACCAGAAACTGCTCTGTGATATTCTGCACAACTAGACCTTTGTGTCTCTCCTTAGCCTAACTGTGAATTTTTCAATTTAAAGAGAGACTGCAGATTTGGTAGGCAGGAAAATGATAAGAAAAGCCTAGATGAGGAAGGAAACATACATGCTGCCTACTGGGGTCCTGGTAATAGTAGATGTAGGCTTTGTGGAGCCTGAGGACATTCAGAGCATTGAAAAAACACTGCAGAAAAGAGCCAGTGGCCATGCTGCTGCATTGGTGGCAGCTTTGAAGAAATCAGATCAATAAGTAGATCTGTTCTACACAGTGAGTACCAACAGTACAGTTTCTGTGAACATACAGAACCCCATTTTCCATCACTAATTGTTTGTATATCCCCCTCCAAGCCCTCACATAGTTTGAACTGCACGTCCTCCTCACATACCACACTCCCCCAAAAGATTAGCAGCTCTTATCTTGTGTGTGCTCAGCGAGCGTGCGCCTGGCGTGCTAGGACAGGGAGTTACTGTCCGGCCCCCAGTCATTTTTCTGGATCCTCCTTAAAAGCAATTAGCAGCTTCCCCCTTTAACTTCAGAGAGCAAATTCAAGCATAGAATAACTTTCCTGCAATCAGTACAATTAGCAGGAATGCGTTTGACCCCGGCTTCACCTTCTCTGAAATGCAGTTCCTGGTACCAAGTGTTGCAGTGTTCTTGAGAGTGACATGTTATGAGTAACTGGATGTCAGGATCATTGTGTGAAAACAAACAAATCCCCAAATAACTGGAAAGTCTTGAACCAGAAATTGGCATAATAAGGGCAGAAATAATTTCTATCTTCACATTTTACATCTCCTTTCTCGTGATACAAAACCAGTGCAGTGCACCACAGCCCTCACCCCGAACACGTTATCTGCAGTGTCTTACAAAAGCACAGGCAAAGTCAGGGTTTGGTGGCAGCTGCAATGTAAATCTCTACTTTCACAGAGAGAATGTCTGAAACACTTCTCCTGGGTATCACGAGACAAGTGAAACCCTTTTGTTTCATACATATTTTTCTTATAAAGCAGGATTTTTTGTGGTTTTTTTCCCCTAAGGTAACAGCAACAAAAATCTGCTAGAACCATCTGTCTTAGAGAGAGGAGTTTGGGATTCCTGACTAAGAAGGAAAGTGCTGTATGCCCAGCAGACCAGCAGTGCTTGCATGTGGCACTCGGTTGCATCTGTGGTTTACTTTGGGAACAATATTCTTATTTCTTGAGAAGGATATGGCGATTTGTGAGGCACTTTTCTTTAAAGGGCTAAGGAATAAAAAAAATCTAAAAGAGAGCCAACTCCTTGTCTGAAGGGGAGTTGAGGTCAAGATCACAAAGTATCTCTCTGAGATACCATCATTCAATTATTGCTCAAAGTATGTGTATGCTTTAAGCTAATGAGTGGCATAGTGCTCTGTTTTGTCTGAAAAATGGAGGTGCTTGATTGTAGAATAAGCAAGTACTTTTTGATGTAGGAATACAGCCATTTCTTCCTTTACTTGTTTTTGCCCATAAGAAACCTTGCCTTCCAGTCACACTTGCACAATTATCGTCCTCTTCTCTCTTTAATTTTCACTCTGACTTTCAAAGAATCCTTCCCAGCCTGTGTCACATCACCCTGCTCCTTCTGTGATGAATGTACAATGACCTTTCTTCTCTGTGTTGTACATGGTCTAATCCTTTTCGTTGAGCATCATTTGCACAGTAATCTTCTTCCTTCTGTGACACAGGCACAGAACTCTCTTTCCTCCACTGTCACTTGCAGAACAAGCTGTTACTTCTGGTGGCATGGAAGCAGGAACCCTCTATCTTCTGTGCCAAACACAAAATGATCACCCTCTAGCTTTTCTCCAATATAAGTTTGACAATGCAGCTCTTACGTTAATTCTGTGAAGAATACATCACAGCCCTTTTATTCCAAATTTATCCAAACACTAACCTTTATCTGACCAGTGAGTAGCATGAAATACCATAGACAAAAATACTAAGTATACAGCCTAATTTTTTGTCTCTTTTTAAAAAAACTCCAAATTTTTAAAATGTTTAAAGAAAGAGACAAAACCAAAAATATGGCTCTTCTAGAACTTTTGCCATTATTTTTTTTTCTTTTGCTCCCATCTTTTTCAATGACATTATGAAAAATTATCATGGGGTGGGGAGCAGGTCGAAGGAATAAAAATCTGGAGGTGACTCAGGACTTGAACCCAAACTTAGTCTTTTAAATGGCTCTGGCTTGAATACATTACAGGTGAAAGATTTTTTTTAGGATTTTTTTTGAAAAATATTTTGGCTTAACACACACACTCCCACTCCACCTGCAACAGATCAGTTACCACAGAAAGTCAGAGTGAGAAGGGGAGAGACTACTGACCAAGACTGCCAAGTGCCATCAACTGAACCAGTCATTTAGCCTGCTTTGCTTTAAGCCCTATCCAAACTCAAACAGATACCTGTTTAACCAGGGCTTTACAGGAGAGTCCTGTCTGTAGTTCATCCCCTGGGAAACTGCAGCAAGACAGGAAGCTGATGGGAGTTGGCAATGATCACCCTAATTTGATATCCCCTGTACACAACAGTGTTGCATTTAGTGGTGATTTGGGCTTAAAGTGTCCCTGTTTGATTCTTTGGGATGTCTATTTCCACCCTGCCGCACGGCATGCTTTCAAAACAGGGCTCAATTAACTAAATGCTAGGTCTGACCCTTTGCAGAAACCCCACATTTAGACCCCCTGATTATAAATGGGTTTTGCCTGCTATTGGAGTGACGTCTCTCTGCCAGGATTGGTTTGGCACTGTACCTTTGTTTAGCTGCACAAAAATTCCTTGTACCAGGACTGGCTGATACCTGTAGGTGCTCCTGTGTTTGTAATATGCTTTGACATCCTGTGTGGCTGGTGCATTTGGAGCATGAGATTTACTGTGTTTGCTCCTGGAGTAGCTGCAGTCCGTGTCATTACGTGCTCATCGGTACCAGCCTCAATGGCTGCTTGAGCAAAATTCAGGGTAGATTTTTGGAACAAAATAGTAATTATGGTAATTGTATCACTTTAGCATATTTCTTGCCTGTGTTTATGAACAAATGATGTGAGCTAACAGAACAGCAGCTTCTTCCTTTCAAATTAATTCGTGCCTTGGCATAGGATAGATATGATAAGACCTTCAGTTTGGTATGTTTTCTTCTGCATCTTTTCAGTGGTGCATTACACATTCACCACAATTCTTCACCTCTACTGTCACTTTTATGGCAGTGTTTTCCTTTTCCTCCTCCTCTTCAGTCATGGGCATGCTAATCTTTTGTGTCACAAGCAGCATAACCCCTCCTTTACATGGGCCCCCTCCTGCCTGTGCATAGTCCTGGATTATACAGTTAAAACAAAAAATCATTTCACCTACAGAACATAAAACAATGTAATTTTTGCTGTTGCTATTTTTATTTCGATTAGCCACTAAAAGCAGTCTGGACTGAATAATTAAGCAGCTATTTATGTCATGGGTTTCAATGCTGAATGTAACCCATTAACCCCACAGGAGCAAGGTCCTTGAATTCTGAATAATTCTGGGAGTAAACTGTGATGAATCAGGGCTGAGATAAGAGCCAGGCATCTTTAAAAAAATCTGGAGCATGTTCTTGGCTCTCAAGGTTTGTTCTGTGTTGGAAGCAGTTTCTGCTCTTCTATTTTTTTAACCTTCTCTCATTCAATTGATTCCCATGGGAAATGCAAAACGACTTTACTCAGAAAAAGTGTTTGTTATAGTTCATTCTAGAATTTTCTGATTGTTCTCTTTCCAGCCCCTTCCCCCTGCTGAAAATATTTGTATGTAAAGAACACCTTGCCGTTCTTTGAGGCTCATCTGTTCATACTGCTTATTCTGTGCTTGAAATTGTCATAAATCTTACTCTGGTGTCATTTTTCCCCTCAGACAGAGCCTTATTAGCTGTAGCTGGTCTTGGACATGCTTCTCTGACATGGATGCAGCTGACATAACATGGTTCGGTGAGCACAACCGGCAGCAATATTCCTGGCACCAGTCTGAGTGTGCTGCTCTGTCTTTACCCAGCAGGCTGTGTGGCCAAACTGGTCTGTAAACTAAGGTTGGGCAGCTCTCTCCTACTATATCAGCTGCAGCTGGGAGCTAAGGAATGAATGCTTTTGACACAAAACAATACATTTTAAGATCTTTTCTAGAAGAGGTACTTGGGAGGCAGAATAACAGCTCCACCCATACAAGCACAGCTCTGCAAAATAATTAAAAAAAAAGGAGTTAGTACCCATTTACAGTCTACCACGTATGCCTCTGGGCACACATACTAACCTCCTCAGGTAAGAATTCATAGAATAGTTGGAAGAGACCCACAGTGATCATCAAAGTCCAACTCGTGGCGCTGCACAAGACACCCCAAGAGTGACACCATGTACCTGAGAGCATTGTCCAAACACTTCTTAACTCTGTCAACCTTGGTGCTGTGACTACTTCTCTGGGGAGCCTGTTCCACTACCAAACCACCACCTGGCTGAAGAACCTCTTCCTAATATCCAGCCTAAACCTCCTCTGACAATGGGTCCTTGGGTCCTCTCACTGGTCACCACAGAGCAGAGATCAGTGCCTGCCCCTCCTCTTCCCCTCACAAGGAAGTTGTAACTGCAATGAGGTCCCCCCTCAGCCTCCTCTTCTCCAGATCAAGTGCCCTCAACCGCTCCTCATGAGGCTTCCCCTCAACGCCCTTCACCATCTTTGGTGCCCTCCTTTGGACACTTTCTAATGGCTTAATATCTTTCCTATATTGTGGTGCCCAAAGCTGCACACAATATTCCAGGTGAGGCTGCCCCAGTGCAGAGCAGAGTGGGACAATCCCCTCCTTCGCCTGGCTGGTGATGCTGTGCCTGATGCCCCCCAGGGCACGGTGGGCCCTCCTGCCTGCCAGGGCACTGCTGGCTCATATTCAACTTGCCACTGACCAAGACCAGCAGGTCCCTTTCCTCAGGTTTGTCCCCAATCTGTACGTACACCAAGCATTGCCCTGTCCCAGGTGCATAATCTGGCACTTGCCTTTAATCTGGTCTACTTCATAAAAGCAGCAATATTTTGCAATTGTTTTGCCCCATAAATTCTGTATCAGCCCCAACCACTTCTGGGTGGACTGCCCCTTTCCGAGAGATGACCTGATTTAAGGACTCTGACTGATGGAGAACTTTCCCACATCCCTTTGTAATCAATTACAAAGTTAAGGTAATTTACTGCCTGCTGTTCTGGTGGCTACAAAACACAAATCAGCCACCTCGTGTATTGACATAAACCACATGTGTAGTCAGCAATGTGAACAGCACTTCTTACCTGAGTAACCGTGGTGAGAGCAATCCTTGCCTTGGGCGCGTTGTTTCAGGAAGTGCAGACTGTCAGGTTCAGAGGAAGGACTCAGCCCAGGGCTGCTGCTGGTCAGGACTGACACCACCTCTTCATCCAGTGCTCTCCAATGTTGGAAACTTATGTCCTTACTGATACACCTTCTTTTCCTCCTTTTGAGATCACAAAATGATTCTCAGATTTAAAACTGCTTACCTATTCTGTTTGGAGAGAAGATGAAAAGAAATAAATAAAAAAGAAGAGTGCATTATGTGTAACAACCCCTTCATTCAATGCTAAGCATATCACAAGACAGACTATAAGACAAAGGGCTAAATCCTGAACCATGGGGAACCAGAACTTCAAGTATGTAGATATTCTTTCTCTACTCTGAGAAAACATGTACTTTGAGAAAGCAGAAGCTGTAGTTGGTGCTGAAGAGTGAAGGGGTCTCTTGAAGTAAGCCACTGACCTGTGAAAGACCATTGGCTTGGGAAAATTGCCCTGGTGGGAAACCTCGAAGAAAATCTAACCACAGCAGAAACCAGCTTGCACATCTGTGAGCTGCCCTCTGTTCCTCACAAACAAGAGCTGTAACCTCATTGCCAAAGGCTGAAAGAGCCCTCAAATAATACTCTCAAAAAGGCCACCATAAGGAGCTAAGAGAGACCTGTTGTTTTACTTGTGCAGGAAACCTCATTTCCACTTTCTCCACAGAAATAGTAGGATGCTAACAGGCCCTGTCCCTGGCATCCCAACCCACCCATTTGCCAGGGAGGCTTTCAGTGGACTTCAGTCACCCATGGTATGGAAACACAGAATAACTGAACAAAAATGCTACAGAAATAAACTACTCATGTACCCAACTCAAGTTGCTAATGGTCAATGGCTGAGATGGCCAAACTTCACATACCAGTACACAACTTGCAGATTGTGTCACTCTCAGTGGCTTGTGTGCTTGCGGTGAACCCTCCCTGTCTTTTGCCCCATTAAGAGCCAGCTCATTCCCTTAAGTGGTGGATGCATGTGCTGCTGGCTGAGAAAGACCTTACCTCAGCCTTGGGCCATGGTGGCGGTGTCACGCTTCCGTCTCTGGTGCTGCCACAGACATCATGCCCAAGGACCTGGTGACAGTGGGTGTTTCACTAAGTGAAGATATTGCAGATGTTACTTGAAATGGAGTGGCAATAAGCTGTGCCTTCACATATGTGAAGCACAACATACGTTTTTGAAGGGCTGGAGATTACTACTGAGATCCCCTGTGTTTGTACATTACCTGCTGCAGTGATAGGTTCTTATCTAGCCAGGTAGATGTGTGCTTCTCAAGGAGGAATTTACAGTCCGGGAAGGCACTTTGTGGGCTCCATGTGTATAGGAAACAGCAAACAGAAGAAGGCTGTGGTGTTGGAGAGGAATGATGGCACAGTTGCACATGAGTTGCTCTGGTGTCAGAGTATTAGAGAATAAATTGCACTACCCCCAACTTTCAGAACTGCAGTTTTATCTGTGCTCAAGTACATATTTTTTATGCAGCTAAAGCTATGTCGCAGATGTTCTTCACTAGAATAGATTTTGCCTTTGTTAATCCTGTATTATGCTGCTGGTAGAGCTATAGCTGCATGATTACCACAGGGCTCCTTGCAGAGAGGAGCCCTGATCACAGAGGGCATGGTTCCTCTGCACCTCCCTTGGTGGAACTGCAGCTGGGGTTCAGGCTTGTAGCACCAGGGGAGCACCCCGTGCAGCCCCCGTTCCTGTTCCCAGTACGGTGCTCTGCCAGGAGAGGGAGCTAGGACTCTGGGATTCAAGGGCCTTTGATGTTTTCTGTTCACAAATCATGAAGGTGTTACAGCTGTCCAACACTAACTAGGCTTTGCTGTGCTGCTGGGTGGATAGTCATGATTTTCTATGGAGGCCACCTGCTGCAGAGGGGGTCAGTTCCTGCTGCAACCCAAGACTGATGCTCTGAACCATGCTTTGAAGATCTCAGTCCCTTTTTCTGACTGCTTCCTCAGGTGAATTCCAATGGGAGTTTGGACTTGGTGAAAATGAAGCAAAGCCTACAGATTCTGAAATCATGCTGTAGGTTTAAAGCTACTGCTGGAGTGGAGAAGGCAACCAACGGGTGCATTGCAAGGCAACCAACACTTGGGAGGAGAACAAATTTTGGTTAAGGCTACCATGTGGCAAACAGATGTTAGACAACATTTCTTTTAACCTAGAAACACATCAGCCTTCTTCCCCCTGCAGTATATGTGTTTCATTTTGAACAAGTAACTAGGAGCTGGAGCAAGTTATTAGAAAATGCTCTATGTTCCAGCACTTGCAACAGCAGCAGATTACCTGTTTCCTATTCTGCTCAAGCTTTATGTCTCCTTTCATAGATATTGTTGGCCTCAAGTCAAGTTTTTCTTAAGTTATCTATCAGAAGGGGAATAAGTGGAGCTCCAAGCTTGTTTTAAATGTGGAAAAGGGAATTTAAACAAAGCTGGCAGCGTTACTGACACAACTGCTATCTAGATTCTGGATGTGGTTGGGCCGGCTGGTAAGAAAAAGAAAATAAGTGAGAAAACAACTCTTATAAATGTGAAAACCAGCTAATTCTACAGGGCTCCACTCAGTGTTCAAAAGTCTGTAAGTGCTGATAAAAGAGCACATGTGATGTGAGAGTGCTGTGTCATTATCACAGGCCCTTTCACTCCTGTTGCCCTTTCAGTTTTCTTTGCATGACGGAGTCTGGCAAGGGAAGGCGAATAATTCCATCTCTTCTTTGACTAATGAAAAGAGGTCACTGACCAATCTGCTCCCTTTTCCCTCAAGGTAGTGAATAGAGAGTAGTGCTTCCCTCATGTTTCCTACCTGATCTGAAAATAAGAACAGAGTCATTTGTTTGTGGCAATTTTGGAGGTTAGAAGAAGAGCTTCTCCAGTGGAGCTGGGCTCTGTGAGCCAGGAAGGGGCCAAGCTAGAGAAACTATTGCTGAATAACACAGTGAGTGCAGCCACTAGAAATAGTAAATAGAGAGGGAGGCCCCTTCCTAAGAAATATGTTTTATTGGCTCTGTATGAATCAGAAAAATGCCATTTGCCTTCATCGTATGTTACCCTGTGGTCCAGGGGGTTGGCTTTGCCTTCTGGCTACTGAGAGGCACCAGCAGGCACTCAGAGGTCAGGGAAAGAAGCTGCTCCCAGAAGTGTGGCAAGTGGCCATCAGGATTCAAGAGGTATTTGGTAGTCAGGCCCCCAGGTTTATGGCTCTTAGCATTTCTATCTTTGCAAAGGGCTCTAACTGGTAAGGATGGATGGTGTGGAGTTGTGTATGCAGGAGCTGTGGTTGTGACTTCCTATCTCAGCACCAACCAAGTTACTATAAAAATAAATACCTCAGTGGCAGCAGCAGCATCCCCAAGGTCCTATTTACTTCCACTGGCACGAACTAATTCCTGCAGAGAAGCTCAAACCAAATCCTGCAGAGACCAGTGGGAATCTCTTCAGGCTCTTGCAAAGGCAGTTTGTGCACTGGAGAAAATGTTGGTGCTTGGTCATATTTATTGCCATGTCAGTTAAAACATGTTGTCAGTTAACATCTTTTCTAACACAACATATATTTTCTAAAGTTGAAGGAAAGTGATCTTTTTTTACCTTCTTTTATTTTTCAAGTAGTTATTCTGATTTATTTCTGAAGTTGCACAACACACTAAATGGTGGTTCATGAAGTGGCCAGGGATCAATTATTATCTTTTCATGTGCAAACCGATCTTAAGACATCTATCAATCTCTTATAGTCCTGTCCACAGAAGATATGCTCAATTTCAGAAAACTGCACACATACAAAGGAAGCTGAGGCAGGGCAATATTCACTTTCCTTGGCTTGCTCTCTGAATGTTTGATGGGTGAGTTTATTATCCATAGGAAGAATGAATGAGCCAATACACCTTTTTCAAGGTTTGTAGGTGCCTTAATGTAACTTGCTCATTTAATTTGGATCTATATACCTCATGAGAAGGGCAGAAGATTTTCATTTTCAAGGCCTTATTTAGCCATAAAATGTGTATCACGTTAGCTAAGAGCAGGTCTATGAATTTCATTTTATTTGGTGACAGGAGAAATAGCGATGTATATATCACCCTTTCAGTAGCTACTATTAAAAGGTGCATGTTTCATGAAGAAACAGTGTATTCCATGTCATAACATCTTTCATGAAATAAAATTCAGGGCATTTGTAGCATACGTATATGAAAAGTACCCGTTCACTCTTATTGTAGGAGTATGAGGGAAATATAAGGCACTTCTGTGACTGGAGCTGGTCACACCTGAAAAATTAGGATGGATTTTGCTGGTTCCAATGAAGTCAGTAGGAGATTTTCTATGGCCTCAATGGGGCCAAAAATTTCATACTATTATAGATATTGTACAATTTAGCCACCAAGGTCATTAAAATGCTATAATCCCTTGTGTGACACATGATGGGGTAAAAGCACTTACAAAGGTATTGCTTTCTAAACTGGTGTAATTATGGTAGTAATTCCCAAAGAAGAAGCATTGCAAATGCATTTCCAGTTCCAGTTTCTCAATTTTTTTGTCAGTGTTCATTACAGCAGTGATATGCTTGTGTCTAAATCTTGTTGATGTCCTTCCAGAGGGCACTAAAAACCCTAAAGTAAGTAAAGAAAAATTTAGTTGGTGATTCTGACTTGGCTGCTGAATTGCTGCCTTTTGAGCCCTGTCCCTCAGCTCATAATCTATAATGTTTGCTCTTACACCACACAGACTACTTGCTCTTTGTTTATATTAATCCATTTAACTTGAGGAGAATTAGGTTAAAAAAAGGAAGATAAAAAAACTCCTTCCTGCACCAGACATGGATTCTTTGGGGCTAACAAGCCTGAAACTGAGCTGTGTTTTCAGTTCTTGGGAAGTTTGCAGCTGGGGCAAAGCTGCCCTGTGGGGCAGTGGGGGCTGCGTTCAGTGGGGCTCTGGTGACACTGTGTGGGGCTCAGGCACCAAAACTCAGAGCAGAGGGTCTACCCCTCCTGGCAGTGCAGGGTCCTGCAAGCTTCTTAAGGTACCAAGGAAACATGAGCCCTCCTTTTCCACTTTTAAGAAGGGATTGGACATGCAGGTCTTGGAATTATGGCAACAGAAGATTCAAGCTGAAATAAACGCTGAAGCTCTTTCAAGTAGTGAGAAGAGGGCTTGTCTGTTTCCTGACAGTGAACCTGTCAGCAGTGATGAAAATCAGCTAGAGGTAAATAAAATTAAATGTTCTCTTTACGACAAACAAGAAACCTGATTGTGGGGCCCACTTATTTTTAAACTTGAGCTTACACCATATTCCTGGACAGCTTGGGGCAGGGCACAGGGGTGCTATAGGCTCTGATATTTTGTTTTTGCCAGGGCTTGAATTAGCCTGGGGTGCTCTGTACATGGGTATACACACAATTCCATCTTCTCTGAAGGTGTCTAGCAGCTGCATTTCCCTCTGCTACGGAAAGCCACCTTCTTTCCACTGCTTAATGAAGCTCTGAGAAGTTATTGGAACAAAGAAGTGCTGTTGTTTAGGAAAGAAACGCAGGAAAAAGCCCAGGGTATTTATTCTTTTCCTTTGAGTGCGTCAGTCCTTTGACTAATGATGACAGGATTTCTGTTCTTGTTGAGTTGCTAGCTCCTTCACAGGTGCCACCAAATAAATACATCAGTTCAGAAGATGATTTCTTACAACTGCCTGGCAAATTACAGTGACACAGTCAACTAATTTCTTACATGTTTTTGTCAGATAGATACCAGACTAAAGACTAAATGAACAATAACTACTTTGATCAGATACAAGATTAAAGATTAACTGAACTATACTTACTTGGGTTAGATTTGAAATGGTCACTGGGTTCATTGTGATTTTATATCTTCTTGTTAGCCCCTGGAATTATCCAGTCACCGATGTAACACATTACAACAAGAAGCTTGGTGTCTTCTAAGCTAGAAGGAAAGCTGCAAATAATAACATTTCAATTAAATATATCTCCTGAAAGCTGGTGGTATCTCAAATAGATTATCAGTTTGTACTTTCAGAAACCATGCAAATCACTGTTTCTTAAGAATGACAGGCATACAACATTTATATTTCCTGATTTCATACACTCTTTTCTAGTAAATAAACCCAGGAATTTCTATTTTTTTAACAGAGAGAATTTTCTTGATGTTTAGTATATGTGTTCAGTACACAAAAGGTGTGCTATACGCATGTTTACAGCTTTGTAGAGGGTCCACAGTTACAGACATGGAGGCAAGTGAATATAACATTGAGCTGGGATTCAAAGGGCTGTCACCATGATCTAGAATAGATAACAATAATATGTTTGTGAAAGACCCAGTTCTTCCACAGTTTTTGGATGTTAATTTTTTTTTTCCCTTTTTGACTTGTTGTCTTTTGGCTAGTACTGCCAAGAAGCCACCCCATTCTGGGGGCCAGGATCTCCAGTGGATGTTGCAACCTCTTGGTGAGTGCGGCAGTCTGTAGCAAAACACAGGAGCCAGCACTGAGGGCATGGCCACACAGCAAGGGTTTAGCAGCTAATGATGGCCTTGTAGGTGAACAGTGCATAAGTCAAGACCTTTAACGAAGACTTTACAAAACAGAGGTCTGCAGCGTGTTTTACTGGTATGAAAGGGGGTCAAATCTCACAACTGATGGCTTTGGTTGCTATAATAACAATTATAATAACATTAGTGCCTGAGACATTAAATAATTTTTTCATGATAAATAACCTTATCAATTCTATGAGAAAGACAGAAAATTTTATAGGACATAATCTGCTAGAACAGCGGGAATTCTCTGTGATTACTCAAGTATCTACAAGGGAAACAAGAAAGCAAGAAAATTCAGTGCTTCAAAAATACTCTAGAAGGATCATTAATTGTGCAGAAAAATTCTCTCAACATGGAAATCAAAAGGTTTATAATAGGAGAGGCAGTGCCTGCTCTGCAGTGACAGCTTCGTGTTTATTTATTCTAGAAAAAATAAGAAGGAGATATTGAAGTAAAACCAGGTTAATTTTATTCCCAGATCAAATAAAAGAACAC
The DNA here is from genome assembly GCA_013396735.1 of Grallaria varia. NCBI lineage: Eukaryota > Metazoa > Chordata > Aves > Passeriformes > Formicariidae > Grallaria > Grallaria varia. The sequence continues at coordinate 60,182 of VWZG01011968.1, forward strand.
AGAGCGTGTTCTCAACAAAGTGATTACTTTAGGGGAAACTAATACAATGAGTATTATTAAATTAAACAACTTTTTAATAGGATTTTAGTGTAAGTAATCTTTCAGTAAGGCAAAGTGATGCAAGACAAAACATTTTTTATATCATCATAGCTTGGCTTCGCAAACGAAGATTTGGGAAGGGCTCTACCCACGCTTGCTGCAAGCGCGCTGATGGGTAAAGAGGCCGATGCGAGATAGGCAAGTCCGGTTGCAAAAGGCACAGCAGAAAGTCTCCATAGGCGGTGTTGGTGAGGCACGGTTCTTTCTGCATTGTCTTTTCTCCTCCAGACTGATTCTGTGTGCGTTCTCAAAGGAAGCAGTAGTGTTATGGATGGTGTGTCTCCATGCCTCCCGCTTGGAGGCCAGAGTGGACCATTGATGGTAGTCAATATGGTCAAGGCTGAGGTATTGTGGAATAAACATATTCCTGTAAAAATGTATTCCATGTAGTACACTTCCTCTGCAGCAAATTATCCCTTTGCTTAACAGCTTTGAGAAACATGGATGTCAGGAGCACAGATGACTATTGTCCTTTCACTAGCTGCCTGAAATCTTTTATTTTAAATTAGCTTTTAGGTGCTACTATACAAAGTGCTAAGGTAAATGGCTGCTCAGCACAGACAGCTGGGACAAATCTCCAGCTCGATAGGAGCTGTCTTCAGTGCAACTCTCAAAAACTTGCGTGTCTCCCCTACCACTGTGTAGGAAGCTTTAGGATTAAACCCTGGGCACGAGGTGCAGCTAAGTTAAATTTTGTACAGAAACCATTCTTTCTCAGTACATTTGCACAAATTAGCACTGGCAATCAGAGTGAAGAAATTTGGACATAATACATTTTTTCCTATTCTGAAATGGACATCCGTATGTCAGCACAGTTGAAGACCTACAGCTACACTTTATTATTGTAGAATCTGAAAGGTCTCAGGGGGTAATTATGTATAAAATGACTAAAACAGCTTGCCTCAGGTGCAGGGTTCTGGAAAGCCATGTCTTCTCTAAGGGTCACGAGAGTGAGATGAAAAAGCCTGACTGCATCATCTTGTATTGTTCCCTCCAGTGCCTTTGCTAGTAATTTATCAAATCTGTATTTATCTTAGCATTTATATATGGCTCCCATTGCACCACTTTGCAATATTCAATGCCGTTATTCTCACAAGGGCCCTATCTGATATATTCTGCATCACATCTGATGCAGTCTTGAAGAGGAGGATCACAGCAACAGAAAATGACAGCAATGTAGTCCCTTTCACTTATTTGATACCTCAATCTCTAAATTGTGTTTGATATTCACTTGATAGGGCTTCCAACTCTCCTGTGGGAAATATGAAATGAGTAGGACAGTAGGAGGAAACGGTTGGCTTAGAGATACAGCTCAGAGCTGTCCTCTGTTTTCTGGTATTTCAAATTATTCAGGACTTCGCAGGAACTAGAGAATTTACAGAACATGTCACTGCTATTATTTCGTCAAGGTCTATAGCTTTTATTATTTGGTAGGTTTGATTGCAAAAAGAACACGTGCTTTTGGGCTGTGATATAATTGTCTTAAGGCACTTGCTGAAGTAAGACCTGGATGTTTTAACCCTAATTTTTTAAAAATTCTTTTAATTTCTCTATAAAAATATATAGAAAAAATTTTAAAAAGACACTAACAAAATCCCACCACAAACCAACCAAACAAAGAGCCGCATCAGAAAACCCTAAATAAACAAACAGACAAATAAATGATCCACCCCCCCAACTCCTTTATTTCTATTTGTACTGGGCAATTTTTAAAAATCTTTTAGTCGTTGCTGTGACCAAACATTACTAACTCCAAGTGCTGAAACCCATCTTCAGAAGCCATATGCAGAGATACTAAAGGCCTCAACTCTTCTGTGGGACAAGAGATTTTGAATCTCTGTGTTTCCCAAAGTATCGGATAACACCATAGAAAGGCTTGTTGGGTTGGGCACAGAAACCAGAGCATATCATTAGGCAAGCCAGTGTCTGCCTGCTTGCTTTATAATTCTTCCAAGGAGGGAAGCATAGCACATGCTGATGGCTATTTGTGCTCATTCTGACTTCACAGAATTATGGATGGACACAGCCAAGTGACACATGAAAAAAACAGGACTCGAGAACTCTACTGCTCTAGGAGAGCCTAAATGGGAAAAGTGCTATTCAAGAATAACGGAGGACATATTTGGTATGGAAAATGTATTTCTGGTGGGCCTAGACTCAATTATTAACCTTAGAATTCCCCAGGTTTTTGTTACCAGAGTGCTGTCTTCAGTAGCAGCATGTACAAGTCGTGTCAGAAACCACCTGGTCTGACTTGAGTAGCTTATCGGTCACTTGTACAAGCTATCAGCCAAGTACAGTGGGCTAATAAAGCAGATTATGAGAAAGTCTGCTAGGACTCTTTCAAAAACTAGAAAGTTACCTACAAATACGGAAAAGGAGGTGCACACACAGTGCGCACACTGGCACTTCCACGTCTAACCCTCAAACAGCCATTCTTTCCCTGTCGAGTTGATAGTAATGCAAGTTTAGAATAGTGACTGTGATCTTGAGGACTTGTTACAAACAGTTTCTCAAAAGTCCTAATCCAGGCTGAAGGCTTTGGCTACAGGCTAATTGTTGATTCTTGTTTACCCTCTGGGCACTTTTCACAGTTCTGGCAGTAGAAAACAGCCTTGAAGTGTTTGTAAAATATGGAATACATTTGCATTGTAGTAAATGAGAAACGAGCCCCAAAGTCTTTAATGCTGATGTTGGTATGAATATAAATTTAATAGACCCACAGTTTTTCCTTAACAGCCCCCCTACTTTCTCTTTGTGAGTCACAAGAGAAAACAATCATTTGATAAAAAACAGTTTTACCTTAGAACCATGCAAAGAAGTATTATCATTCTATGGAAAGGAAAAGCATAAATTTAGTGGTGTTTTCCATTTATTCTTTACTTTACTTTTCACACATAACAATATAAGCCTTCCCATTATTCCTGTTATTAACATACGGAAATGTTCAACAATGAAATTGGCTCCAGTGATGAGTCTCACTGACTTGTTCTAAACCAGGGGTGTTAACGCCAAGACTGCCAAGCTGTATTGTTTTTTCATTTATAAATGTGTAATGAAAATTTCTGGGGATACTAAACTGCCTCTGACTGTCTATTTTGAGATAAGGAGGACAAGAGCTGATCTGACTTAAATGGTCCCCTTTGCAGACTTCGTATTAAGGGGTCTGCAATGCACATAAATGCTTTTATTATAAATAAATGCTCCAAAAGTGTATTAAAAAAATCCCTAATACTACATATCCATTTCACATCTTGTATCTTGTTTGAACTCAAATTTAATCATGGCAAGTGAAACTGCATAAAACACTTCTTACTAGTTTTGTAGTTTCAGAGAGATTATATAATTTACTTTGCTGGGATTTTCTTACAGACAAACCTGAAGGAAACAAACCTGATAAAAACCACAGACTGCCAAATTATCATTGAAAGTTTCTTCATGCCATGTAAAGAATGGACGCAAAAACTTTATTACTGGTCTTAAGGGTAGGTCTTTTCCAGTCTCATTTTTAAAGTCCATTCCTCAATCTAGGCAAACAACAATTAAAATAAATTAAAAATTATATTTAAAGCTTATAAAGTTCCTGTTTTTTAAAACAAGTGAGTGATTTAGCCTTGTCACTACTTCAAGACGCTTCAAAGCTGAGCTGCAAAGGAAACTCGACACTCAATCTGCAATGGAAATATGTAAGATGATGAATTGGATTTAATGGGCTCCACTAAATCACAACATTAATGCTATTGGATGATACTTCACCTTAGCACCAGATTAAAGAAAACCCATCTCAAGCTGGAAATCATATGCTCTAAACCCTCTGACTTTGAGAAGAGAGCTGCGCAAGCCATTTACTATGACATCTGTAAGCATACTAAGAGCATTTAACTTTTGGTTTCAGTGCAGATATGAAACGTGGATGAAATAGCCTTTAAAATTTTGGACTTCAGAATTTAATATATTATTTGCGGAGCTAATTGAATTTTATAGTTTAGAATGTTTGCCCCAGTTTTAAAAAGGTATGGAAGAGAACGTCTCTTTTTTGGGATGAAGAAACAATGAATGTCACAAATTCCTTTTATCAAAACATCAATCCAGCAGAAAACACAAATATCACGCAGAGAAAAAAATTAAAAAACATGAGCTGCGAATCTTGGTTTATTACCGACTTAAAAACATTGCAAAGACTCAGTAAGTTTATTAGATACATCTATTTTGTCTGAATTTCCTACCTGGAACTCCTATTCCTTCTTTGAAATCA
>VWZG01011968.1:64542-129291 GCA_013396735.1 Grallaria varia
TTTTTAGGAAGACTATAAGTTAACTATGGATGCAGTAGAAGCTTCTGTTATGCGGAATAGAAACGAAAAAGTCTTTTGGCTACTGACTGAGTAACCCAGTGTCTCTGTTACTCAATGTTTGGCCAGGATATTATTCCTGAAGTTCATCAGCGTAAAAATGAAACCACCTCTTTGGGAACTTCCAAGTGTGAGCAACAAAGGAGTTTGATACAATTTTCCAATTACCTTCTGAAGTACAAAGAAATTGGAGTGTTCACTTATTTCTGGCATTGACTGTACCTTCAAAAGTACAGAAGTGATTTTTTCAAGCAAGTGTTGCATATAACATTTAAACATAACTCTGACAAAGACTATTAATTTGTCAACCTGAGAATGTAGGAAAGACAGAGATATTAAAATATATGTAAAACTGTAACACACTATAGAAATTTTGCAGAAGCACTGGCACTATTACCTATTACATAATATGCAAGGTTAGGAGAAAGATAATTCAGAATTCCCAGTTGTACTAAATGAGAGAACAAAGTAAAAAGCAAAGCCTCCCGAACGAGATTGGACCGAAACAGAAAATTTCATCACTCTCAAGCTTGCATTCCGAAGGGCCACACACGTGCCCTGGCACCTCTGAGCTCCTCTGGAGCACCCACAAACATCAATTATGTTTGGGCACAGAGAAGGCAACTCCAGCCTCTACCCATGTGGTCCGTGGTCTCTCCCAGGAGCCACACATCCATTCCTCCCCTTGCTGCAAACCTTAGTGAGTTGTAAACAGTCATGCAAAGATCTATTCACTTCCCCCTTATTACCACGTTAATTAGAAACTACCAAACACGCAGAGAAACAAAGATCACACAAAACTCATAGAGGAGGTTCTCAGCTACAATGAAGAAACCAAAGCCCATGGAGAGTCTTAGAACATAGGTCTACACGTGCACATGTTGATTACGAGGAAACACTCAACTGACAGCTGTGTTCTTGGATGCAGCAGGCACCTTTTGGGTTTGCACTTCTTCCACTGAATATCTGGGTCCTCTGCTGCAGGACAGACTTACTGAAACAACCTCTTTCCAAAGTTTTGAGTGATTGGATGCGTGAAGACAGCATTATTATTTAGTAAACTTTGTTAAAGGAGGTTGTTAAATAGCTGTGGAAAAAAGAGTTTCTCATTTTCAGTAGAAAGAGAGGAGTTTCTTTACACTGCTTCCAAAAAGGGGAATCTTCCTTGGCAGAAAGGGAGTGGGAAATGGGCAGCAAGGACAGAATCACAACAGCTGACTGTCTGTGCAATTTATGGCATGATGTTTCAAAGAGAAGTGCCCCATCTGTGCAGACTAAAGAAGCTGCCAGCAGTAGAAACAGGCAAGGTTTTTTTTATATACTTGGAGGTGCTGGTGACATTTCCCACTTGAAGCTAAGGACAGAGATGTGGGGTGCAAAAGGAGTGGGAGAATTATTCCCTGACCTGTTTAAACATGGCTTTAACAAAACTAGGGCCAAGGTCACCTAGGCCCTCTACATTTTTACTGCAACTGGGCATTTGGTTTTAGCATGTTCTGTAAGTCTATACTGAGAATTTCCATACTTGCTTTCCCCTATGCAAATGCCAACCTATTTTTCAACTGTCAATACATATGAGTGGGGAATTTGCACTCTGACTCCTGTGTAGGAGATATACCAGAAAGTGGATGAGTTTTGTCTTTGGTAGCGCAGAAGAGCTTTTAACATGTAGTTCACTTACTAGCCTGACACCAGCCTTTAAGGGCTGGTGTTGTTACTCTTTGTCCTCAAAATATATTTTCCTACTGGCTTGCTGGGTATGACAGAAAAGAAAATTACTCAGATTTTGCCTTCAGCATCTCAGTAATTCAAAGGAGTAAAAAGAAGACAATTACATGAAACAAAGGAAAAATCTGAAGCACACCCTATAATTAATTTCTCCGACCCAAATAGCATTATCGGCACTTGGAATTTCCTCTTACCATCAGGAGAGCACCTGTATTTCCCTTTCCATTGTACAAATGAATCTTTAGAGTTTTTTCACACTCGGAGCAGAAATATCTTCCTTATTCCCTTGCAAATACTCTACAGTACTTAGAAATGACTTGACAACACAGTAGGATGATGGCAGTTTCCCAGTGAAATCAAAGATGGGAATTGCTGGGAGAGTTTGGGGTGTGGGCCAAGCTTGTGCACACTGTGACCACACTGGGCTGACAGCACCCACAGAGCATCAATTGTGGGGTGAGGCAGAGCCAAGGAGAGGGAAAGGTGGCTCTGAGCCAGGTCAGAGCTGGAATCTGGGGTCCTGCTGTACATGTGTGACAGACACTGCACTCAACCAAGGTCATGATGCTGGAAATGAGAATTTATACGTCCAACATCCACCATTTTTGTGTACCACCAGTCGCAGAGTCAAACCAAGCAAGTCCAGGTGTCTGGCTAAGATTTGGGCAAGTCAGAATGGTTATCGTGCCAACAGATCATATTGTGGGAGTGACCTTGTTTTAGGAAGACAGTGGTTTTTGTCAGTCAAACACCAAAATATGTGCTTGACTTTAAGCCTGGGACTAAAGCCCACTAAAACACTGTTTGAGGCACAGAATAGTTACCATTAACAGTCCTACTTAAAGCCAGAGTAAACTTAGAGCAAAAATACTCACAGTTTTTAATAAATGCAGGAAATGAGGCTCTGCAGAATAGCAGGAATTGTGCCTCACTGGATGTGTTTGTGCAGCCATGTTATAAGAAAGATCTAAATTTAGACAAGAGCAAACATAAACAACATGTAGCAAGTTTTTTTAGCCCGCTCATTTATGTATGCCATGCTTTTGTCTCAGCATCCTTATCCCATAAAATTATAAAATTGTTTTGTTTGTATACCAAAATATCAATTTAGGTACTGCTGGTTTTTTGTGCTCTACTGGAAACATTTCATTTTCAGGACATGCTGAAAGAGTTCCATTCAAACTTGTCTTCTGCTGGGCATCCATAGAATAGGGGACTTCAGCATGGAAATGGTGGCTCTATTCTTATGACTTCATTACACAGACCATTTCAAACATATATTGTAACTGAGGAATTCTGAGATCGGGAGGTATGTGTGCATGCCAGCACCACACATTCAGAAATCCAAATTTAGTCTTCCAAAATTATAAACCTGTCTTTAAGAAAACCTGGCTTTAAGAAACTGATATTCTCTTCCTTAAGAAACAGATATTTGCCTTGACTATAACAACCCACAAGGAAACTGAGATCTTAGTAAGAGAGGGAATGCTGCATAGGAATAAAGAAAGAAAAAAATTGAAGTCCAGTTAAAACTATCTTGACATCTGAAAAATGAAAGGAAGAGCTGGAAAAAACAACACTATATATATAGTAAATATTCTGGATTTTTTCCTGGAAGGGAAAAAAAAGAGGGTAAAAAGGCTCTTCTGTAGATATACGTAAGAAGTTGAAGGTTTTGATTTGATCAGTTACTGGCATGATGCCACAACTGACAAGATTTTTCAATAAGTTAGACTATCCACCACTAAAATCCTGATATATATGGTTATTTAGATCCAAAGTCTTGTTGAAACCAAAGGAATTTAGGATCCAATTCTTAATTCAGTTTAGATTTACAAGGTAGGACTCTCTGTAGAGCCGAGAATAAATCCTGCAGACAGGTAGCTTTGGCACTGTTCCAGCTCTTATAAAAGCTGTGATGTCTTTTCTGAGATGTCCAGAAACCCAGGCAGTTTCTGGAAGTTCATCCTTTGAAGATACCTACTGCAGCCACAAATGCCCCTGCTTTTCAAACCCCTCTGAAAGAACAGTACCTCTTAAAAACAGTCTGCTGATAATAAAACCTCACCTTAAATGGGGATTTAGCTATAAAGTACAGAAAGGATTTGAACATTCACAGCTTTTACAGTCACCTTTTACATGCCCAGTACACACAGTTCCATAATATACCTCTTCTTACATGTACAGCAAAGGGCAAACTCTGTTGCTTTAAACTCACCGTCTGTGCACTTGCCTTCATTATGAAATTTTATTGCATTTGGACTTGACATAATGATGACCATAACTGACCTGTCAGTGTGGATCAGAACAAATCATATTCAGCATGGCAGGTAATTGTGATTAAACCTTGGCCCTATTTCATAATATGAACAAGCATCTCAAGACCTGGCTTGGAAGGGTCCTAATAATCAGACTTCCATTTTCAAAGGTACAGAAATTTTGTCAATATAAGACCATGAAAGGAAGACAAGAATTTTAAAAGTCAAAGGCATTAATGTGATGTATATGCTGTAGACTGCAGTTTAATCTGAGAAACACAGCAATCTGCAGCATTTTACGGAGGCATATGGGAGATTTTTAAGGTAACCAATGGGAAAGGCAGGTATAACTCCCTTTCAGAACATCATCCTGTACCTTTAAAAACCTTGGTGGAACAAGCCAGTGTTTTCAAGCTGCTCTCTGCCAAAATGTCAAGTGTGTCCTATTATCTGTAACAGTGTGTGCTGTTCTTTCACACATCAAAGCAGATATTCAAACCTGGACACATGTGAATGAAAAGTGGAATGGAGGAGGACCTGAATATGGACTAGGGAAGATTTTCAGCATTTTAAGATCAGAGTATTTTACTCTTTTGGAAGGTGTTTGTTGGTGCTTGTTTTTTTTGTGCAACATGATATTCTCAGGTATTGCTCAGGAGACAGCATCGTCACATACAGCGGTGAATGGATCTCTGTCTGTGTGGGTTCACTAGATATTGATCATGTCTCCTGGGAATACGCAAGGAAAGAAAAGAAAGACTTTTCCCTTTTAAATCCGTGCTAGGAATTATGCAGTCCTCTGGTGGAGCCCCTAGCTGGCTGTATGTGCTGCTTTGTTTCCTGTAGGGAGAGGGATATAAAAAGTGCAGATAACGAAACCTAACTAGAAGGGTAGGCCTCTTGAAAGTATTCATTGTCTGGGGAAAGAGGGAGGAAGGAACTCACCTGACCTTGACCACCCAAGCTTTTAACACTCAAAAAGACTTTCAAAGCTTTCTGAGACAGATTTATAGCTGTGAAAGAACGCTGGAATTACATTGCAGCAGAAGGAATATAATTTGCTTTGACTTACTCCCCTTCCCCCCAAATCACCCAAGTCACTTCTGCATTTTTAGAAATTTGAATACACCGTTTTGGAAACTGATTGACAGAATCAAAGGAATTCCTGGCTTAACACCCTCATGCAGTCTCTTCCTCTGAATTTCTAGCATTTCTCTTCCACTGACTGCCTTTGCTGTGAGAATCAGCCTCCATGTTCCATCCCTCTGTGCCCTCTGTAACAAAATGAACCCATCACCCAGGCCTGGGACTGGTGCAACTAACACGTTAGAGCCATAGCAAGGTCCTAAAAGCACTTTTCTTGCTGGTAAAGGTAGCTCTTTGGGCAGGCCACAGTTAGCCTTCTGGGCTCTTGTTGCCAATACAGTATCAGTTCAGTCTGGATGGCTGCTTGCTAAACCATTGCAATATTATTGCTGGCTGCACCTCCAGAAAGTCCAGATAGGGCTGGAGAGCCACTGTGCTGCACACTCAAAATTCACAATGTCTAAATTTTGCATGATATTATTAGTGTGCTAATATGTCCAAACAGCAATAATTGCAAATATCTGCTTCCAGAAGTAGGGAGAGAACGGCTCCAGTTTAACCCCCAGTTCAGACCCTCAAGAGAAACTGTTTCTGTGAAAGACTTCCAGAATAGTGGGGTATATAAAAACAAAACTCCTTGAATTCTCAGCATCTTAGGATACTATTTCAGTTTTAACTTATGCAAACACAGGATTGTTCTGGTGCCAAAAAGCCGTTCCTTTTTTATTCATATTGTATTTGAACAATTCCAAGGTCTTTAGGTTTTTAGTGCCTAAGGGTACAAAACAATGATTCAGTGCCTCGGAGAATGTCTCTCTAATAGTTTCTTCCAGTCAGAGAAGCAGAAAAAAACAGACGAAAATTTTCTGGTTTTACACATCTTTTCATGCATCAAGAAAATGATTAGAGGCTGGGGCAGCTTCTGGCAGGTGCAAGTCCCAAAGGGGTCCTGTGCTACTTATCTCCGTGGCAAACGATGTGTCAGATACCACACGTAACTCCTCCACAGAGCCCCAGCCTGTCTTACTGTGCTCCCTCCCAAAGAGATGTTTCGGAGTGCTGGGATCTCTGAATCTGCTTTCAAGCTCTTTACAAGGTACAAATAATCATGAGAAGCTACAGGCATGTGATCTTCTCCCTTCTCTACTTTCTCTCTGCTACAGGGTATTTTAATGAACATTCTGGGGCAGATCAGTAGAAAAAGCCTGACTGAAAGTCTGTATGAAATGCAGGAATTGGGATCTGAGCTTTGCAGCTGACCTCTAAATTTAGAGTACCAAAATCACAGGTAGGACCACGTTCCTTGATTTTTGGAAAAAATTGAACAAATTTATTTGAAAACTTTACCGCTAGGATCTCCCTGAATTATTTTATTCATTATTTTTCCTCTTTACAGTCAGTATTCATTTCGTAAGTCAAAAACATATGGCATGTATCAATACACTCAAGTGAAGATGACACATTCATAACTCATGCAGCTGTTTTTTCACACCTGAGAAGAACAGAATGCTCTGTATCATACTCATCCACAGCTGTACCACATAAATAAAAAAAGTAGATTGAGCAGAAAAAAGAAACAATGACTTAAAATTCAGCTGTCTAACTGCACATTGCTGCACTCTTAGGAAAGCTGAGGGTCTATTAAGCACAGTTGTGAGGAGTTGTTCTTTGGAGATTAACTCTTTCTCAGGGAGCGCTGCACTGCTGACTCTAAGCTGTGTGATTCGAAATGAAATGTGTAAGATGGTGCGTGTGAAAGCACCAGGAGGAGAAACAGCCGCGTTCTGGGTAGGCAGCACCCGTGGGAGTCGCGTTGCATCCCCCGGCCTCAGACACTTCTAGACCAGGAGGAAAGGGCTGTAGATTTCGCTGCATAGATTTTGCACTTTACTAAAGATTCTGCACTTTACTAGGTCTCTTCGAGACCTAGATGAAGCTCTCCAGGGGAACTCAAAGAGCCTAGACCCACGTCCCCCACAGCCTCCCTTCCCAGAGCAAAGCAAACTTGCCCTTTTGCCATCAGCCACTTTTGATGAATGCCAAAGCCTCCCCTATCTTGTCATCTCTGCTCTCCCTCCAGCACGGCTTCCTCCTCAGGCAATGCTCAGAGGTAGGAGCCTTTGCTCACCCAACAGTGCCCATCCTTGCCCTGTCTGTGGCGGGCACAGCCGGGTGTCCCAGCAGCCCTGGCGTGGCAGCAGCTCTGCTGTCAGCAGTGGGCACAGAGGGCACAGCGGCCCCGGACCTCAGCCCCCTCCCAGCTCCAGATTTGCAAAAAGGCTCAGGCAGTCCCCCCTTAATATTGTCACCTGGTTATTCAACACCAACTTCCTCATGCTGTGCATTTGTGGGGTAGTAAGTACAGAGAAAATTCTAAGTATTTTGTTCAAAACACTTGAATATGTCAAGATTTTTTAAAACGGTTTCCACTCTTCTAATTTTTTTGCCAGCACTATTTGACTTAAAAGAAAATCATCTGCAGAAAGAAAGTAAGAAAAAAAAATCTGTCTTTTAAAATATCTGTCAATTCTGGGACTTCAGAATAGAAAGAACTCTCCACTGTTTCTATCAAACCTAGCCTGGACAAAGGCTGTATGTTCCTGCAGCAATTATGTTAAAAAATGCCGCAGTCCCAGAGAAGCACTGGCCTTTGTTGACCATGTTTGTAAGTAAATAAACTAGCGAACAAAGCACCGTAGTGATCACACACCCACAGGAACAGTGAAAAAGGAATAAGTATTTGCCAGGTAGATTGGGAGGCAGTGGAAATTGACATTTTTCCAAACTTTTTTCGAGTCTAACACAATGACAGAGGCAAAAATAACTACTAGTAAAATTCATCTACTTAAGGGAAAAGAAAATGTTTATGAAATACCTTCCTATTTCTCATTCCTTGCTGTCTGTTACAATCTATTGTGGGACTGTGACAGCATTTAAGAGTTTAATGCCCATGGAAAAGAGAGCTGTCGCAGGTTGATGGGCTCCTGCTGCTAGAGAGTGCCCACATCATTAATCATGGACACTTACCTCCTTCGCTTCACAGGAGAGCCAAAGGGACACTTGCTCACTGTACAGTGGAGGACACCAAAAACTAGAATCTACGAGTGGTAAATTTACCATGAGATTGTGACAAGGATCACAGACAAATTCAGGCTGCCCTGCAGCTCAGGAGCACATTTATCACCCAGTGAGGATGACTCCAACTGACCTCCAGCCTTCCCTACACCTCCCCACTCACGGGGTTCAGCGTGGTCCCTTGATTGCTCCGGTGCCAGCATCTCAGTTTGCAGTTTGGTCTGATGCAAAAACCAGCAAAAACAAAAACCAAGTTTACTTCTGAATAGAAGTGAACTTTTTTATTTGCATTAAAAACCAAAACATCCTTTGTTTTTATTTTATACAAAAGAATTTTGTGGGGAAAAATTATTTGCTTTATTTTCTTAAAGTCATTCCTGATGTAATTAATTCAAACGGAAATTAAAGGCTAATTTTACTCTGCAATCACAAGACAGAAGTGGAATGAGGAATTCTAATTCTTCTTAGACTTGGTACCTCAAGTATGTGGAGAAGTAAAAAACAAGTCAAAAGATGCTGGAAACCCCAATTACATGAAGATCTAAATAGCACTTGAGTTTACAAGACCATTTTAAAAAGACTGTTGCAACTGATGAATTATAAAATATTCTGACTGCTGTTAAAATTTTCTCTTCAAATTGTCCAACACTATAGAGAGACAGGGGACACTACCGTGTCCAACACTTTAAATAGACTCTTAATGAGGAGTCGAGTCACTTTGAGATTTGAGAGATGTGCACAAAAATCAGAGCAAACATCTGAATCATATTCTACCAAGCTACCAAGAAAAGGTCTCAACACAAACACACACACACACACACAGTGAAATATTCTTGTTCTTCAGCAGTAGCTGGAACAGCAACAGGAACCCAAAGGGAGAGAACAGCACCACTGTTATCCCTCCCATCTCTCTTCTTTGGGGCTCATACACAGAATTTTTTTCAAGTTCAGATTCACCTGGCAAGTACAGTGTAAATTCTCCAAATGGGATGAGTTATCCTGAAATCAGTTTCAGCAAATACAATATAGTTAAGAAGAAAAATAAATTACCCACTTCTATGACTTATCGAAAGGAAGGTAGATGGCAGTGTATTCTGTTACATGAGATATCTAAATCTAACTATTTTTACACAAAACAAACCCCTAACTTTAAAACAGTTGGAATTGAGTATGTGAGGAGAATTTTCCCACAGGAAGTTAACTATCACCCCTCAAAGGTTTTTCTTTTAGTCAGCTAGATAAGACTTTTTTTGCCAGCCATACTTTTCTGTAGGTAGCTGATAATTTACCATGGGCACTTCCCATTACATGAATCAGGATTTCCTTAAGAGCTGGAAAAGTGCTAATGAAAGAGGATATGTTTATAAGCAAATAGCTTGCTTGATATTTGCAGTGCATATCTAAGTGCCGGTAAGTCTTTTCTTTAGTTTCTTTGGAGCAGATTTTGCATTCAATAGTCAGAAACTGGACATCTTGTGTACCAAAGTACATCACAACTGATTATGTACTCTCAAAGGGTACCTTTTATTCTTCATTATTTTCCTATTATTTTTACCTGTTTGTATAAGCTGTAATGTGTCCCATAAAGAGAAAAACCACGTGAATTCTTACTGCTTTTTAAAACTAAAAAAAGATGTTTTCTGTTAAATAGAAGAATTATTATCAATAATAATAAATAAATAAAGGTATTATATGTTTAACATCATGTTAAATGACTGTTCAAACAAATTGAAGGAAGATACATTGATGAGGATGAAGTACTTTGAAACGCTTTTGCTTAGAATTCACTGTTACAAACACTGAAGGTGGGATTTTGATCCCACTGTGGTTTAAAATTGGTGCAATTCTGCTGAGTTAATTTGGTTATATTGAGACATAACTGAGGTCAGAATTACATCTTGATGCTGCTGTGAGTGAATAAAGGATGAATCAATATTAAGTTTGTTCTTTCCACATTTGTGGTTTTTTGAAGGCCTGTAACAATGAGACACCAGTGTGCTAGTATTATCCTTCATAATGAAAATTTATCTTGGCTTGGACTTTGTATTTCAGAACTTCCTTTTGATATTTTCAGATAGTTTCTCTGCAAAGATACATATAACAATGTTATGCTGAAGGGGAGCAACAAGATACTGTTCTAGCCGAGATGCCGACAAAACTAACTCATGCAATTTATTTTTTTCTCAGTTTCACCTTCATAAAATCCACAATGCTTGATGTTATTTTGAAAATGAAGGAAACTCAATGAAACCAGATCGCAGAAGTAAAAGATCCTTTTTCATTCTCTCCATAAACCACTTAATATTTGCTGTATGACATAAATGAATTGTATCTGTGGCTTGTTTGTTTTATACAATCCACACACAAAGGAAAAAAGATAAAAAGGAGGTGCATGTTTTCAGATGACCCTGACCTAATCAGTTATGATCACTTAGATACAGTATCTTACTATTTTGTGCCATTGGGTATCTATACTACTGTGTTACACAACTAGAAACAAAATGAGTGACCAGAGAAAAGTATTCTTTATAGCAAAAATGTAAATATTTAAGCAGAAGGTAGTCACCAACCTTTTCAAAAATTTTGAATGCGTGATTATGAACACATTTTGAGGTTACTAGGAAAATTACAGGCATTTCCGTATTTTCCTCTTTTTTTTCACTTTAAAGTAAGCTTTCAGACACACTGGCCTGCTGCAGATAGATTTGTAACCTGCCCTCATGCAAGCACAGCCTAATGGAAACACTTGGCACAGAATTAATTGAAAAGTATGCTTTGCACATATTAGTCTATTTTAATGCCAGACATATTGTAAATCTTTATTAGTGATCATGGCTCAGAGTGGTAATGAAACAGTCAATGTAGAAACCAAGAATACTTTTTCACCTTGATTTTATATCAGGTTTATTAATTTTTCTGATACTTGAACCTCTCTCTCTTCATCTTGCAAACTCATGAATGAAACCTAGAATTAGTGCACATGAATAATTTGAGGTAACCACAAACAGCATGTGCAACCAAAGCTCAGGAAGAAAGAATAACTTGACACAATTATGCTTGTTTTTCTTACAGTTTTTTTGTCTGATAAAATACTGTATTTGTATATTTGCAGTGCAATGCCCTGGTAGATGTGTGCTCTGCCATGCAGTTTCTTAACCTTAAAAATAGACCTGATGCTTTTTTTCTAATATTTTACTTGAGATATTTTATTTACTTTTATTTGGTTGTAGTGCTTTTCAAGATTAAGATGTGGGATATCAATAAACTGGTCCCATAATTTAGGACAATTGTTTTTATTATCTTCCGTGACACTCCTTTGGTCTCAGGTTTAAGACAGCTGGTGAAAGGCATAAAAGCTACATCCCTGGAGAAGGAAGAAATGCAAATCTCTGTTCCCCCTGGTCCCCTTCAGTATTTCAAGCTCTGTATGTCATTAGGCATTTCTTGGGACCATGGGGGTAGGAAGTTAGTTCAGTCACCATCTATTCAATTTTAAAACACGTAATTCTGTCTGTTTAATCATGGCTTCTGCTGAGACATGATCTTATGATGCAATAATTTTTTAGTAGCCCGACACTAATTTTATAAATAATTTGAAAGATGAAGAAATAAGCTTCCTAAAGTCTCTGGATTAAAGAAGCCCCTAAACAGGAAGAAATCTAGAAGTGACCAAGACAAATCCTTCTCTACTACTCAGACTATAATTTGGTAAGCTCCACCAACTTCCATTTATCTTCTACTGAGGTATTGTTGTACTCTCTAGGGCAACCTGCTGGGCATGCTGGTCAGGCATCTGCATTTCTAAAAGGATACTGAAAATCAGTGGAAAAGATGGAAAAAAGAGATACTAGAATTTTTTACAGAGAGTTTAGCATTTAGAAACTGAAATCTGGCTAATTCAGACTAACCCAAAGTAGAGCTTTTAAACTTACATGATAATGAATAATAGGATTGATTTACTTTGGAAGGCCATAGATGTTCAAGTATCCAAAGCCCATAAATCAATATTTGGTGTCTTAAGAGATCTCTAAGAGGTTAAATGGAACTTATTGCACCATTGAGTGAGATTTAATAAATGGTACTCAAAATGTAGCACTGTGATGTAATTCTTTATCTGTCTGAAAGCTGTGTCCACCTAGTATCTCTTCCAATAGTCATACAAGAAGCCACAAATTCTTTGTGTGTCATCAAGCAGATTCCCAGCAGAACTGGTTCCCAGCATCCAGGCATGACTGCAGTACAAAACAGGGGACCAGCCCTGATGACCATTCCTGAGGTGTTTTTTCACCAGAAAGTCGAGCAGTCCTAGAGGAGTGCCAGCAACTAATATCGTATGAGGCACCACATTCAGTGCAGCGAGAATTTTCATTCAATTGGGTACAACTGTATAATTTTATTTTCAAAGCTCAGCTGCAGCATCCCAACAGCCGCATTTCTCGTACTTCCCACTAGACTTTCAGGCAATCAGAATCCCAGAGAATTTAGTGCATCTCACAATACTCACTTGATTTCAAAGTTTACGTCAGTTCTACAGGCCTTAAAAACCACAGTTATGTATGATGAAAATTCACCCTATATCCTTCTAGATACAGTAATAGGAACAGTCTTCCAGGGAGACCATGCTCACTAAAAATACTCTAATAAGTGTTTAGTTTATCTCAAGGAATATATTTCCTTAAGGAATAAAAATTAATAAGAAGCACCAACAAACTGAAGGTTATTTGTGAAACCAGTCATGTTTGCATTTTTTCCCCTTGATACAGGGATATTGTGTAGCATTTTAAGTTTGCAGATAATTGAAGGGAAACCACCATAATAATGAAATCACTGCTGGAATACCTTCTGATAGGTGACAAATCAGTTAATTTATGATACATCCTTTGTCATACGGAGCAATTTTATTGTGTGGAGGAAATCTCTCAAATTAGTAAAACTGTTAAATCCATAAAGTCCTATATACCAAATGGCACATCATAGAAAAATTATCAATCATTAAAAGAATAAAACTGATAAATGTTAGCAGGTCATTTGGGAAAAGAATCTTGCTTTTGAAAGTAGTATGCTATAGCAGTAATACACCATGGTATGTATATATGCTTATAACATCAGCATGTATACATCTACAGATATATACACTTACAGCTATATAGACACACTGATGTTTTGAGCCTCTATTAAATGTTTTGTATTTGATTAGTTCTGCTAACAGGTACCAGTTGCATGGTACAGAGAAAGAGAACACAGTGAATTCCTAACTGTTGCATCACAATGTTATTTAACAATGTGTTTGTGGTGCTTATGATTTTTAAATAAAATATGATTTAATACCAAGAAATAAAGCTGTTACTAGGGTCTTTCTAACATGATTTAGCTCAAATAGAATCTTGTACAATTGCTAAACTTGCATGAAAAGGAAAGAGATTAGAGAGACTTAAAATTATATATTAATGTATTAATTCATACCCCTCCCACCAGAGCCTGTGTACATTTGCAAAAGACTCATTTGTGTGGCATGCTATGCTTTAAGAGGTTGTGATGAAGCTGTGACAGCAACCACCTAGTCAAAGACACTGCACAGACAACCCTGGCAAATGCAGAATACAAAAAGCTCTGAAACACTGACCTTCATATTCCTGGTCTCTCTCTAGCAGTCCCACCACTGAGAGTCAGTTACTGGTAACAGTGAAAGAAATATTTGATTTCTTTTTTTAAAAGACAGTGCAAAGCAACATGGCACAAAGCAGGCTAGGCTGAAAAGTTTAGAAAATTGACATATCCTGAGGAAAGAGAACTACGAACTACTAGAAGACTGAAACTGCCTATTCAGTGGGTCTAGACTAACTTTTAATTAACTATTTAATGCATGTTAATGTTTCTGTAGTTCGAAGGCTTTCAAAGTGCCTGAGGCAATAGTGCTAGTTAATATGTTTCAAAGAACAGCTTTGTGCTTTAAACAACTAAAACCAACCAAACCAACAAAGAAGAAAAAGTAAAGAAAGGCTTTTAGTTCTTTCATTTCAGATTCCAGATTTTCCAATTTTCCAATACTGTAGAGTGGGGTTTCAGTTTTCTGTTTCTTTTTTAAGAACAGAGTGGATGAGTGGACAGACACAATGGGTCTAAGGAATCCCGATGATCACCCTCAATCCTGACTACATGTCACAGTTCAATAAATGATGAAATGCATTGAAAGTTGCCCAGCTTCTGAAAACTGAGATATAAATGTCTCGGTAAATCTTCATAGCTATTTTCTCAATTTTTCAGGTATCTCTGCTTAATTTATCTGGTTAATAAATCACTTGAGCACCAGGCTAACCAGCAGAGTGAATCCTGCTGGCCCAGCACATGTGGCAACTCAAGAAGCACAGTGTGAGGAAAGGCAGCCCAGCCCCAGCCAGCTCTCCTGCCTTCCTTCCCTTTGAAACCTCAGCAAACGGTGCCTGGAGTATTCAAAAAAGGAGGAGAGCCTCTGCTTGCAGCACTTGAGTCTCCTCTGAGGTTGGAAGAGTTCCTCACTGAAGCAACTGTTGGACCCACATCTATGAAACTTTCAGCAGTGGTGGGGTTTATGCTGTTAGTTCTTTCCAGCTCGTGTGCAAACCCCTATTATGCAGAGACAGAAATCCGGATGGCAGAGACTCATACACTTGTTAGAGGCTTTTCACGATCCCTCCTGGATCAGGCATTCTTAGGTTATTTGTCATGCCACAGGTTTACCTTTTAAGTTCTCTCTGGAACTGTCATGTCCTATTTGACACTGATGCAGCCCCAAGTTGATGCACATGAGATAGCAAGAGCAATACTTTTTACCATATGCATAAAAATTTCCAGCACTGACAAAAAGAGAAAAGACAATACATGTATTAACAGTCTGAATAGGCTTTTTTTTTTCCTTCCACAAACTGGAAACGCTTGCTAAAGAACCAGTAGCTTCACAGTAACCAAAAAAACCTATAGCTTCACAGTGATGATTACAGTATCAAATGATTACAGTATCTATCCAGCAGCCCTAAAAAAAAGCCTTTTGGTACATTCTGGGCCATGAAGAACAATTCTTAATCAAACTATATGTTCACTAAATTATGGAACAGCTGAAAAATGAGAAGTTTCTATAATAATTTTTTGTTGAATTGATGCTCTGTGGCTATGTGTATTGAGTTGCCAAAAGAGTCTCGTCCTATCTTAAAACCAGTAGAAGAAAATGTAAACTTTCCTGTGACACATCTGTTGGTGCTGCTGGTATGGGAGTCTTAGCTCACTGGGATTCCAGGTATCAATGCCAGCCTCCACTTGCACAGACATAACTTTGTTGAGTTTTAAAACAGCAGAAACATATATAAGTCACAATGAAATATACTTCTGTTTCCAAGTGGCATCATAACAATGGAACCCTTTTGTTTTATTTTAAATGGAAGCATAATTTTTTTCCCCCATGTGTTTACTCCTAATGAGGCAACAGTGGCAACTGATCTGATTTACTGGAATCTAAAGACACATCTTTTATCAATTTTTCTTGCAAAACTAGTGAGTTAAAAGCATTAAGAGCTGGGAGGTTTTACCTGCATCATTTGTGCCAGTGATTTGAAGGGAGGAGACAAATAGGCATATAATGAGACACATGGCTTTATACCTGACAATCTCAAACATAAAAAGAGTGTCAAGTGTATTTGACAGAATGAAATGAAACTAAAATGTTAGCATTAATTGCTACTCTGTGCTGTATTACCAGCCCCACAATCCAAATCAATTATGAAGATTTGTATCAGTTGTGAGACCAAAAAGGTTTTGGAAGCCTGTCAACTCTAGGGTGTCATTACCTAACGCTGATATGACTGCTCTGGGTTCTGCTCACAACAGGGAAAGTCACAACCATCCACTTCCAGGACTGCAACCAAAATGGTACAATTGGAGTGTTTTAAAGGAAAGTTGACAGCTGTATGGTTAAACATTACAGATTTGAACAAAAAGATGTACTTCCCCACAAAACCTCAGATTGCTTAGGGAGTACCCCTCATCCTGTGCCATCTAAGTTAAATTACTTCTTTGTGTTCTTTCAGCAGACATTACATTTATTTGCTCATCAAAATTAAAACACTGATACACTGAAAAATTATACACTTATTTTTTCTTAATAGTAGCCTTAAAGTAACTGTACCTTAAAGGAACAGTTGTGTGCTGCCTTGGTGAATTATTTACGGGAATAACTCCTCAGTGGTGACAACAGAGATGATGAGACCTTACAGTTCAGTCCTGTTAGCTCCTTTTGTCACTGAGAAAAAAAATTCCATCTTAGGAACCATGACATGAACTTTGGTCACTTCATTCCATCAGTGAGATCAAATAGATGGTGATTTAGGTAACAAGAAGAATGTTTATGTTAAGAAACAGTAGATGTGGCTCCTTCTGTGGGTCATACCACTGTGCCTGCAGAAACATGCAGAAGGCTATATTCAAAGGACTGCTTTTATTCAAAACAAAAACTTTGGCCATTTTCAAGGGAATAAATTGCTCTCCCTTTAAAAGTGCAAAATGCACAAGACTATCTAGGAAGCATTGACTCCACCATCGTGGTGGGCAGCATCTAATCTCTGTGCACAGTGCATTGAACTCTTCTGTATCCCTGTTGTTGTGTTTCATTTGAGAGAAGTTCTTTGTATAAGTTTAGGAAAAAATATTAAGCAGAGCAAAATATTTCTGCAAAGCAAATCTGCAGAATGGAAGAAAGATAAAAGCAGTTATCCAGAGGCTAAGCTGCCTCATTCTCAGGCTTTCTTTTCCAGCTGAGCTGAGCTGGGATGGAACAGCAGCATGGACAGTTGTCACTCTTGGCTGGTTATTGGCCTGATGCATTAAACATCATCTAGTTTGAAAGTGCAGCTTACTGCACAGTGTTAAATGCAAATAACTAGTTAAATCACACAAACGCTGTGTCCTACTAAGAGTAACACACCTGCATCCACAGGAGAAGGGAAAGGAGAAGAACCTGTCAATGAAGCATGACTTCCTGAGTTCCAATGTGTTTTACTTCTTGTTTTTACTTTTTTTTTTTTTTTTTTTAATTCAGGTTGAGGTATATAAGCTGAACTATGTCCCACCTTGTGAACTGTAAACACATTTAAACTATCCCTGTCTGTCCCTGATCTAAACTCTACAGAAAAAAGAAATGCTGAAGGAGTAAAGTCTACCTTAGGGTGAAAATATTCCTCAGAGAAGGCTTATAATTTTAGAAATAAGTAGCTTAAGGAAAAGTACGTTTAGCTTTTCTTTGAAGGCGTCAAAGCATACATTATTCTTTAATGAAAAAATGACAACTACCTTATTATTCTGTACTTAGAATCTACCCAGAGTTTGCCAAATAAGGATGCTGTTTGGATAGTGCTGGAAATGAAAGCATTAACGCCAAAGCTGAATGAAGCACTGTTTTACCATATTTGATCCCTCCTATAGGAAACAGGCCCTTGATTTGCAGCTTGGGACTGGCTCATCAGGACTTGTCCCACCCATCAATTATCAGCTTGCAATATTTTACAGATGTTTACACTACATGCTGGAAGACAGCAACAGTTCAGAAAAGATCATGGAGCAAAGACACAGTATCCTTCATGTTCCTAAGCATAAAAGTCCACTGTCTGCTTCATCTCCCTTCACCAGTGTATATAACTGAGGTCAAGAAGATTTAGTACTTTAGAGTATTTTAGTCAGCCAAAAAGACATAAGAAAAGTTGGAGAGAAAATGAAATCAAGAGCCATATAACTTATGCTTGGACCGTATTCAGTGGAAAAAAGGACATGAGCCCATCACATGGAAAAGCTAGGTTAATGTTTATACATTTTCAGTGGTTTTCCCTCCATATGCAGGGAATATAAAGACTAGTCACATAAGGCTTGATTTTTGCCCCTCAAAGCCTCTGAGCAGACCAGTACCACAAAATATTGGTTGTGGAGCCCTGTGATGGCTGGGCTCAGTCTCCCACAAACCTTGAGTCCTACTGAAAATTGTGGTTTATTGAACTACATCAACCCCCTGTTTTTTAGCAGTTTTGTAGTTCACCTGACTCCTTCTGAACTGCAAATTCACCATTAGGAAAACAGAGACAGTTTAAATAGGATAGATACATAGTAAAACTAATACTAAAAAAGATAGAGCAAAGAAGTAATTGCCTTTTCAATAGCATGAAAATAAGATAGAAATGTGCAAAAGTGAAAGACGTACAATGATGTCTTCCAAACTGTATGCTACAAAATGTATTAGAGAACAAGTGTGAAACCCTGACCTTATTAATTCTAGTAGTCAGGGACATAAAATTACACACCAACAAGAAGACTTTCAAATTTAATGAATCTTCATGATTTCTATTCTCACTTGTATTTCAGAATACTATTGCTAAGATGATCAGTGCTAACCGGTACTGGTTACCTTTAAAATTTGCCTGATGATCAAGAAATCAACATATTTTGCACATACTAAACAGCACGACACAGCTGGTTTTCTAGTAAAATTACCTACCTACTCCCTGCTCCTGCATTCCCCCATCTCCAAGTTATGATCACTTTTCTGGCATAAATAAAAAAAAGTTAACAGTGTTCCTGAGAAAGATTTTTAATTTTTATCATGTAATTTTTTTGATTATATCGTATTCTGCATGTTTTCAGAGAATAATACCAGGTGTTTAAAAAAGGGACTCTAGGAGAACGGCTAAAGCCACATGTCCCACTAACTTTCCTGTGATTATGGGGTATTTTGCTAATCAACAACACATTCATTCAGAAGCACTACATTGTTATAGACTTCCTAAAAAGCCCTTGTTATACATCATTAATTCTTCAGCTAATAAAAGACTATTCTGGTTTCTACTGTAATTCCTGAACTCCTTGGAGCTTCTTTTTGATTACATCTTTGAGTTCAAACCAAACCAAACAAAGCAAGTACACAAATAGAGTCACTTAGCTTTGGTTACTGCTGCCTACAAGAGCAGACTCTGAGACAAGTTGAACTACCTCAAAGTTTATGGCTTCTTAAGGATGAACGGTGCATTTTAAGGAGTAAGATTCAGAAATGCACTCAGTTCTGACGAAAAGAGCATCACAACACTGTAAAACAATAGACTTTAAGAAGGATGAATAAAAATCTCTGCTCTGACCTTTACTAATTCATAAAGGCCTAGTAAAAAGTTGCCAGCAGAGACCTCACAGTTGTCTTTTCCATTAAAGCATTTGAGACCTGTGCATCCTAGAATTCTCATATTCTTCCTTGATACCTGCTTGCAAACAACACTAGGGACTGCTGTTAGTATCAATACCATTTACAGACAGCATTCACACGTGTGGAGAAATAAGAATTCTACCTTCTTTCTCACACAGCACCACCAAATCCTTTACTGCCATTTTTGATTTTGTAATTTGAGATTGTGACTTGTGGCTGATTCACAGGCTCACAGTCTGCTACTTAAGTATTTTCCATTGCACTCCTGGGCATTATTCACACACAGCAGGTGACAAAACTCAGTGCAAGCCTATTCCAGGGAGACACCAACTGTTCTGAGTAAATCCCTGCACCGGGATCCCAGTCCAAACCCGGGCCGGGCTGGGATGTGTCCTAAAGAGGTGCATGCCAAGGAGCGGCTGCAGCAGTGCCTGCTGCTCTCCTCTGGAGCACTGCTCTGCCCTGCCACTGCCTCACATCACCAGCAGGCACTTCATTCCTCCAAGCATCTGACTGCGTAAGATATATTCCCTCTGAATTTCGTGTCTTGTTTGAAAAGATTACTCAAAATCAATGAGGAAGACAGGCTAGGAAAACAAGTGTAGCCAAGTAATTTCTTAAGCATGGTTATCTTTACAGTGAAGAGAACACTAGGGAGTTACTAATCTTTACAAAACAAAAAGGATCCCTGAGACGTGCTGCTTCTCTGTGCAGCCCTTCAGCTGATATATGAGCCCAAAGCCTGGTCAACACTTAAATCCAGACAGATTCCCTCCCGAATTCTCTGCTCTGGCTCGCTGTTTTTCTGGCAAGTTGCACTGACTCTGTATTCAGCCCAGACAGCCCTTGCCTTAAATGCATTTTTAATCCTGTTTTGCCACATATTCAGCCTGCATAATTTGAATCCTGAGCCTGGGAAGGCAACCCAATAGAATAATTACCGAGTCTTTCCTAAGCGATGTGTCAGGCCAGGCTGTTACAGTAAAATCAATGTCTAGCATCAGCTCCCAGTCTCCGCCCTTCCTTCCCCCAGCCTCCAAATCTAGCTGGTTTTTCAATACAAAGAGACTCAAACAGCTTTTCACAGACAACCAAACCGAGGATTAGCAAACAATTTACAAACCAAACCTGGGATCCAGTCTGATACAACAGACACTGACTACGATGTACAAGCTTTGCTCAGTGTACAAGACTCACAGACTGCTCCTGGTCATTAAAAACACCAGTTCCCAAGAGTATTGGTGCCTTTCCTAACCTGCCATATTTCAGTGCAGCTCATGAAACGCTCCCTTCCGAATCTGCCTGTACTTATTTCAGTGGGATACAGTATATATTTACTTTAGGAAGGAAAATTTCTGCACAAATTTACTGTTGCATTGTATGTCAACAGCATTTCCATTTGATTCCAAAGGGAAGAAATAGGTACAAAGAGATTCTGTTTGTTCCAGAAAGAGAGAGTCTTTAAACACTTTAGAAAGAGAAACACTGAAATAAATACGTTCCATTTAAAAGGCAGTTGCAAAGAATTTGATCAAAATACAGGCAAATTCAAGACAGGTTTGCCTTTAGGTCAACCAGGTAACAAAATGGATTGCAAAGGTTTCAGTGATGATGCTGAAAATAGACTGAAGAATGGATAATTTTGATGTACAATTTATTCAACAATCTTATCCTATTAATTTTGAGATAGTGGGCTTGTGAATAAATAGGAATTTACTGCTTCAGACAACAATATTTCTTTGTGGATTAAAGTACCTACTACATGGCCTATAATTTAAGGTACTGTTAAAATGCATACAACAACACAGTCATCATCTCAAAGAGCCTACAAATAAACTTTTTCTTTACTTTTCCCCTCCAAAATGAACCTACTGATTTTTCTTCAGTTTTATTTTCAGTATTTAAGCAGTTCTTGGTTGGATTCATTGGCAATTCCCACATATAAGAAGAAAAAAGGTGAAATTCAGGATTGCTGCCATATCTCTACTCCTGCTTTTAACATCTTTCTATGTTTCAGAACAGTGATGGTTAGAATAAGCACAGAACACAGTATTATTTTAACTCAACTCACTAATTATATGCTTTGAAGAAATTAGGAATCACATTTTCTTATAACAACTGCAGTGTCTAGTATAAATGCTGTAATAATAAAAAACAGCATCTAGATTATCGTAATAAAATGAAGTTTAAAATCAATTGGAAAATGCAAGTAATTTAAAGACCCTTTTGAAAAACAAGAGCTACTCTGGGCAGATCAGCATTGTATTTATTATTGTAACCACGGAAACAATATAAATTCCTATCTGTTAAGGTATTTGTTCGCTGCCTGCAAATTGTGACTATGCTGTCCTCAATAGGTGAATGAAATAGTTCTAATTCAAATAAGTAGCCAGATAGCTGATTTTTCTTCTTTTTAAAACACTGACGAGAACACCTGGATATGATTTTAAGCTCTATGAAATGTCTGGAATGAAAGCACAAACCCTGGTTCCAAAGCTTTGTGACAAACCAGAAACTCGGATCCTGTGAGTCGGAAAAACAAAGGGAAAAAAAAATAAAAAGGAGGGGTGAGGAAAGGAAAAACTTCTGTGCCATCACAAGGTATGTTCAGTCAGTCTGGTCTACCTGACTGAGTCCTGCTTCAAGGTTTGGACTCATGCAGAGTGTGACTACAGCAGAAATGTCTGCTCCAAACTCTTTGAGCTTTCCATGTGCTGAGAGCCAGCTCAGAGTTTGGGATTTGAACTCCACAGCTCGAGCTGTCTCTAAAGGGCTGAAATGAAACAGTTAAACTCAGCACTACAGAAGCACATTTGATTGTGGAATTCAGGCCTATTTCTGGTTCAAAATTGCAGTCAGAAATTCAGCTAAGAACCTTTTATTGCTCCTTTATGGGCATAGTCTGAAATATGAGGCACCTTCCAGACATTCAAAAAGGTGTAGACTTTGTCTATCTGACAAAGATAGACTGTGTTCTCCTGAATCCTTTGTCCTAAGGGAGCCAGAGGCTAAAAGATAAGGAAGCTGACAGAACTAAAGAAAAAAAGAGAAAAGAAAAAAGTTCATGAAAGTTACTAAATCCTGTGTAAGTCTAAATGTTTCTTTGAAAGAGATTCCTGGCAACCTTTGGGATTTTGCAAATAAATTTCATATTATAATACAGGTGCAATATGGGAAAAGGGAAGGAATTCAAAAAAGAAGCCCAACATTTTTGCATAATAATCTTCTGACTCTGTGTACCTACTTATTTTTTATAGTACAAAATAGTGATATAGGACAGAGGTTTTTACTGGGCAGGATTTTTATCTTGAATGTTTGAAAATGTTGCTATTGAAGAGGTCAACAGCCTGAGCTTTGAAATACAGTGCTTGTTACTTCAGGGGGAAATCAATGCTGCCAACGATGACCCTGGAATAGTCAGAATATGAAAATGTTGAGAATGCCTGCATTGACCAACAACTTTTTTTATGTTTCATAGTATCACCAATTAGATTTAGTATTAAAAAACTATGTTAAATATACTGTGAGATGTTTGCACCCTCAACTTACAGGTAATTTTTAGTTAAGAAAAGTAAGTTAAATGTTAAAGAACTTGAAATTGAAAGATATTTGAAAAGCAGCAATGCAAAAATAAATTGCGTACAAGTGAAGTCTCTTTCTTGGTGTTTTTCAATCCAATACTCTGAGAGTGACGTCTTAGAACGATAACAGGCAGTCCCATGTAAAAATCACAAGCATAGACCTGCAAACTGGAATTGGTTCTGCTTTTCACATCAAAGGAATTATCAATTGAAATTGGAAGTGATAAATACTTTTGGTAAAAATTTCCCATACAGGAAGAAAATGGATCAGTGTTCAGATGGTGTTCATGGAGCCTGAACAGCCAAGATCTATGGAAAAAGCCATAATAAATGGAGTTTGGGTTAGCATGTGTATTCTGAGAAGCCACTTGAATATAAGCACGCATTAAAAATTTAAGGGCTATTAATTTAATTTACTACTTTAAGGGTTGTTTGAAAAATCTTCCTGCTTGATCTTACCGTGGTTTAAGTCCCTGTATATTTACAGATCTTGAGAATCTAAAAACAGTAGGAGGAGAACGGACTGAAAAAAAAAAGCCTCGGTAGTGCTGAAATCCACACCCAGATTTAAAGCTAGAGCGAGAAGTAAATTTAGAGGGTCCTCTCTGAGCAGATAACTCTAAGTCATCTGCATCATAACAAGCCAGAAAGTACACTAAGGTCCTGTTGGATTTGGTCACACACACATATGCTGTTAGCTTAGAAAACATTTGCCTTAAATAATTGTCTAACTTTTCACAGAAAATCTTTTCTAAATTTGTTGAGCATCTATTTGTAAATTCTCTGTGAATGCAAATGGGTATTCAGATGTGTTAATGTGCAATTTAATGTACAAAGATACATTTGGGGAGCAGCAGCAGATTTTGTGGGCATATTTAAGAATGTTAATTTGAAAATGTGTGCTAAAACTTTGATAATTTCAGAACATACCCTAGACGACGCTCAAGTGGTAAACATACAACACCTACTCAAAAAGGAAAGAAAAATAAAGAGCACATCCACTCCATTACAGGCAAGCAAGCTGAGCAGAACAGGAAAATTACTGGGAATCATTTTACAAGACTGAATACCAGAATGCCTTGAAAGTCATCACCGACCTACCAGACCCGACTGATTCATTGTCTGTGGAAGGACATGCTTAACTAATATAGACAGAGAATTTCTTTCCAGTGCTAACTGCTACAGTAAACATGGACCAGATACACTGTGCATTTTGATTTTTGAGAAACATCTGCTATTCAGTTCCAGATCAGAGATTGCTGGCTTTGGTACTGAGGCATTAGGTAAGGTACAAAACTACCTGTTGGGTAGGGGGCTGTATTAAGCAGCATCTTTCTCAACAGAAATGCAGAGTAACAAAGGATTTAAGAATGGCTCCCTTTGGAATAAATACTAATGATTCAGTCAAAGAAAGAGACTATGAGCTAATGACAGTTTTAATGTTACAAACAAAACACTATGTGTCCCAGAATAATCTCTCACGGCGCTACTTGTACTAGAAGAGGAAACATAGAAGACTCAATATTGTATGCACTCCCTTCATTGAAAAATACTCGTGCATTTTAAAAGATGGACAAGCACAAAACTCATCCAGTTGTAGAGATTAAAACACAGACCAAGTAAATAACAAAGGTAGAATTACAATACATAGAGGCTTTTCTGAGTAGTCCTATCTATTCTTCTTAGAATCAATATACCATTTCCCTCTGACTGCAAACTGGAGACCAGATCCAGGTTCATTTGTCACATCAGCCATGTAGACTTGGTAGCACTTTCAAACTGAATCCAAGACCTCCAAACCCTTTCTTCCACCACCTCTTTAGAAATTCTCAAGTATATGACTACTAGGTATAAATAATAACATATTCCTTCAAAGTAACTAGAGAGAGAAAGTCACTTCTCAGATTGTGGAAGAAGGGGTTATAGTAAGTCAAAGGCTTTTATCTTGACTGCTCTGATCATGTGTTCGAGTAATTTTTAAAATTTAATTAAACACAGCAATTGTGTAAAACATTTGTCACTAGTAAAATAAATAACTTTATAATAGAAGGAATGGCTAAGAATAATGCCTGCCTTAAACCCAAATATCTCAAATATACAAAATCTCTCTCAACTGTTCTGTAACTTGTAGGACTTCTCCCAGGGATTCTTGCTGTCAGACTAGGTGTTTTCTGCTCATACCTAGATCACTGTCGTAGTAAGTTGTTACCTCCTTACGAGCTATTCTCTATCTTTCAGGGGATTCTGAAAAATATAGTACATGAACTGAGAGGTTTTTGGTTTTTTTTTTTTTTATTTCATTAACTTTACAGTAATTTATCTTTTGCTTTCTTCTTTCAGAGAATCAGACTTGATTTTCTGTCTTCCAAAATCCAGAGAAGAAGAGGAAGGAGAGGTCCTTACATTGCAATGCAGAGAGTTTCTTAGAGATGAACTATGCTCTCTCATGCCTCTAGAAGTCTCTCATTTTTGCATTCTAATTTAAAAATCAAGACCTCTCTCAGATCCAGATCTCAGGCACAGAGACCCTAAACTGACTACAAGGAAACTGAAATAAAAATTTACTTGTGTTCTCTATGACCTGAGGTCAGGAGAACTGACAGAGTCTCTGCTGACTGATGGTGTTTTTCTGTTGGGCATGGCTCTGTGATAAAGGTGATAGGTAGGTGGTCTTTCAGCCTTCCTAAGGATCTACTGCATGTTCTCGTCACTACCCCAAATGGCAGAGAAATTAGAAGTTTGGATGACCCTGAGCTAGGGTGTGAGTGCAACCTCTAGTCAGCTTGCACAATAATAAAGACGTGCAGGCTAACCAACCTTCACAGCACAATAAAGCACTACAACACCCCAAAAATATTACCTTACTATCAAAATAAATAGCTAAACTGCTTCTGCTTTCACAGCTAGCATAACTTCTATTTGTGTCTTTGTATTGTTCACCATTTCAAGACGTGTATGTGTCCCACTAATAGGTCTGTGAAATGCATGCAGAACCTTTTGTTATTGATCATGATAATTGAAGTGGTTTTTGCTAAAAGATACCTGAGGCCCCCAGCACCTGGGGCAATAGTTTGTACTCTGAGGAGATGCTGAAGGTGCAAGGTAAGACTACAGTCTTGCAAAAGACAACTATACATATCCAAGCAGCCATTCCAATAGACACATGAAATTGCATAAACTCTGTATCTGCAACGTCTTCCTCTCCTGCCTCTTGACCACAGCAAAAAGTCAAACCGCCTCTTCAAGGCAGCCAGATAGCTGAATGTTTGTTTGGACCCTGAAGGGCAGAATCAATAGGATCCATTTAGCAGCTGAGGAATTTCAGCTCTTGACTGTTCCAGTTTATGTGGAGTAGCTCCTAACAACACTGAGTAGCTTCATTTAACATGGTGGTAACACAGGTTGGAGGCTACAGGGAAATGTATCAGAGAGGTGTTTCCTGGATAAAACCAAATGTCCTGACAGACAATGTGTTCCTTTGAATTGCTAGAGAAGAAACAGGACAAGTCTGGACAAACCTGAGGCTGAGCCAGCTCTATTAATGTGTTTAAAAGCCTGGTAAGAATAACTTGCTTTGATGAAGTCACTCAGATGGATTTGTGTGGCATAGTAGAAAGAATGGAAGGAACTGATGTGATAATCCCATCCTAAGAGGGATTACTGGCCCAAGGATGGCATTTAGCAAGGTTTGGGAGTGTGAAGAAATGGTGTATTAGCAATATAATTTATTACCAACTTTTCTCAAGAACAATTTCTTAGACCATTTATCTTGGCTCCCAAGTTAGTTTTGAGGGTAACTCTTTCTGTGGAATTTAAAATATATTTCTTAGACTGAAACAACAAGACTGCTGGTTCCCTCAAGCAGAGCTTTCCGTTCTGTTCAGTTTTCCATACCTTCAAACACAGCCTATTCCAGAAACCTTCACATGATAAGTCTCACTGTACAGTATTACTTATTTCACTGGTCTAATCCAGTTTGAAGGATGTTTAAGAAGCTAATTGACTAAATTTTATTAACAAAAGAGATTTAATTTTATTACATTTCAGGAAGGTTCCCTGGATACTTTTTTCCTTCTTTACATCAAATGCCCTAAGATTATCTCAGAATGTTCTAAAATCAATGAGGAAGTAGACTGAGCTCTGTATTTCTAGTGCAGCAAGTAGAATGTTTAAAGTGATGATTATTTCTTCTTCAAAATCTGAATTCAATGCATAAACCAGGAATTGCATAAATTGGGACTTCCAGTGTAATTCCAGTTAAGCAAGATTGATAATTAAGAATTCAAACATAGTAAATCTGTACCTCCTCAGCAGAGATCTTACTGGATGCCTTATACTTTGCTTACTAGACCTTCACCAGGAATTTGAGCACTATTTTACTGGTCCAGGGTAGGTTTTCCCTCTATCCTTTTCCCCCCGCCTCTACTTGTCCTTGGAATTCCTCAGCATGAAAGGGAATACAACTCTTGCTCCCTCCAATGCTTTTGACTTTAGGTTTGAAAACTAGGTTAACTAGAGAAGAATTTGTCTTTGAGACAGATGTACAATATCTACAACTTTGTGGTCTGAATTCTTCAGGAATAAGGTCCACAGCAGTAATTTACATCAGTGGTGAAGCTCCCGGATTCTCTTGACTACTTTTGCTCAGTCTTTACTTTTGTCAGGGGCTAACAGAAGACTTCTAAAGCACTTGGTAAAGCCTCTTTTCAAACAACTGCCCAATTCCTTCCCCCTGCTCCCACAGGACCACCTGTTGCTATATCACTGCTCTGCACGCCTATACCTGTTCTTATCTTGGGATCAGGAATCAATACCAAAATGGATACGGCTGATGGAGTATTTCTTTTTCACTTCTACCATCTGATGATGCCTTTTCATGAATAACATTGACCACCAGAGACACAACTGCACTAACCCTGGTACTGGGAAATGTCCAGCCAGTGCAGCTACAGATGCCCTTGGAGTAGTTGGCTCCTTAGCAGGCACTGGTGCACGTGTTGACAAGTGTTATGATTCATTTCTTAGTGCCTGGTTAAGGCAGGTCACTTATTGACAGTGGACAGAAAAGCAATCTCTTGACACCCTACCACATGGAAACAGTAAAGAATTAAACAAGAACGGCAACTACATTTCTCTACCAAAAATTCTTGAGCAAACTCATGCAAATGCTCCTTTGCAAAGGGTCAAGGAAGGCTACTGGAATGATATATTTCCAAAGTGGATGGTTCATTTAAAAGATTCAGTCTAATTTCTGTTAGCAAAGTCTCTTGCATAAGCAATATATTTTTAAAAGTGCTTGAGGATTTGGGTATTCCTCAGTTTCAGGGTTCTTTTTTAGCAAGCTTTTAAAGAACTTAGTTTTTTAGAAAAAAACCACATTTTTTCAGCACTTTCTGTAAAAAAATAGGTCACTGGCTCTCTGTCAGTCTGGGAGCAGCAAAACAGAGCTTAAAACTTCCTAAACAAAGCAGCTCTGCAAATGATATCATTTGAGGCAGAGGCTCCCAATGAAAAAGCTGTGATCCCATTACAAATCCTTGGGTATATTACCAGACTTCCCACCCAGAGCTAGGAGATGACAAACTTGGGGCTGAGAAGGATCGGAGCTACAGATGGGGTGAAAGCCATGGTGCAGGGATGGAGAAGGACTGAACCTGACTGCTAACTACGTAGAACTATTTGTCTCCTCTAGAAAGTTAGGAATCTCTGACTGAGGGACTCACACCTCTCTCCTTGAAGCTGATAAAAATTTTACTATTCATAAAAGGAGCTAGATCTGTGGTTCAGCTATTTAATTTTGAATGTGTAGTATAATTTCTTTCATGCTGCAGCAAAAAGAATTAGCTCCAGTATTACATTTTACCATTTGACAGCACTCTGGTAAACAGTGCTCAAAAGTAAAAACAGGAACACTTTTAACCAAAATTATGATCTACGACTCCAGAGCTCTAAGTAGCCTAATGCAACTAAAAACCAAATCCTACATATTGCCTTTTTTTTTTTTTTTTTAAATTAACAATCTCCATAGCTGTAAGCGAGAAAAATTAATTACGCCTGGCCTTACATAATGCTCAATGTGTACTGATGCAAATGCACCCTATTTTAATTCCTCTGAATGTTAATAATAGAGTAAATGAGCACTAGATTATGTTATACAAAAGCAATGGAAGTAATTAAACTTCATTTAATAAAATCATCAGGGATACAGAAGCATTAATGACTTACACTCCTCCTCTGCAGGGAGTGGAAGACATGTTGGTGCACAGGAGCCTGAAAAGCACTGAGATGAGAGCAGTGTAAATACATAAACAGCAATACTAAGGTAAGTAGTGTATCATATATGAAAAGTCTTAGAGTGAAAGCCCCAGGCTACAATAAATTATTTACTTTAAAGCACCAGGAAATAGTACTATCTCAGGCAAATGACAGCAAAAAAATATCTTCCATCCTCTGAGAGGCAAAGCATCAGCACTGAATTACTTTATAGTGCAAGGCTGGTTAAATGTTGTACTAACAGCATCAGAGAAAAAAAAAATGCTACAGCTGTGAATGGCTGTTCACTTTGTACAGCTCTCTGCCCATCTCTGAATTTATATTCACAAAGAGCATTGTATTTGTACAACTCGTCTGGAATCGCTGTAGCTCTGTGAGTACTCTCACTTGGCCACAAACCCATATATTCATTCTTTATGACCATGGACTCTAGCTGATCACCATTTCTTCCTGACTTTAACCCACCTCCACTCATCAGTTTCCTGTTAGAAAAAATGCAACAACTGTTTCCTAGTCAGGAAGGGGGAAAAGTACCAGGTAACTTAAATGATCAGTGGTGTACCACAATAGATAAGTGGTAAAAACTCCTTATCAGCAAGATAATTTAAAATCAAAAGGAGCTAGATTTGAAAGAAAATTTAAAAAAGAAGTCCACATTAAGAAGTAGTAGTATTTTTTCTTCATTGCAAATGGAATAGAATCCACTTCTTTGCCAAAACAACATTCTCACAAAGCTTCTTATGAATATTAAACTTCCAATGACTATAGGAATCTGCAGAAAGCAGATTTAAGCAATCATAAATACTTATTTTTCTCTGGATTGTATGGTTTTATTATAAGTGTCTTCTTGACTGTCAACAAAGGATTAATGACAACTGATGGTAGTAGTGATCCTATTTCTGTAGTTTTTCTAGAGAGAAAAATCTTTGTGTAAGTATAAACTATTCATGGAAGAAAAAAGCCTAATTGGACAGCAGACAATAACAAAATGTTTCAGATTTTTAGAGGTTCTACATGAGTCTGGTTACAAATTCAGCAATACTTTTCAAGCCTTTTTCGGAGAGTGTACTCACAGTCTAACCAACACAGTGGCACTTAGCTGTGGTGGCATTTCACCAAGAGCTGCACTTCCTAATTTTGTGTAAATAAGACAGCCACTAGTGACTTGTATGAGAACTCACATTTTTTTATTTGTATTCTAGAGAAAATAGCTTCTAATATTTTGTACAATATCATGTGTCTGTAGATAATTATATGAGTTGATAAGCTTTCCTTAAGTGTCTCCTCAGTCTACCCAATCTTTTCCATTTTTAAATGCATAAGCTTTTTGATGTTTATCTCAGCTCAAGTTTATTCCACTTTGGGTATATTATGCAACCCAAAAAAAGATTTACCAGCAGGGCTGAAGGGATTTATCCTGAGTTTAGCTTTGTCCATGCCTGGCACTTTCTAGAAAGAGTTGAAGTGACATAAAATGAGCATAAAATATCTATTGCACAGTAAGTGATAGCTGTGTTATGCGATCAGGCTTTATGGAATTTTCCTAGAGAAAAAAAAATGCTTTTATGAAAATTAAATGTTGATATTAGTGCTCCTAAATTGTTGCAAAAACATAAATACATTTGGCATAAATATGACCATTAAGAAAATGTATTGAGACCAGGATATACACCAATGTTTTACATTACAAGCAGCAATAATAAACCGTAACAAATTTTCACTTTTGCCAAATGACTTAGGACTCTCTACGACACTGGTGTATTAGAAATACTGCTTCTCATTAGGCAAGAAACAAAGCCGGGAGGTCAGTGGTGGAGCCTGCCCTGGCTTCACAGACCAATGTTTGGGGCAACGCCTTCAACTCCCAAGGAGTTACTTTTGGTTTGCATCACTGTGTCTGAGATCAATATCTGCCCCCAAAAGTTCAGTAAAGGGTGATTTTCTTTCACTTGACGTGCAAAGAAAAAGGGGTCATGGTAGGAACACTGTTCTCTTGAGAAAAGACTACAGAAAAAAAAAAAACAAAAAAACCTAACAGCAAGGAAATGTTCAATCAATCCTGTAGCATTAAGGTGGCACATCAATTTATGCAGTGCTAGTTGTCACTGTGTGGAAGCTGGCATTGGTGCCACTGCTTATCCAAACAGATTTGACTCATTTTGTGAGCAACAAAAACTCTCCCAGCACCTAGGATCCCCTTTCTCTTCTATAAGAAAGCTGTATTATTATTTCTATGACAAGAGAGATCTATTTCAAGCTTAAGGCCGGCTGGATAAAAGCAAGTAGCTCAATCAATAACAGGATCCCTTTACCACTTATTTTAAAGAATGATTGAGGAGGAGTGAAAGACAGGTTGGTAAAGACAATTTCAACAGTATTGCTGAACTGCTGAGACACAAAGCCTGGCTCTTTTACCTCCCTCTGACCAGGAATTAAATGTCTTCTATTTTGTCAAGTATGCATTGCAGGAAACAAGACTGTGGAGGTGTCCTCAGATTTACATCAGTGCGATTGTGATCTGTATTATTATCAGGACAGTGTTTTTATATTGCTGTGCTTCTGTAATTCCCAGTGAAGGGCATCTGTCTGAGTAGGTACAGTACATACTGTTTTGAGAAACTCTTTACATTTTTCTACTTCAAATATTGATGACTGTTTTAAACCATTATAATAACATATTATATTTCACGAAACTATTGCAAAACTACTCATGCAGAAAACTGCATAAAGTGATATTCAGGGTAAAGATTGCAGAGGCTTTTAAGCATAGCAAGAAATTGCAAGAATTGGTGCCACTGGTATGACTCATTTCAGAGCCTCCTTGCTGTAGTTTTCCTCCAACACAAACTGTCCTTGGCTCTGCCCTGGTGGTGCAGCACATCTGGCGCGTGAAGAGCCCACTGCCTGGAGAACCTTTCCAGTTCAACCCCACTGGGAGACAAAGGGTGCAATGTTGGAACAAAAGAACACATATTTTATCTGAACACGTAATTCTGTGTTTCTGTAGTTTTAACACTAACATGCATTCTTCTACCTAATTTCCAGCTTGTGATGCTACATGTACTACTTTGTATTTCAGACATATTGAAATGGTGGGTGGTTTTACAGACCATATGTGCTGTAATCTCTAGACACATCGTGGCATGTCGAAGATAGGGAATCAGATGCAGTCCTCAGATTGAGTTTTTGGTTCCTTTGTTTTGTAGGTTTTTAACAGATTCTCCATAAAGTTAATTGAATTCTGCTTTCATACGGCATTGAACAGATGTGTAAGTAAGAATTTTTCATAGAATTCATTGTGACTTGAAGAAAAAGGTGAGATAGGCAGCAGAAAAAATAGTTCATAATTCAACCAGAATCAGGATTA
The DNA here is from genome assembly GCA_013396735.1 of Grallaria varia. Classification (NCBI taxonomy): domain Eukaryota; kingdom Metazoa; phylum Chordata; class Aves; order Passeriformes; family Formicariidae; genus Grallaria; species Grallaria varia. The sequence goes on from VWZG01011968.1 coordinate 97,171, forward strand.
ATTGAGTGACTAGTTCTTAATTCACTTTGGAAGTTTCAAAGTCACCATCCTCTTCCATCTTGCCCAACCTCAGAGTACAGGACACTTGGCGGATACTATTAATTTCTATTGCGTACTCTGGCATGCATGATTGACTCATGAAGTAATGACTGTTTTAGACTACGATGTAAAAAGAAATGAGTATTATACTGTGAAGCCTTAGCCAATTTTGGAAGCAATCTGTAGCCAAATCTTTCTTGAATTTTTTTGTGTGACAATCTCAGCTTGATTTTAAAACATCAGCAATGTTAAGAACTTCACATATGTTTTAGAGAACTAGCTGAAGTGTACAGGATTCTCTGCATGGATCCCAGCTCATTTATTTTCATATTTGGTTACACGTAATCATAGACTTTTTTAATATTTTGATTTTTTACAGTGCTTATTAAAAAAAAGGATTTGACAATAGTTCAAATTATTTTAGATACCTTTTAGCTATCTCCACAGATTTAAAGATGATATCTCTGCAGACTTAAAAATGCACACTCTTTGGTGGAAATAGAAACTCATCTGATAACAATTTCACAAGACTGCTCCCCATCATCATTTTATTACATTAAGCATGTCAATGCCATGCAGCTATAGCTCCAGTCTCTGCTCCAGACTGACCTGGATGCTAATGGTCTATTTTTGCCTTGTTTTATTGTTAATTTTGGTAGTATTTACTCAATCTAAGTACTTTTCTTCCTTTCCAAAGGACTGTTTCCAGGAGAACACCTCCAGTGTCATTAAACAGGTCTTGGAAGAATATATTTAACATATAATTTAACTAAGGACTATAAATATTGAAAGGAAGTCAGTTTCAGATGAAGGAATACAAAACCAGAAAGCTGCAAGGACAGAATAATAAAATTACAACCTGGGCAGATTGCAGAAAACAGACGATTCTGATCTAAATGAGTGTTTAGAAATGTGGTCACTATCTGTTTGTACCAGACCGTAACCACTGAAGGTCTGAAACAAAAGCTAAACTATTTCAATTAAAACAAACTAAGCCAGAAAAATTGCAACCATAGATTTAAAAGCTGGATGTTGAATATTGTTCATTTAATGTTTTATATTCAATAGTAGTGTCAAAATCTAATGACTTGGCTGGATTGGGGTATCCCCTCCTCCCTAAACCTTCACTTATACTTGCCTCTTGATGAAATTATAAACTGCATGTCTTTGTTAGGCTAGCAGCCAGTCACATTATTGAGACTATTTATAGTGTCTTTAAATGATTACCAGTGCAGCAGTTTGAATGAGGAAATTACACCATGTGGATGTAACGAATCTGGGGTTCCTGACTTATGGAAGATGACTGAAATGTCTGTTCAAAAAAGACTGAGAGCAAGCATGTAATTCTCTTTAGAAAAGATTAGGCTTTAGTTTCAAGACCTTTCATATCCCAGATCCCAAAATATCTACACTGTCAGGCAGAAGATATTATTGGTATACTGGTGAGACATGACATGCTATCATATTATGCATCAAATGTAGTTTATTAAACATGACCTTTGCTAAAAACTCCTGTGCAGTGTTTGCATATTTAATAAAAAACCCAACCCAACTAACCAAAACCCCAAACCACCCACGCCATTCATTTCATTAATTGCCCTGGACACATAAAAACATAGTAAAAAAAATTAAACAGTATATAGCAGCCCTACTCCATGTTACATGGCCATCCCTGTAACACCATCAGTGGTATATTTGATGGGTGTGCTGAGAGTAGGAGCTTAACTTGGATCCTTTAATTAAGATATCCAAGTGGTGTCAGCTGAGCTGCTCTTGTATCCCAACCAGACCACCTGTTTCCTGCAGAATGACAACCACACGCAGGTATTCTTAGATGGAGGTTTGTTGTTGCTGTTCCAGTCTCCAAAAAGGGCTATTAAGCAAGGCCCGTAAGCAGTGTTTTACCAGTAACAACTCTGTGTTCTGATGCTCCAGTGCGCCAAAACATGCATGCATGCACACACCCCCATCTAGTTACTACTGAGCACTGTGCAAAGAGGTGCAAAAATACTTATCACATCTGCATGTGTGAGGTAGTGATCCAGCCAGTGCCATTTCTATCCAGCTTAAGTCTTACAAGGCATCTATCAACTTGGTGCACAAGCAGTGCTTAGGCATTTGTGAGCCAGCAAGACATTTGCAGACCAGTGTTATTTACAGAAGCTACAGGAACATTTTTGCTGCATGCATACATTTGGTCAAGACATTTCATAGATATTCTGTATATGGGGTAATTTTCCTGACCATGCAAGAACACTTACAGGAAAACACACATTTATATATACAGCAAGATAAACTGGAGCAGCTCCCTCCTCCACACCACACTCCAAGAGATGTGGTAAGCTGTACAACCAGAGGAAAATCTCTGCTCCCAAACTGTATGACCATCCATCTTTGGAAGTTACAGGGTGCCTGCCGGTTTTAAATGGGCCAAAATTAGCTAAACTTAATCTGATATTGTTGTTGCCCGGGGCTCACAACCCCACCCAGTTTACCTGCCCCCAAAAGCTGCCACTCATATCGTAACAATACAAACCAGAACATATAGCTGGTTAAGGTGATGGTCTTGGCTTTTAAAGTTATTTCATTTAAATATATGACAACTTCGGGGTAGGACTAATTCCCCTTCCTTTTCCCCCCCCTTCACTGGACAGACTCTCAAACTAGATGCTAGATTTTGAATTAGTACAACTTTTTTCTCAAGAGTTGTAAGTAAAACTACATTTTGAAACCAGAAGAGTTAAATCATCAAATCCCTATATGGATACTTTTATTTTAAGCCAAATACCTTAAGAATTCTTTTTGGCTAAGGTAAAATATGCTACTCTTACAGTACAATCTAGGGGATTTACATCTGCTGAAACAATTCTGCAGAAAAACATAAAATGCAGCCGATGCAGCAGTAGACGAGTCCTTAGTGCAATTATTTCCATGACTGCCAGTGTTGTTCGGGTGGTTTCTCACAGCGTAACTCTTGTCCCAGAGTACAAAAGGATGTTGAAGCTTTTATTCTGGTGATGGGAAACCAAAGGAAATAAGCCAGCTAAAGATTATTCACGGAGAGAGAAAAGAATTTCAGGAAAAAAAACAACTTAGGCTAAAGATTAAGTTATGTGGCTGTCCCCAGTACATTTAAACCTGTCTGTTTATCATCTGGGAACTTGGGAACAAGGAAGGTTTACTTAGAGCATGAAAAGAAATAAAAATAGTGATGGTAAAGTAGGCCCATTGAGCAGTAGGCCCACTCATTACACTTGTAATCATTAATTAACTTCGTGAGTGCTCCAGCAGCACACTCAGAAAATTAGCAGGGAAAAAGATCATTCCCTACAGACTCCTGTCTCATGGCTTAGCTGTGCGCTTCTGAGCCCCACAGATCCCACACTTTGACAGAAACATCTGTGGGTGGGTTTGAGGACTTGCCCTTGCCAACTGGTGCTGGAACTCAGAAATAACATGTCAAAAATCTGCTTTGGAAAATCGGAGAAAAAGGAGAAAGAGCAAGGAAAATGCGACCAATACCCTGTACTTCTTGCTCGCACATACAGCACAGTAATTATATTAAATGCTGTAAATTAAGAAAAGTGCATATAAATACGCACATTTGTTTATGGAACGTGATATATTTAGTCAAAGTGGAAGGTACAATATTTTAGGAGGGCTTGGAAGCCCACAATCAGGAGAGCACTGTGGCTTTTAAGTTTAAATATGTGTTTATAATGATCAATATTTAGCAAAGCTTACTGTAACACGGGAAATCCCACTGGTGTTAACAGACTTTGTAAGTTGCTTCTGATCTAAGCATGCGTTTAGCTGGCCTGAATGTACAGAAAGATGAAGCTTGCAAGCAGGCTTAGGGAACACACCTATTAATGGTTTAGCCTAAAAGAACACAGATAGAATTAAATTTTTGTTCAGTTTAATATTCTTTACCATAAAAATAAATGCAAGTTATGTCCATACTAACCCCCTTCCTGCACAAAAGAAAAAAAAAGCGCAACATGAATTTGAATTAGAACATTTCCTCCAGACTTCCCTCCTTAGGGGCAGGATCTTTGCTGGTGCAAATTTCCATAATTTAAACAAGTTACAACTGCTTACACCAGCTAGACTTGGTCCCATCTATCACCTCTATTATCTAGATAATGTGGGAAATAATCTGTTCAGAGCTTTCATTTTGAAAACAATGTCACGTTACAATTCTCAGCAGAGTCAAGAGGCTCCCCAAAGCCATGCATGAAGAATAAACTGTAACCTTTTAAGATTTCCAAGCTGTATGATAAATAATACTGAACTAATAATAACTCAGAGAGAAAGAGAAACAGTGTTTATCTTATTTTTCTGCTTTAGGGGAAAGAATCTAGGTAGCAGATTTTGTTGCTCATTTTCAGTTCTGCAGGTTTCTTTCTTTGTGCTCATAGATTGTAATGGCTTTTGCAAGAGAAATAAATTGTATTTCCATGGGAGCCAGGGCGTTAGGCAAATTGCAAAAGATGATGATGAAATTTGGACTAAGCTCACAATGCGCTCTAGGTCTTGACGATTTAAAAACATTCCTTTAGCAATAAAAATCAAGTCCTTAAGTGCAATCCTAGCAGCCTGCATGAAAACAAAAACATATACAGGATTATTCTGGTTTGATTTATAGTGCTTTTCCCTACTGGAAAACTTAGTGCAAGAAGCTTGCCAAGGTCAGTGCTTCTGCTTTCAAATTTCTTTATGAAAAAGGAGAAAGCAAGCTGCATTTTCAATTTTTTTAAATGCTCTGGCACGATGCCAGCCACTAGGCATTCAGGAGGTGTTCTGTAATCCATTCAGCTGTAACATAAAGTTTTGTATAAGATATGCCAGCATAATCTGCACTGGATATGCTAATCAGTAATGTCCCATTAAATTGGCCACTGCCATATGAAAGAAAGATCTACACAGTTTGTGCCCTCTTGTAACAATAATATTTGACAATAATTATAGTGATACCAAGGTGTAGGTGGTCCAGTTGGCAAGAATAGCACAATATTTCTCTTTAATAGTGACTTGATCAAACATGTATGGGAGCTTTGTTGAGGCTTGAAGAGGATTATAATAGCTGAAATGAGATAATTTGCTGACAAAGTTTTTTCTTCTTTAGGAGAACACATCCTTTTGTGCGAGAGTGTGTGTGTACACACACATACCCACACGCAACCACCTCCCAGAGAAAATAACCCTTACGCAGCTGTGCACTGAGAATGCTGCTGGGGTGGAGCACTGTGCCAGAGGGAAAAGGGAAAGCATGCCAGGCTTTGTCTGTTTGGGAAGAGGTTTTAACAAACAAGGGCACGACATGGAGGTTGCTGCCCTCATCTGAAGAAATGGTGGCTGTGAAAAGGCAGACACTGCTCAAGAATGTGTTTTGTTTAATATCACAGGGCCACCTCTCCCACCATGTCTGCCATGCGCTACAATTTGCCATACGCTACTTACACCAACACAACAAATAATACAGGCCATACTGGAATTATCACCATTTAAGAAGACAACAAACCTCTGTTTCCCCACTGCCTACAGAAAGCAGGAGTGAGCCACCAGCAGTGAGAGCTCCCAAGCCAGGTTGTCCTCTCAAGCACCAAGACTGCCCCTTCCTGTGCTGGACTCACAGGCGCAGGTCCACACCTGTCACTGCACCAGACAGCTCTACAGGGCAGCCACACCAGGGGCTTAGGGACAATTCTTGCCAACAACTTAGCTCAGAGCTGCTAATGGTGCTCCCAACAGACCACTGTGTGGCAAGGCCCTTCTGCATCCTTAGCCTGCCTTGGCACAGGTGGTGAGGCCAGTGAAAAATGGCAAAAAGAAAGACTACTGCTGCTGGAAAAAGCAGCATCAAGGAAAAGGCAAGTGGTGGAAGCAAGAGTTGTGGTTTTAAGGTGCGTGCATGTGCAGAATGAAAGAAACCCGAGCTTTTGGAAACATATTATAGGGACACAGAACACTTGGGGTTGGCAGGAGCCTTAGTAGATCATCTAGTTCAATCCTCTTGCTCAAGAAGGGCCAATTAGAACTCGTTGCCTAGTATGCTGGTGTCAGGTTTTGAATATCTCCACAGCTCAAGACTTCACAAACTCTCTGTTCAACTTATTCCAGTGTTTGATCATCTTCACAGTAAACAAGTGCTCTTTTGTATTCAGATGGAATTTCAAATGTGTCAGTTTGTCCCTGTTGCCTCTGCCCTGTCACTGGGATCTTACAACCTGAGCCATATAAATGCTCCATTGATCCACACTGAATTCTGGTTTCATGGAAGTCCGCACAGGCACAGAAATCAGACTAGTGAAGAAACCTGTGCAATTACAATCTGCCTGAGGGGAATTGTGTTTTCTTCTTTACTTCTCTTTACTCTTTCCAGTATCTCCCCTGGTCAGTTTATCAGGAAAGCATAGTGCAAACATTTGCATCTTGAATATATTGAAGTGCATGGAAGAAGTGGTGTGTGAGATGGGTAACGTGGGTGTCAGGTGGGGTAGTTATTCACTAGTGCAGCATGGTAGGGATACTACCTGGGGTATCTATGAAGGTGTCAGTGTTTCTTCAGCTGTACATGAAAGGTGAATGTAACCAATACTTCAGACTTGCTTAGCCAGTTCACAACCTAGAACTGAATTTGTACCAGAATGATTTAAATAATTTGGTAATTTCTTTTTTTTGTTGGAAGAATCAAAATTAGCATTCTGGCCATTTCCAGATGTTCTATCCTCTTCTTAACACAATACCATAACTAGAACTCACTGCCCTGTTTCAATGAAGCTCTGTATTCAATTGCTGGTAGTGTGTACCCGCTGCCTCTGGCATTTTGCAATGCAAAACAGTTGTTAGCAATCAGAAGAGAAGCCATAGCCTGGACTAGTATTTCCCATTGTGCTTACTGGCACTCACAGTATCTTACGAAGTAATTAAGAGATAGTGCACAAGTTCCCTGTGTTCCTCAGTGTGTCATGCGTGTACCCTTTGTGGCATTCAGAGAACATGCTACCTGAGTGCACAAAAATCTGCAAATGCTCACATAACATGCAAGTTGCACCACACACACAGAGTAATGCATCATGACACTGATTCAACACAGATGCAGAGAAAGACAACTGCTGTGTGCTCAGGCATGCCCACCAGCTCCTGGGCGGTCGCTGAAGTTCCCCACTCCAGCCACTGATCTACCAAACTGACACAGGACACGGGGCCTCACAAGGTCACAGCCTGAGGTAATATGGCCACAGGCATGTGTTTGGCCATTGTGCTGTTTCTCACCTCCATCTTCATTTCATGCTGTGAAAACTTTCCTTTGAGATAGTGACACGAACTGACAGACCCCAGAAATCACCTGTTGCAGTTTCTGCTCTGACTTTTCCCAGGGAGGACAAGACATCCCTTATGGGGAGCTCATTGCTTCCCCTTTCTATCCTGCCAAATCTGGATGACTTCCCTGGATAACTCCCAACAAGAATCCCATATGTCAGAATGGGCTTTTCTCTCTTTGTCTTAGAATATGTTGAAATGAAGTGACAACAACAAATAAATAAATTAGAGAAACAGTAGAGAAACTACAGAAAGACAGCAGTTGCTAGTGAAGAATACTACACATTGGTCACTAATTAAAGCATACAGACCAAGTTTTAGATAGTCTTCAAAGATTTAAAAGAACGACATTACAATACTAATATTCTATAGTCAGTAAAATGACTTCTGGAAATTTCTAGATAAATTTCAGATAAAAATCATTATCCCTTCCTTGATTTCTTAATGCTTAATAACCAGGAGGTGTGAACAGGACTGTTATTAAAGCCATCTGAAAGCATGGAACTGAATTTTAATTAGAGTATGTTATAATTGTGTGCTAATTCTGACAAATTATTTGGTGACTTGTTTTTGAAACAACAAAAAGAATATTTTGTTTCTTTTGATTTTAGTATTTTGATATAGTTTGTCAGCTCAGTAACACCAGCTTATGTTTCTGCTCTGTATATCATCTAGAGAAGACCATAAAAAAAAGTGCACATTCATTTCCATAGTTGTAAATATAATATTGTGCATGAGAGATTTTAGTCACATTAAATAATTTGCCCTTTTTCAAGATAAAACGCATTAAAAAATAGTCCAATATTTATAATCTTGAAGAGGTATTTGGAGAGGAACCTGATTCAGAAAAAAAAAAAAAAAGCAGTTCTAAATTTTCTTTGTTAAAGGTCATATCTGCTTTAGTAGGCTAATTTTAATTTTAAACACATCTGTGACACCATTCAAAGAAATGAAATCAGAGTTAAAGGGTTCATTACTTATCATGAAAATCTCCTTTTTTTCTGTTCTTAATGGATGCATGAAAATAATAATAAAATAAAATCTGGATTTTTGTCATCCAAAGAGGAACTAACAGCGAACATGAAAGCATAGCCAGCTTTCACAGAGCAGCATGCAATTTGATTTGGCCTATCTGACTGCTCAAGGCATGAGACATCAGCTAAAGGATGCACCGGTCTCCACTCTTCACAGCACTGCGTATCTCCTTTACATAGGTGGTTAAGTTTCACAGGAGGGCTTAACAGCCAGCAGCCAAGGCACCCAGCAGGTGAAGCCACAGCACAAGCACGGGAGCACCCTGTGCCAGCAGAACCTGCCTTTTGCTGGAAAGGGAGAGCAGCTCAGTGAGCGTAAGGCAAAGCTTCTTGGGAAGTTTACGCTGGTTATCTCAAAAAGAGCCAGCTGGCCACCATCACTGGAAGCTGAAGCCAACACGTGATTTAAATCAGACCACAGGCAGAGATTTTTCTGTGCTCTGACTGTAATAGGGAGATGACATCAAACGCTGCAACTTTGTGTTTGTGAGGTGCCTTGAGACTGGGTGGAAGGCCAAAAGGGAGTGCCAAAGATTCCGTTATTATGGAAAGCCACTCAAAGATTACCAAATATTGATGTTAGCAAAAGCATCAACTTCCAAAGCCTTTTTAAATTCTTCTATGTAGTAAATTAATTTACATATGAAATGCACCAAATGTACTTTCTTTGGTAACAGGAAATTATCTTACTACCAAGTAAGTACAGATTGCAGAATCCTAATTGGACTTTAACAACTTGTGAAAAATTATGGATGCTATATTTTATACATGTAAATGTTTGATTTTGTTTAAAAAACAGTCCCCTACCAAAGAACAAAATCAACACATTTTATGTAAAAGAAACTAAACATAAGTGGCCCTATTGTACTCTCAATTTGTAATGTAACTTCCCTCAGCAGAAATGGATGCTGTGTACATATCCAACTGAGAAATGTATTGTGTTAGCAAGAATCTCAGAATTACAGACAATTACCTTGGTTTTCTTGCACTTGGTGCTTACAAGCATTCTTTGTTAGTTGGATTTCTTGAGGCAGGAAAGATTTTCTATATGTAAATCTCTCATCTTTCCTGAAGTTAAAAACAACAAAACCTAAACCAGCAAAAGAACGACAAGAAACCACATGACTCAGAACACTGCCATCACCAAACATGGTGGTGTTTTAAATTCTGAAAAAGTAAAGAATCACTAGGTATAAACAGCTTCTCTGTTCAGTAAGGAAAAAAGCCAACAAAGGAATATCTAAACAAATATCGGTGGTCTGAGTCTTTGGGTTTATGCAAACATGTACTGTAGGGACCTTGGTTCAAGAAATCTTTCTCCAGTCTTGTGTAATGTGCCCCCTGCAGCAGTTTATGACAAGTCAAGTTGGAGTGCTCAGGTAACACAGGAATTACCCTGGTTCTTCAGGAATGAAAGAGGAAGGTCTGTCAAGAGCCAGCAACCCTTATTCCCTGCATACTGTTCATACTGTTCCACTGGAAACAGCAGCAGTTCCAACATTCAGGTCGAATAATAATTTCAGTTGTTAAAGAAACTTGTGGTATTTTTTGAAAGGCTGCAACATTTCCATCACTTAAGGCAAAATGCTAAAATTGACAGTGGCAAAATACCTATGATTAGAGACACGCTCTTTGCTCAGCCTATATATTCCTCTTCCAGTTTGGGTAAATTATTGACTCCTGAACTTTTCCACTTCCTTTAAAGCATCTGCAATATTCTAGAAATTTTGGATATTCGGCCAAAACCCTAACAAATATTGTAATGTTAGGCTCATGCCTCTGCCAAAGTAGCAGCAGTGCCACATGCTAAACACACAGACACTGATGCAGCAGGGAGAGAAAAAGTGAAAAATATAAAAAAATCCTCCCACCCCCAAGTCTTCTGCTAACCTCTGTCTACTCTGACGTAGCTCATCTTATGGGCTGTACTCCTGCTATGACGCAGTTATCACTCCCTCTCTCTCTTTTTCCCCCCTCAGAAAATGAGCTTTTTTTTTGATTTCCTCAATGAGCATCCAACACTTGACTCCCAGGCCCAGAAACTAACGGGCCTCTTCAGAATCACAGTTGCTTCTACCGCAAACCAATTTCAGTTCAACTGAACTAATTTCAAATCAACATCAATCTCTTTCTTTGGAAGAGTATGAAATTACATACACAAAATTGTATTTTAAATAACCTTTCCAAAGTAACTTTAGGTACTTGAGATGTACAAAGTGGCAGATCAGTCTGGCACTTGACCTCAGCTCAGCCCTCTTGCATGTACAGGGTATGATGCAGTCTTTAATTATACAGTTACATAATTATATTTCCACAGAAACCCAGATTTCTTCAGTGGAGTGGGATATAGAATGAAAGCATATGGCTTTAAAAATGTATTTATGGTAATTTAAAGAGATTAAAAAACAACCAGTACTGAAAAGATCATTTATCTCAGCAGTAGCAGATGGGGCTCCTGCTGAGATCAGGACTTCATTGTGCTCTGCTCCGTACATGCACATTAGATCAGACAGCAGTTGTTCCAAAGACTTTACAGCCTAAGTAGGGCAGTCAGGCAAAACTACGGGGAAAGGAATTATTTCCTTCATGTTACTAACAAGGAACTGGACGTGCTGAAGCACAAATAAGTTAAAGCAAGGTCAAGCAACTGAATTCAGCTTTGCTAAGGTGAAACCGGTTTTAACCTGTTACCACTGGCCTCCTGATCTTAAACTAGTTAGAGCTGCTGGTCTATGAGGGGAATGGAGTTCTAGGTGTTCACAGGTTTAGAGTTTGGGAAATATTATTACCCTGAGCTAGGCCAATCTTAGTAGTTTCCCAGAGTGCTGGGAGTCAGGCTCTTCTTGGTGGTGCCAAGCAATAGGACAAGAAGCAATGGGCAGAAACTGATGCATAGGAAGTTCCATTTGATTATGAAGAAGAACTTCTTTGCTGTGCAGGTGACCACACACTGAAACAGATTGCCTGGAGAGGGTGTGGATTGTCCCTTCCTGGGTATTCAAGAACTGGACACACTCCCCTGCAATGTTTTTCTAGGATGACCCTGCTTGAGAAGGAAGGTTGGACCAGATGACCCCACTGTGATTCTTTCCAACCGGACCCACTCTGTGATAGCTTGCTGTACTTGTGTATCAATGTTACAACTGTAATGATTTTGCTTTCTCTTCATGGCCAAGTCAAGCAAAGTTGCACATTACCATTGCCCTAGTAGATATTTTCTTCACATAAAATTAAAAATTGTCAACTAATATTTCCTCCTAGAAGATAAAAGTTCAGAAATGCCTTCACAGAATAGAATAAATTTAGCAGCCTTCAAATTATTAATTTGCCCAGTAAGCATGTGACACAAGTATGACATGTTTTAATTGAATTAACAGGTTCTTTGCACAAGACAGGCAAAGTACTGCTAACAAATAGAGCACTGCGGGTCAGGGCTAGGAATAATTTGCCTCTGCTAGAATCAATCATGCCTAATAAAAACCACCAAGTAGTCTAGACTAGTACATCGGATTCAAAAATTTCAAGATCTGAAAGAAATTTGATGAGAAATGACCATTGAAGTTTTGCTTATCCAGGAAAAGGTTTGTCAAAGAACAGCCATTTCCACTAAAGAGGCTCTAAAACCCTTTAGCTGATAACTTTTAGACAACCTGCCAAAAGATTTCTTAGTTCTCCTTTGTCTTCTTTCTCTCACCAGAATAGGCTGAGGAACAGTTAGTTAAAGGGAGTTCTTTGGAAAGGTGTGTGCATATTAGAAAGATTCTGAACAGAAAATCAGTTAATAATATAATGTTACTGCAAAAGAATTAGTCATTATGCTTGGTAGCTTATGTTGTCATCTGACCCGCAAAATCCAGTGTAATTTTTCCACTTTGGGAAAGCTGGAGCAAGTGTATTTTCATTAAGTCTGTGTGTACATTCCAGGTAAAGTAATAAGATATAAGTAGTATGGTTAAAAAAAAAAAAAAAAAGTTTTGTAATACAGACCTTGCATTTCCTTTGCAGAAATGAATTTCCAAACAAAATTTTGAACCAACATAATCAACTACAGTGCTTTTCAGATCTCAGTGATATGGGTAATATAGTGAATACAGCTAAACTCATCTGTTCAAGCAAAAAATCAGTCTCTCATATTCTGCATGCTTTTAACCATATGAATGACATACCGGAAGAAATCTTGCCATGGCAATATTCTATAATTTGTAAACATTACTACATATTTCAAAAGAGAAAACCTGATTCAGTGCATAAGGGAAGCCTTTAGTCAAAATAGACCTATTCAGACCGTTTCTAATAATCTCTTTTAGACCTCGACTCAGAAAGAGCATTGCTAATATGAATATCTTAATGAAACTGCTAGAAGATCCAGGGTCAAGCTGTTGAATCTACAAGGGAATCTTGAAGCTCAACTCTAGTTCTTTCTCACAGCTCTTTGCTATAATTGATAGAAGTGGCATTCTTCTTTTACACTAACCCTGCACAGCTCTGAAAATGAGACTAGCTGGTTTAAACAGAATAGGAAACAGTGTGGGGAATGGAGAAATTTAGGATATTGGCAAGATCCTAGCATTTATAGGATGGACATATAAAATTGCTACTTCTGGTGCAAAGTGTTCCAATCAAAAGCAGATTTCAAGAGACACAAAAGTGACAAAACAATGTCTGATGTCTTGTAGTTGATACACAAAGTAAGATTAATGTAGAAGAAACAGAAGCAAAACAACACGATGTCCAGTATTACAAAGGACTTCCAAAACTGAGTCCTCTTCATGCAGCATTAAAACAAACAGAAAAACCCTCCTCACCACCAAATTATCTGTTTATGTTTTAAAAAAATGAACCTGGAACTCCTGTAACAACAGGCCTTCTGCTGTTACCACAGAAGTTGTAGCAGTTTTATTTCTTTGTAAAATTGTTGTGCTGGAAATGTCTATAAAATATCACAAAACACTGTTCAATTGCTACAAGCTGCAAAGCATTACAGTGTAGTACTGTTATGCACAATGAAGTTACATTCTACAAGATATTCCTGAGCAAGAGTATTTGAGTCTGTCTCTCAAAACTAAGTTAAACTTGAGTCCTCACTGCAAGCTTGAACAGTTTAGCAAGAAAAACATGAATAAGGCCTTCAAGACGAAACAGATGCATCAGGGTCTGCAAAAGTTAGTCACATTATTTTACACAGACACTTCCCATCCCATAAACACAGAAGATAAGACATTATAATTGGAGATCAGCACAGTCATTGTTTTCAAGTAATTTGGGACTAACTTTAATTACATGTAGAATATTGAATATCACAGTGAAACCAATATCATCATGGTACTAGTTTGGTTTTTACTCTGAAATTTCTGCTGATTAAAAACCTTGAAAGATTATATTTGTTTTCCCAGAAGTTTCTGTCTTTCAGAGTAAGAAGAACAAATTAAAATCTGCCTATTATTCATATGCATTTGATTCACAACTATGTGACTTCTTAGCAGGTAATCAGATGGAAAACAATAAAGGCTGCTCATCTGGCTGAAGTAAGGAAAATATTATCTGGGAAAAAAAAGGGTGATGAGCTCCTTGAATAGCAATATAAGATACTAGCAGGGAAAGCTTTACAAAATGAAGCAGAGAAGTACCATCATAATGTATAGTTAAATCTTTAACATAAAGAAATAAACTTGTATCTAATACATAATCTATTAGACTGAATGGTTTAAAAAGAATTGTTCTCTTTTATTATCAGTATAACTTTGCTTACTAGATAACCCCAGCACAGACATTCTCCTTTACAGTATATTTACTTCACATCTGTACCATAAGTCAGTGTTGCTTTGATCAGTCTCTCTACTAGCCAAATATTTCAGATGATTTTAAAAGGAACACATCTACTCACAGGAGACAAAGTCACATCTTGTGCTCTCGTGAGGACAGTGGTGTTTGTCAGTCTGCTAAGCAAGTGACAGCCCACAACTGCTGCCAGCAAGTCTCCTTTGGGGTGGTCACACCAACTCTCTGAACTTGAGATGATCAACAGATTTGTTTTTTGTTTGTTTTGAGGACGGCAGGAATTTGTAGACTGATGCAGTGAACCGGAGAGAAGGTGATTAGAATTCATTTCTGATGTCTCAATCCACATCAGCTATGCCAGCAGCATAGAGCTAAATGGAGTGAGCCTTACTTTTAGGGTATCTTTTTAGGTCAGTTTTACATCCTGCTCCATTTTTACTACGGGATTTTATTCAGTCAGTAGTATTTTGATAGTTATGCTAGTTTATATAATTGCTGCCCTTAACTGTTCATTTCTACCCCTGTGTTACCCCTCTCTCATGCCAGCACAATCATCTCTGCAGCTGATTTTCTCAGTTCACTTTACTGTGCAATCTGGCTTGAAGTTAGCAGGAGAAAATGTGGGTGTTTTGATGAACCACTTTCTTGAACTTGTTCACTCTTCATATGCAAAGAAGGAAAATGCTACTGAATACCTAAATTCTTCCTGACTGCAAATAGAAAGAAAAGCCTTTTCTAGTATTATCCCGTAGGAAATATTCCATATTCAAAGTAAAAGCCAGCTTGTAGTCATGGACTCCAGAAGCACTACTGCCTTCAAAAGGCATCCAAAACTTTCCTCCGAGCAGGTCCACCTAAAATAGTAGTAGTTATCACACCATTTACAAGCTGACCAGAGACAGTCCCCACACCATGGAGGAGAAGACCAGAGCTCCAGCAGAGCTGGTGGTGCCTTGCCACACAGAATGTGATGGGATATCTCAATTTGTACTGGTTCTGGATTTGAGCTTGTATAAGGGAAGGGAAAGATTTATCCTAGATTGGTTCTAACTTTTTCTGTCTGCATGAGATGCCTAAAGTCTAAGAAGAGCTAGCTAAACAGTGAAACATGACAAAATGCCTAATTCCAATATTAGCATTGCTAACCCACTAGGAGAGCACAAGGTAAAGCAATTTGCTGCAGTTAGCTGTGTAGACATCCTCATATTTGGAAGACAGGGGTTCAGGGGGACTTCAAAAGTGGAATAAGCCCTTTCTGCTCTTTGCCTGCTCCTTTGCCTCAACTCTAAAGATAAATTTCTCCTGCTAATACATGTAGCTTATCAACATCAATGTAATAAGACAGTGTTTTCCTTCAACTAACATTCATTTTAAAAACAATTCCCTGTATGTACAATCTAGATAGATTTATTTTTCTTTTGAAAACTAAAGTTTACTCTTGGCAGATGATGAGGGAGAAATCAGTGAGTGGAAAGCAAAGTTATATTCTTCCCTTGACATCTTTTGTCTGGTCATCTTTCCTCCGTTTGCCAGAAATTACAAAGCAATTGAGTTCAAAGGCACCCACATTGTGAGTCAGAGACTGGATTTCCAGTGTACTTATGTTGGATGCATTTGCATACTGGTTGCAGCATGTGCTGTGGCCCCACACGAGACAGGCATGCCTGCACTTCCGCTATCAACCTTCCAGCACCTGATGAAACAGAAATTCCTTGCTGGGTGGGAGTCCCTTAAACCCAGGATATTTGGAGGAAAACATTTTCATACTGGCATAACAGATTCCTCATTAGTATTATTCATTGTCAAAACACAGGACCTGGGGCCAGACTCTGGGCTGTCGCGCATATAAATCATGAGCCATCTCAGATGGCACAGTTGGTGCAAGTGGGAAATGAGCTGCAGTGCTCCTGCCCACCATTCCTGCCCCATCTGTGCTGGGAGAGACACTGCACAGCCTTGGCTCCAGGGATCAGCACAACTGCTGCCATGGCCCGGGGTAGTGGTGTGGCAGCCTAGTGTGCCAGCATGCAATTAAACCAGACTAACATCGAGCCTCACCCTGCTCCCCACCCCTGGTATGTATTTCTGACACTGTGGCTTGAGCCAAACCTTGCACCTCTCTAACCCCACAGTGAACCTGCTCACAGCACTACAGTGGCAAAAAACTCACCTTACCAAACGAACAAAAAACCCCGTGACTAGGTTTCTGCTAGATTTTGACCCGCCAGGTTTTCAGCCCAGTGCTGGTGCTACAGTAGCCAGCCAAGGGGCAAGGAGTACAAGGTACCAATCATTAGCCCCGTTCCATTTTGGTAGCACTCATCATTGTATCCTCTTGGTTAAAGTGTGAAACCACATCCTGATAAGACATGGACATTCTTCATAACCTGCTGTAGCCTGAATGATGGGATGGACAAATACAGCCTTGATCAACACTGAGCGGTGCTCCTGACCAAGCCTTCCAAAAGAAAAAGCTACCCTGACAAGACTTGAACATATAGAGGACATTAAAGCTGGCAGATAAGCGCTGTGCACCCTTCCTAAGAAGGAGGGAAACCCAAGATCTTTTAACAACAGAGAGAAATAAGAGAGAGGCTCGTATACAAGACAATAGATGCTATGGCAGGGCCATTTTGAAAGGCTTTCAAATTCTGAATTTTTACAATTTTGTTTGTGTCCCCATAGACACTTGAGAGAAACAAGAAAAAACACAGATGCAAAGAAGGCAATAATCGGAAGTGTGATCCCAGGGAAGAGCAGTGAGGGAGAGCTCTGTATCATGAAAGTGACTGAGAAAGTGAACACGGAAGCTGAGAGCACAGGAGTACCCCTTTGGAGCACAAGACACTGTCTTTAGTTTTGGTCGATAAGCAGAGCCACGCAAGAGAGACACACAGTGTGCACACAGAACACTTCCCTTCTCCATTTAACAGGCATGCTTCGGTCAGGAGCTCTCCCTGGGCAAATTGCTTGAGCCTGAAAAGGCACTGCTGGTATCTGGGAAACATGTTCCTATTTATTATAATGCTGTACCTTCCCCAGGCTCTTACCAGCACAGGCTCCAGAGACAGAATCAAACCTTTCAGGAACAGAATGTCACACTGCAACAGAGGGCAACTGAAATCACTGTTTCCTCTGCTTACCATCCAAGGAAAATTAAAGCTCTTGTTTCAATTTTTCTTACGCAAGCTGCTTGTGCTAACCAGCTGCCCCTATTTCAAATGGAAAATGTGATTGGCAGGACTGCTTGGTAATGGGTTGTCCTGTTTCTGACTAGTATCATGTTATCAGTGCTAGTGCCTGCAAATGATGTGGCCACAAATACAGCTTATGCCAAAACACTGTGTTAATCTTTGAATTCTTGCATAGGAGCAGCACAAAACCCCAAAGCTTCTATTTCTCTCCATAAAAGAAAGAAGGAAAAAGAAAATCAGTGTGTGGCAAAATCCCCCACCTGTAAGGTCTTTCTTTTCTACCCTGGCAATTTTTGTCTGTGTGAACTACAGTAGCTTTTTGTATTCTTGAAAACTGGCCACTCCTAACTGATGAGCTCACTGCTGTTTGCATACTGAAGAGACATTAGGGCAGAAACTCAGCAACAGCAAATCAGCGTTGCTTTACTGAAGAAAAGCAAGCAGTGGTGTGTTATGCCAGCTAAGAGTCCAGATTCATCCTGTTTAAAGACAATGCTTATTCCAGGAAGGAACCTCACTCAGCTTACAGGGAAGGGATGAAGCAGCACTTAACCAGGTCAGAGGGTGGGTGCAGAACCACAGACATTTCCAAATGTACAGAGAAAAAAAGCCCCACCACTGGACTTGAAAAATGTGTTGTAAAGAAGTCACTGGTTACACCAATACATTAGTGCTATGAATTTTTCAGGAAGAGAGTTACACGGGCCAGGGCAGCATTTGATTGCTTCATGGTGAGAGTGTAAAAATGTACGCCCAGGAGCAGCAGCAACACCGTAGCTCCTCAGACAGCAAAATGCCTCCTGGAGTTCACTGGTACTGGTAGAGCGAGCAGTTCAAAGTGGAGTGACTGCAGATTTCTACATCTACTGGGGAGGTGCAGTGCATTTTCCCCTGTGTCCAGAAAGGAATATGTGGAAGTAGACCCTTCTCTCATCTGCTGTTTGCTGCCCCTTCCCTGTGGAATTCAGACCTTGTTATCAGCTCCATCTTCCCCCTTCCCAAAATGTATATGCTGCAGTTTGTACAGATGCCATGTGGCACATGGCATAACATCTTAGGGAAACAACATACTCACTTCTGTTGTTCAACTGATATTAACTCTGTGTGCTCATTGCACTCTAAGAATCCTTTCTTGGATCAATGATGTAATTACTGCAAATATCAGTAGAATTATAACATACTCTGTCATGGCCTGCATTTAAATTTCATCTTGTATCGGTCAGTGCAACTTTTTCCAGAAAGCCATAATTAGCTCCCATTGTTTTACTCAGTACAGTCATATTGGTATTTCAAACTGTTTCAGGACAGCAAAAACTTGATTGTCTTTATTTCCCTCCCTTGTATTTATAGATGCAGTCATTGGTTTAAATGTGCTACAGCTCGTAGTTGACAGCTGAGTAGATTTCTTTTCCAGTATTCTAGAAATTACAGTTTGCCTTTCAAAACTCCTACTACATGCCACTCCTACTGCTCAGTTGTTAGGCAGCAAAGCACATTAAAAAAATAAGAGAAAAAGAAGGTCTCAATTCAGTGAAAAAAACCCCAAAACACTGAAAAACCACATCACTCATTTCTGATTCAGAAAAGGTCATATTCATACCTGGGCAACAGAACATTTTAGTATTTCAAGGACTTTGTGGCCTACAACACAAGGTAATGTTCCTCTGCCATACTGTTGTGGGGAAATGCAGTGACACACTGTCAGGCAGTCACAGGAAATGTAACTGAAAAGTTAGCTTGCCAGTTGACTTTGAAAATCTGTTCTGATATTTGTTTAGTTAGTAGGCCTGGTTGAAATATTCCACAGCAGAAAGAGTTAACTTTGTGGTACTGCTTTTTAACTGAAATGGAAAGCTTTTTTTCCCTCAGGGACAGGAAATATTTACTAAAAAATCTGGGATAACAATAAAAAAGAAAATAAAAGAATTTTTCATTTCCCCTCACATTCTAGAATGTTTTGCCTTAATTCATTTAATTTGACAGTCAATTAGTAATTATTCAAGTCTGACATAGTTTATACTGTGGAACATCTTTATCTTGGGTGGTCAGGTAGGAAAAGAGGATATAATCATGTCTTTGAGATGCATTACTTATCATTCCAAATTAGAACAAAATGACAACAATTTAAAAAGAGTTCTCAAAGTAACAATTTTGCCTGCTGATTGATAATTTGCTTTTAAGATGTCTGTGTTGTTTTGCTTTATGAGCGATCTGCTGAACGGCCTTGTATAAGTCACTTATCCTCTTTATGCCTCAGAGCAGACACAGTTGAGAGAGATATACGCCAGCTATAACCATGTGTCATTATGCCAGTGCAATGCAGTGTGACAACCTGAACGTTATCTTATTCTACTTACAGGGTGGATCCACGCAGATTTTGCTTACCTAGACAAGTCTCCTATTAGCAATTTCTAATAAATAGGATAAGGAACATATATTGTAACTAGTCAAAGTTTAGAGGAATAACCCCTAGCTCTTTGCCCCAAACAACAATCACCATTTGTTCCCTCCATCTCCCATGATTTGAATTCTTGGAACCAGAGTGGCACACATGCTGCTAAAGGCAGTTGTTTTTAAATATCTGAGGTACTGTTTTCAGCTGCATAAGTTCTCTTGTTCTGTGACAGCAAGAAAATTCAAAACCTGTTTTTATGCAATAGAAAATAGATGTGATTGAAATGGCAAATATGCTCTAAAAAGAACAGCCACATCCTAGGAGGGCAGGGGGCACAAGCGTGTGGGCAGCTGCCCTGGGGACACGGGGCTGAGTGGCAAGACCATGTAAATAACCTTTTCAGATGCTTTATTTTCAGTTGACTCTGAGACTGTTGCTACACCTCTAGTTTTTGCAGCCATAATTCACCTTCTAGTTACAATGCAGCCCTTTTGAGGAAGCTGGATATTTACATGAGCTTTCCTGCTTGAGTGAAGACCTTTCCTGCTAACTACAGATCTATATGCATGTTATCCATTGTGCCACCCTGGAAGCACTAAATCTATTAACAGCAGAATGTTAGAGGATATTACTGCCCACAAATGCAAAGTCAGAAAGATTATATTAAGCACACGTTAGGATACCTGACATTAACTACAGCATGTTTACGCAGTGTATCTTCCCACAGCTTGCCTGCTTTAAATGCCTTTGCTAAAGTAGCAGGTTTTCATTCCACAGCTACCTGATAGAGATGTGAGCAGGAAAAGACTCTCAAAGCTGCAGCTCTGTGCTAGCCATATGTTACTTGCAGATGCAGAAGACTTACCTATTAAAATTCAGAGCAGCTGTGTTCAATGATAAAATGATAACTAGTATCAGCTCTTTCTCCTGGGAGCTGAGCCACCATCATCTGTATAAGGGAAAAACAGTGAACTAAATGGAAAGTCAGAGACAGCCAGAGGAAGGACACAGAATCCCAGGAACTGATTTTGTTCACAACACTTATCCAGGTCAGCTCACGAGGGGACGGATCCATAAAGGACCTGCACGCTCCACAAAATCAGACTTATTCTAGTACATCCTCAGCACTTTCTTCACTCTGTGTCCATGGAAAAGTCCCTTTTCAAGTTTCCATTCCTATTAGAAGCACTTTTCTAATCTTATCCCTTCCAGTCTGAGCTTCTGCTCAGCACCCACTATTTAACTGGCAGCTGATCCTCTGTAGCAGTATGAGCTGCCAACAAAGGTCTTCCTGCTTTCCTTCTGCTACTCTTTATTACAATTAGACATGAAAAATGAGATGACACATCAAAAGGTCCTGGTCTGGATTTCAAACCTCATAGTATTCTGGCTGTTGTGGATTCCCTGGGTTTGGATTCAGACCACTTAAAGTCAGTCACCAATAGCTCATTTCACCTCTGGATATCAAGTTCCCTCATGCAAACTCACAATATGTTTGATTACACAGTCCTTCACCATTTTACTCTGAATCAGCTCTTACATGGTGCCCCTCACCCTAGTGTCAGGTCTCTGGTAACATTTGACAGTGACTTTCAATATTTGTCCTTGCTTTGCTTTCACAGTGGCTGTCACCCTTTCCACTGTGGCAACAAGAGGGTGTTGCACAGGCCAGCTGACCCCTTTACGCTGGGCTGCATATGCCCCACTCCCAATCCATCTTCTCTTGAGTGGTATTGTTTTCCTTAAGAAACCAAATTCATTAGTGGAAGGAGGCTAGAGACGTAATGCATCTTCAGTGTTTCTTTTTGTGCACACTTACTTTCCTTCTGTCTTGTAATGCTTCAATTTACTTTAATTAAGCCCTGAAACAAAACCACTCAGGTTTACTCAGCAAGTGTGACTGGTGTTCTCAAGCTGAATCCTCTCACCAGTAAAACTACAAGCATCCACCCTAGCAAGCACATGCATCAGCCATGGGATACAGCCTGGCATGGGCTGTCAGGGTTGGATGAGTAAGCAACAAACCCCTTTTTTCATGCCACTGCACACAGGTGCTCTCTTCCCTCAGAGAATTCCTGAGGTTTGCTTGTTTCTGCTCCTCTTGGGCAGTGAGTCCAGAGTGGGGTGGCAAGAATGAGGAATGAGTCCTCATACTTTCTCCCTGTTTTGGGAACAGCAGCCTACACCATCCCAAAGTGTAGAGCACCTCCGTCTACTTTTCTCCAAGTTCTCCACTATCCTGCTGTGTGAGGTCTCTGCTGCTTGCCTCTCACTGTCAGCTCCAGATCCTAGGATGCCCTCAGTCAGTGCCTGGAGAACATTAAGTCATGATCAACATGCTTTTGATCAGTGCTTAATCAACTGCAAATCTAAAGTCTCAGACATGAAAGATTTTCCCCACATGCTATGTTTTCACAGTTCCTAACACAAATGTGAAAGGCTTCAAGAAACACAGCTAAGGATAAATGGCTGCAGTAGTCACAAGTCTGTTCCCACAGATACATTATATATCTAGGGCTGTTGTTTTCGATAATTCTCTTCTCATGTCAGGATAGGAGACTTAAAAGCCTTTCTTCATTTAAATACATGTTGCTGCCACTGGATTTCTAAATGATAACCTAGGCCTTTCCTTATTGATATTACCACTCTGATCAAAATATGATGGCGACACACTACCCTCTGCATCTCTTTATGCAATGATATTTACATTCATTAGTTTTAGATGAAAGCTGGTGCAGTCAGGAACCTTGCTTCACTTGTCAGTCAGTGACTACCAGTAACTGAGCAGAAATTTGTGACTGGGAATAATGACAGTTTTTCTCAGGAATGCAGACATCAACTGACTCAGTGTGGTCATTGGAATTGCATCATGACAGTAGCCAGCAGAGATGTACCAGAGCAAATCATAGCTATCACAAGTAGGTGTATGCCAGAAACTCTACCAGAGCACCCAACACTACCACACAAACTCTTGGCAATTTTTTATATTTGAAGACAGTTCAAGCATCCTATGCCAGTTTTGTACTACAGTTTACTAATATGTTGTGGCTGTAATTATGAAGATCAGCAACCTTTCCTTCATATAAGTATATACCCTTAAGGTATTCTCCACTCTTACTGTCCTTACTTTCCTCGAGACCTAAGTGTCAATTATGCTTCCTCTTTTTTTCACCCTGGAGACATCTCTAGTTTTCATTCCTGCAATGGCTCTCTAAAATTTGTTCTGTCCCTTGAGATGCTTTCACCCTACATACTATTTCACTTAACTCCCTCACCTCCCTTATAAATCAGGAACATTTTTGGAAGCCTGTCTTTCTTTTATGGTCTTGTGCCAACATGCAACCTGACAATGAAAACTCCATGGCTTTTTGGTTTTCACAGCAAGCCTTATCTCTTGACTCT
This sequence comes from Grallaria varia, assembly GCA_013396735.1. Lineage (NCBI taxonomy): Eukaryota > Metazoa > Chordata > Aves > Passeriformes > Formicariidae > Grallaria > Grallaria varia. Next base: position 120,339 of record VWZG01011968.1, read on the forward strand.
GCCCTTACCAAACAAATAAGCAATGCAAGACAATCTTCATTTGTGCTGTCTGAGCCAGGGTTCTGTATCTCTGTACAATGAGTCAAACAATGAGAGCAAAACAGAAGGAACCATAATGTGCACATAAAAACAGGGGAGCAGTGAAAAGGCCAATGGAGTGAATAGTTAGGACTAGTCAGTACAGAATCTGACTAATTTTTCTATTCAACATACATTTCATGCATCTCAAAAAAAAAATATTAACTATGTTAATATTAACTAAGTTAAGTATTAACTATGGTGAAAACTCTGCTGCCTGCTAAATACTTTGTTCACAAGGTTTTTTGCCTTGCAGGTTCAATAATGTTCCCTTCTCTTTGCAACACTGAAATCTAAAAGCTGAGAAATATCAGATTTTTGCATGCTACTGAATCACTTCAGAGGCAGAAACAGAATGCATTTCACTTCTGAACAAAGTTGTAATAAGTAAATAAATAACAGAATTAAAAACTAACAGCTGAAAGAGCAGGTCATTTTTTTTACATTAAATGTACGACTGGATGGGAATTGTCAGTTTGCTGTGGGGTTTATTTTATTATTTGTTTGTTTATGTGGGTTTTGGTGTGGGTTGTTTTTTTGGTTTTGGTTTTTGGTTTTTTGTTTTTTGTTTTTTGTTTTTTTTTAATTTCTCCAATTGTCATTCTGGTGCTTTTTTGTGTAAACTGATTAGCAGTAATAACAATAGCTGCTTTTAAAAAAGCAAACAAAATTGCCTGAAAAGATAAAAACAAACAAACAAGAAAATCTCAACAACCTAAAATAACCCTCAAAAACCCCACCCAATCTCCTCAAAAACAGTTTAAAATGACCTTGTAAACAGAGTCGAGTTTCATAATTAGAAATACAGACCTTTCTTTTGATTACAGTTTCTTTTCTGCTTTATAAAGTGCATAGAAGACACTTAAAGTCTTTGGGGAGAAGAGAAAAAGAAAGAATCAATTGTTTTGTTGATCAGAGAGCTCTGGACATAGTCAAAAGATCTTGCAGTTCAGACAGAGAAGAGTTTAGAGGCTAATGTTTTATTTGCTCCTGGAGATAGTCTGGATTGTTCAGGAGCAGAAATTTATTACTGGCAGAGTGAGGACGCAGCTGATTTTCCATTATCTGCTATTACTGGGCAGAGGAAGAGCCATGAGCAAATAAAAGTGTTCAGGTCTGCCCCGTCTCAGGCGAGTTAACCCCAACCTGAGCATGCAAAATTGCAAGTTCCTGAAAAAGATCAACAGCCTTGTGGGCTCCCCCAGCCCTGCACCTCCACTTCCTGACTTGTGGGAAGAGGGCAGTAATGAAACAATGCTTTGCTACCAGGCAGGGTGAGGAGCTGGAGCTGAGGCTCGGCTACAGAGCGGGAAGGGAGACACGTATTATGAAACTGGGAAGCCACACAGAGTGAGCACAGGATGCAGCATGACTGGCTTTTTTTTCCTTTTAAGAAGGAAGCAAATTATTTCATAAAGAACATTTGCATCAGCCAGCAGTAATAAACTCACAGGCCTCAATGCATCACTGACACTGCCCTTACTCCCTTAAACAACAGTGCACACTGCAGACCCTCAGATGAAAGGAGAATGGATTTAGAGAAAGGCACAGGGGCCAATATCAGGTTCCAAGGCAGTAGTCAGACCCCTAAATCTCAGCCAAATCACGCACGCCTGGTTTTTCAGACCTCACTGAGCCAGAAGATTCCCTTCTTCTAGATATTTAGTAAAATAAAAGCCCTGAGGACTTAAAGTGGAAGACTAAAAGAATTTATGTCACCACACTTTGGCACAGAAAAGAAAAAAAGAACAAAAACAAAAGCTGGGGCTGGGGAGGGGTGGGTGGTGAAGGAAACGCCTGACGAGCAGGTGCTCCTTAGCAAACTGCAGGTTACTCCGGACACACACAAGGTCCCAGTCCTGGCCAGTTACCCTGTGATGAGGGCAGAGGAGTCAGCAAACCCACAGCAGCTGACTCAACCACACTCACAGCCCAGCAAGCACAGGCCAGTTAGTCCTTGTGCTACACACAGGGATCGTGTCAACTCTCTTTGACCACTGAGGGGAGGAAAACATCATTTCTTACATGGACCTTTCAACATGTAATCAGATTATTTTTGCAGAGCTTTATGCAATCAGAGACCCTAAAGTAAAGCATTTTGGGAGAGGTACCTTATATTTCACTTTCTCTACTATTTGTATTTGGCCTTAACCCATGCCTTGGCTGAACAGTAGCCTACATTTGCATTAATTGTGGTTATCAGTGATACTTATGTTGTCCTGTGGCTCTCTTTGCACAAATTACAGAGCATATAGTGAACTCTTTATCTACCTGACTATGCAGATAGGTGCTGCCAGTCATTAATATATTAACTCATATGACAGAGCCTACACACACAGCAAGAGGTAGTAAGGCAACTGACAAGTGTCCAAGCAGCACAGAAAGCTCTGTCCCCTAAATAGACAGCTCTAAGTTACAAGTCTGTTGTTTCACAGATTCCAATCTGTAAGAACGTAAATTACTAAGCACATTCACTTTATAAGTCTAGAAAAGAGAATTTTAGTTATAAGGAAGTAAACACTACTGTAATTGAAACCCAAAGACACACAACATCAATGTCAGTCTCATTTATAACTCCAAAATCTCTGTAAATTACAGTTTGGACAAGTGAAATCCATCTTGTATCACAGCAGAGCAGTTTGAACTGATGGGCACTGATGCTATGTCAACACAAGCACTGATATGCTCAGATGCAGCAGAGCTGTTTCACAAGCACTGCAGGCTTGTGTCTGCAAACAGTGAGGCTAATAGAGAGTTTGCCAGCTCTGGGAAAGAGCTTTGTATCTGAATGAAAGCAATCATAAGGCTTAAGATCAGCAGAAGATGCAGTAGCAGTGATGCACCCCTTGTTCTATATGTTCTGGACTCTCCTTTGCACCACCAGCCCTTATGGCTCAAGGCCTGGACAGCTGTACCATGCTGGTGCCCACTCTTGCAGACATAGCCTGGAGAAGTGACCCAAGATTAGCTACCCATCAGGATTAGTACCATATGACTCAGTAATATACCAGCACTTTTGTTGAAATCTATATTTCAATTTATAACATTATAAAGGTATGAGATCACCAATAAAATAGAGGTTAATTTATTTTTCACTAAGAGTTTAGCCAATTTCAGCTGAATCTATGGTCAACATTTTTCTTCACCCACTTGCATTATCACTTGCTTTACCGGTCCTACACTACTACAGCACATTGTGCTCAATAACAATGTCAATAACAATGAAAACAAAAACATATGCATCAAAAATCTACACATCAGGCGCTCGTCTGTAGTGAAAAAGCTTGCATCTATTCCCACTGAAGTGCATTCACCTCTCAGAGGGCAAACAGCAACAGCTCAACAAGCAATGATTCACAGCTAAGAAATAGCTTAAGGTAAGATTTGTAGAGACTGACTTTCTACCACCTTCCAGTTTACTCAACTTGATTTCTCTCATGTTTCAAATAAAAAAAGACATATGACAACTTACAGTGTTCCACAACAAGTTTCACAGCCAAATATATGACTGATCATACTGGAGGGGCACCAAATAAAACAACTGATACAAACAGTTTAATAAGATAGATAGAAAATGGATTACTTGCAGCCCTCACAGCCTTCCATCATCTTCTACAGCAGGGTGATTTCCAATTAAAGTTAAATATTTTAGTAAAGCTTGTTGTTTGTGCTAAAAAAGAGCACAGTGAAAAAGCAAAGGGGTGCAATGAGCACAGAAATCTGTCTAGGATTAACCCCTACCTTTGAGAATGTGATAACAAAAGTATTCCAACTCCCTGCCTCACACTACAGGGCTCTGAAGAGTAAATGAGCTGTGTCATCTCTCTCACATGCAGGGCAAACTCACAACATCTGGCTAAGCAATAAGATATTCTCCCACCAGAAACTCATCATACAAAGCTCTTGCAATTAAGCCAATCTGTTTTACCTCACTACTGCTGTAGCTCAGTCCCACAGTAATAACCCTTTCTTGTTTGTATTCTTTGTGTGGCTCTTATTTACACAATGTAAACATAGATGTTACGGTCAATGAGTACAACTGTTTTGGAAAAGGGATTGAATCAGTTCCAGAGAGTAACAGAAATATAAAATGACCACAAAGGATGATAAATTGGAATTGCGTAACAATGCAAACAGAAGGTGGTAAGCACAGAAGTCCATTTAACCATCTGAACACTGAAAGTGAAATTTTGAAACAGCCAAATGTTACTATTACATAGTTATTATTTAGCAGACAGAAAAAGCAAGTTTAAATGTCAATTTAGGTAAACTAGTGCAAACTCCTATGCGGACATCACTGCAATGGTAAAGTACCTGTCAGTATTTTTATTATTTCTGCGACTTTCTTTGGCATTTACAATTCACCACTACAAAGAAAGTTCAAATTGCTGTAAGAATTTCCATAACCAAAATACATTTTGAAAAATATTGCATAATTAAGCTCCATTGATGTGGTCTGTGTACACCCTGCAAGATGATTTACTTTCCCACTTAGATCAGTAACTTGATTCTCACAAAGTACTCAAAGTAACTTGTTCCACTTCTAGTTTTGGTCATTCCTGCCTTACTCAAATCTACTTGAACCTGTACTTTCTTTATTCATTTCTTAAAGCCAGTTTCTGGTTTGAGACTGTAACCAATATATCAATTGGGCTTCCTGTTCTGAGTTCTTTTGGAATAGATGTCACTGGAAGCTCCAGTTTCATGAGATCAGAAGCTCAGGTCAGCACTGCATTATAGACCTACAGACTAGTATACTACAGTTCAGCCAAACTGTTAAAGACTTGTATTTGACAGAGCTCTTGATAAATAGGTCTCTGCCACAAACAGCACAGTGAAAATCAAAACACTGGCTGAACACAAAAATAGCTGATAAAAAGTAGCAGATTGCAGTGGCTTCTGGGGATATTTTCCAAATGAAATATTTTCGTGTCCTCTGTGAACCTGGCTCACCTCCCTATCACTGAACATGAAAACTGGCTTTATTCATCAGTGACTTACGTGATTTTATGTTGATCCAAAATCAGCGGCCTGGAGCTTTTCCTTAAAGATCATTTAAGTACCACAACTAAGTTTTCAGCTCTACCTTCAGTCTTGGTTCATCTCAGACAGACAGTGGCTGCCTTCAGCAAAATGTCTTTTGGGTAAGGGGGAAAAGAGGAAATAACCTCTGTTATCAAGAGAGTCATAGAGAACACAGAGTCATACAAAGACTTAGATTGGTAAAGACCTTTAAGACCATTGAGTTAAACCATGAATCCAGCACTGCCAAGTTCACGGCTAAGCCATGTCTCAGTGCCACATCTACACATTTTTTAAATGCTCCCAGGGATGGTTGCCTCAACCACTTCCCAGGGCAGTCTATCCCAATGCTTGATAACACTTTCTATGTAGAAATTTTCACTAATATCCAATCAAAACCTCCTCTGGTGCAACTTGAAGCCATTTCCTCTTGTCCTTTCGCTTGTCACTTGGAAGAAGAGGCCAATCCCCACCCCACCTGTAGAGAGCAGTAAGGTGCACCCTGAACCTCCCTGTCTCCAGGCTAAACGCCCAGCTCCCTCAGCCACTGCTCATTAGACTTGTGCTTCAGACCCTTTCCTGGTTTCGTTGCCCCTCTCTGGACTCGCTCCAGCCCCTCAATGTCTTTCTTGCAGTGAGAGGTCCAGAACTGAACTCAGGACTCCGGGTGTGGCCTCACCAGTGCCAAGCACAGAACGACAATCGTTGCCCTGGTCCTTCTGGCCACACCATTGTTAATACGGGTCAGGATGTCCTTGGCCTTCTTGGTCACCTGGGCATGCTGCTGGCTCATGTTCAGCTGGCTCTCAATGCCCAGCGTCCTTTTCCCCTGACCAATTTTCCAGCCACTCTGTCCCCAGTCTGTAGCGCTGCAAGGGGTTATTGCAACCCAAGTGCAGGACCTGTCATTTTGCCTTGTTGAACCTCATAAAACTGATACAGTTTTAAAGTTAATAATAAAAAAAGTAGCTCAACTAATACGTCAGAACCAAGAGGTGCTTTGTGTTTTGCCCTGGCATGCCTATCTAGGCACAATATAGATTCTGAAACATTTGATTTAATTATTTATTTTTAAAACAAGCAACTGAGCTATGAGAAGTATAATGTACAAACGTATTACTAAAGCAGAAGGAACAGTGGGTAGATGAAGCACAGGACAAAGGAAGAAAAACAGTATTGCCACTCACTTCCCAGCTATGGACACATCCCCTCCCTTTCCCTGCTGCGTCCTTTCACACCTCTTGTTTGTCTGGGTCCCTGAGTCTAAATATTGATTTCAAAGTTAAATGATGTTGGGCTGTAATGCAGTTGAAAATACTTTTCATCCAGCACTAAACTGCATTTAGGCAATGTATAATCAGAGACCCCTCTGTGTAAGCTTACAGTAATTACAGGCGATCTTAATTTTTTAATCTTAAATTTAATGAGTTATGTACATAAAATATGAAGTCGAACAATTTCCAGTGCACTGGTTTCTTACCAAAGGCAAGCAAGTCAGAGTCCAATAAATGTCATAACAGCTTATTGTTTTAAATATCAAGTGACAACACCCACATCCACCATGAATTCCACGTCTGTGCTCAAGTACTCACATGGTAGTAAGATAAAGCTTTTACACAGGATTTTAAGAAAACCATTTTAAGCTCCAGACTGTGGGAGCTATAGCAGCAAAGAAAATTTACTGCCTCTCAGCACAACTTGCTATACAATTAATTTGATCTAGGAACAGAGTATTTAGAGTGTAATTTGCAATATGTAAACTGTTAAGCACAAAATGGCACTCCTTAAGTCATTAAACACAATTCACCTTCATTACGGGCACAGTTGGGATCCAAGGATGTCTTTCTTAGTGAGTGTGAGCAGAAAAAAAGGTTATTGTCAGGAGGATGACTTCTGTAGAATTTAATCAGGTCTAATACCAAGTATAAGTGATCAAAATTATGTTTGATCAACACAAGTCACTAAATATTTCTTCTCAACAAGACTCTGATATTAAGCTTATTAATGCACTGAGGAATTCACCTTTAAAGTGTAACTCTAGGAGCACAAAGTAGTTAATGTGATCACAGTCAAATAGCAATTAGGTTTCAAGACTGATATAATGGTATTTTCCTTCATGCTAGATAAACTGTTAGTTAAGGGACTATATCATTATTTCACATGCTCTCTGGTTTTAATAAGCATATAGACTTGAAAAACCCAATAGCGGCTGCTTTTCAGATGTGTTAATCATCCCAGGTAGTAATTTCTAAACTGAAGTCTAGGGCTACATACAGATTTAACTGTTTCTCTGCATGGTTTTAAAGATTCAAATTCAGCTTTTCGTCCTCTGATTTATACATCTGTAAGAGCAAATAACATTTTCCTAAGGATGTTGTACCTAACAAAGTATAAATTGTCCTTCCTCATGTGAAATTCATGCTGATTTCTACCAACAGAAAGTCTAGATGCAAGCACGAAACACACGAGCCTTGTCTATTACTTTATAAAAGAGGATGGGCCAATGGGCACGTTCATTGTACGAGCAGTTTCCAGGAAAGCTCTCCCAAACAAGATAATTGCAGCCTATGGATGTGATTTCTGATCTGTGCTCACCATCTAAAGACTAAATTCAATGTTCTTACGACACTGTTGTTTTGTAAATACAGAAATAACTTGTGTCAGTACTTATCTAGAAGGCAGTAGGCCTCAGTCTTATTCATGTGGATGCCAAGAACAAACAGAAAAACTGTTTCTGGCTGTAGGAAACCCGCAAAACCCAGGTCAAGTCAGTCTCCTTTAAAGACTCAGGAGACTTTAACTCTGAAGCGCAAAAGGTATAATGAGAAAGTAGAATTTTCTTTTCATAATAGTTGTGAAGATGGAATCACGGTTCTTACCTTCTTATTTGGAGCAGTTACAATCTAGTGAACCTACAGCACACAAGTCAGACCCAAAGAACATTATTAGACAAAACATTCCTTGCAAGAAGAGAGAACTGACAACTGCCAGTTGATTTTGATTAAGTGAAGAGAAAGAAATAACTGATTAGTTCCCAGCATCCAACTGAAATACAATTCTTAGCAGCTGAACTTTAAGAAATTACAGTAGGTATTCTGATACTTTCCTTGATATTTTTTGAATTTTAATTGAACTGTACAGTGTATCTTGAAAATGCTATTTGTTAGACTACATGATTATGGCAAGACAGTTTTTATAAAGTTTTTGTGTCTTAGCATATGGAGTTATTCACATCTCTAACATTTCCATTTGATGTATAAAAAATTAATCAAATAACCCAGATTTTTTTATAGTTCCCTATAAATTAAAATCACAGAAATGCAGGACAGAAAGAATCTCAAGAGAGCACTTAGTCAAACTCCCTGCATGAAGGAAGAATCAAGAATACTGAAATCATCCTTACCATATTTAAAGTGTTCTTAAAATTGCTGCTAAGGAGTTTACCAGAATGTTGCTGTGTAAACCACTGCAATTTCTGAACACAGAATTCAGAACTTAAGCAAATTTATTTTTGACATCATTGCAGGCCACTGATCATAATTATTCACAACTTAAAAATATCTGGATAATATATAAAATACCTGTATTTCCTGCAAGTCTTCTAATTTATGGGATAATTAAGCAGTGTTTTTTCAAACTTTCCTCATATGCTATGCTTCATAGACCTCTTATTATTTTTGCTGCTTTCTTTATGGGTTTTTTTTAATATGTATATATCTTCTGTAGAGTGTGGTGTCCAGAATTATTTCCCAGTTAAGGCCTCAGCCATGCTTATCGGAGCAATACAGACACCTCTTCTTTCTAATGTGACGTTTCTGTTACTACACTCCAAAATAAGACCTGCCTTTTTTTT
>VWZG01011968.1:129302-202159 GCA_013396735.1 Grallaria varia
ATTGATTTTAGTCTCGTTGTCACCAATCCATTTCTTCAATTTATCAGGATGCATTTGAATTACAGTTTTGCCTTTCAAAGTGCTTGCAGCCAAATCCTTATGTTTTAATGTCACCCACAAGTGATGTAACTGTATTCTGTACTTCACTGTACAAGATACTAGTGAAAATAATAAAAGAGCTGAGTGTAGAACAGGTCCCTGTACATATCCACTTGAAATTCTCTAGTATTTGAGAGACTGTTAGCAAGCTGTGCATTCCCATTACAGTCGTTATATCAGGACTACCCTTTTCCAATACCCTTGAGAAAGCAATGCTAGAAAATACCAGATACTTTATGAAAGATATATCCCATATACCATTTTTAACTTAATCACTTATCACAATCTAATGAAGAAGGGAATTGTATTGGTTTGATGTGACTTATTTCCCATGGAGTTATCCACTTCAATTCTAATTGTGTTATTGTCTTCCATGAAGAAAACAGTCCCTTTTAAAAAGATAATTTTAGAATATTTGTTGAGATTGAAGGGGTTATAACTACTCACATCCTCATTTTCCAGTTTTTTGGAAAAGGGAGATTCCATGTTGAGTCTTCACCAGTCTTCCATGAGTTCAAAAAATTACTCAGAGATTATTTTGGTTAGTTTCCTCAAGTACTCTAAAATAAGCATCCTCTGGTTGCTTAAACCTTGCCTAAATATTCTTTGAAGTGCTTGTTCTCTTTTCTGCTTCTCATGTGAAAATTATTTTGTTAAAAATCTGGTCAGAATAGACCTCAGACAAGATGAAAAAGTGACATTGAAAGTTTTTATCTGCCTATGCCATTAACTATTTGCTTTCCTCTTCTGTTAAAGATGTATCACTCTTTTTTGTTGCAGTTCTCTTTATTACCTAATACTTTTTATGCCACTTTCCTTTCGCCTTTTAGATCTGTCAGGATTTACATCCATGCTAACAAGTTAGTTAATAATGAAGGCAAGTTCTTCTTAAATAGCGTCTACTGTCTTCCAAGTGCATTGGCAAACTTCTCATGATGTTAATCCTACTTTGCCTTATCTATTTTAGAATGATTTCCCCTTCTGCAGTTTATATCAAGGCATTTTATAAGATCTCAATATTTGGTGACGTGGTTTCACTACCTAAGCTGAGGAAGGCTGGCTGACATTCACACTGTCCACAGCTCAGCGACTCCCTGCCCGCAGCACCCTGCAGTTGCAGTACTAAAGCACTGGTGGCTGTACACACACACGAGCCAGTGAATATAAGAGCACCATTTTATTTTCAGTTATAACACCCATCTTGTCCTCTCTGGTCCTGTAGAAATCACAGTGTAATAAATATGAAGCAGCAAATTGTTCAATACCTACATAAAAATACGTATTTACACTACTGACTTGTGTGACATGTAGGAACTCACGGAAGCAAATTACTCTTCAATCCCTAGTGTAGTGATAGAATACAACTTGTCTGTGGGTGACAGATGGTTAAAAGACAGGCAAACTAGAAGTCAGGATGATGGAGTAGAAACAAAAATTGTAGACTTGCACTGTAGCAAGAGTGCAACTGAAATTTTAGAACATTCCTAGTTTTAAGTCCATTTAATTATTTCTTAGTAATAAAAATAGTTTCAGCTGATACATCTGCCCTAGAACCCCTTGATATGTTTTTGTACTGCATCCATTAGTTTCTTCACTATTTAAAACCCATTTTGTCCTCCAATCTCCCCCTTTCCCCGCCTTGAACCACAGGGAATGTACTCAGTCATTGAACATGGAGATAAAAAAAAGGGGAAAAATTTGTCATGTAGCAATTGTAAGGAATCTCTTTTTTAACAGCAAGCTAGAATTAAAGATCGGAAGAGCAGGTTTTCTTGTTTCATTCCCACTTACAAAAATTCCTATGGAAATTTCTGGACTTTTAGATAAAGGGAAATTGTTTTAATTCCTCTCCCTTTTCCCCCTGATAATTGAAAGTTTGGTCTGAATGTTAAAGTATTTTTAACTGTTATAATGTCCTTTTATTAAAAGACAATCAAATTCCCAGAATTTCTTTGCCTGATGAGCAGAGTACAAGTGTGCATAGGTTTGTGCATTGTTTTGTACAAAAAGATTTCTAGATAGTAGAGGGGAAGGGAGAGGAAAAGCATGGATGATATGAAGGTGGAATGACACTCTCTCCATTGTGCAGAATAAAAAGAAAGGAAACTGCACCCTTCTTTTTCTCAAAACCAAACCAAATTAAAAATAAAATCAGAGACAAAGAACACTGCCAGAAGTGTTTACTAGCAGTTTTTCAGTGCTTTTTCCAAAAATTATCAGTTCAATTTTTACATAAGTGATTCAACACTCTCTTCTTACACAGTAAACAACATATGGTTAAATTTAGGTCCATATGTAAAGCCCAACAATATCAATAATCTTGTATTTCATGCAGAATTGCAGTCATACTATATAGACAATAAATTAGGGATGCTTTTCAAAGTAACTGGAAACTGTTAGCATTTGGCATTAGCATTTTCCACAGCCATAAATACAGAGAGTTTAAAGGTCTGATTCCTCATCTACTCATATCATACATAGATCCAATCAGGTTATAACTTCTTGTCCTAGCCCAAATCAAGTCTGTGTAAGCATGAAGTGTGTCTGGTCATATATTTCCTGAAGTTATGAATGTCATGTTCCTGCTTCCAGTCCTGAACTACTGTATGATTTGACATAAAAAGGCAAGTTTCACAAACTAGAAGTGGTTATATTTCAGAGAAAAAAAAAAAGTTATACAAATATAATTCTGTAAGGAAAGTTGAAAACTTGGGAATTCAGAAAGGGATATCAATGTTAGAAATTATTTCAAGGGCCAAAGTCACAGCATCACAGATATTGTAGACACTGCAGACTTTATAAATTACTATAACTTCAAAACCCTTTAAATAGCTTATGCACTAAATTTTATAATCTGGCCAACGTTTACTGTAAACCAAATAAGTAAGTAAGCTGCCCATTAATTCAGAGACCAGAGTATGATAATAAAACTGCTCTTAAAAATGGGAGTTGTTGTGAATGGCTGCTTTTAACATTTTAATAAGCATCATTAACTTCATATGAAAGGTTTATAAACATTTACTTTGCAAAACTTCTCTATTAGCAATAGGATAGATTTCATTGCTTGTTCTTACAGAGGTTCCTTTCTTAAATGGTGAACTGAAAGTAGGCAATGTGTTAGCCCAAACTTCACTGCAAAGCTTCTGACTGTATTAAATATGAACCTTCTCCCTTTCCTGAGGTCTAGTTCAAACACATGCCATAAGATGGTCACTTATATTCCACAGATCTCACTTTATTTTGGATGTTTTACTTCTTTGTCTGCTGCTCATCAGACAAACCCTTCCTTTCCCCTGTATTTAATGGAATAAACCTATTAGCAGTCAATCATTAACTCCTGGGGGCTCAGTTCAGTAAAGAAAAAAATTACCTCCACATTTGTCTGCTGCGAGATCTCCTGATGGCTCTGCAGCTGAAGAGTCTGACCAAAATAACTTATGTGAAAATAATAAAAGGAATACATTGCAGTTACCTGGCACTTTCTTACTTTAGAATCTTCTAGCATTAATTAATGAAATTTCACAATGTCCATGTGAAGGAAGTAAAGACTATGAATGCTGCATGAAAGGATAACTGAGGTACACGGCGTGGAAAAGTGCTTCCAAGGGGAAACTGTAAATTGTTGCCAGACTCGGGATTAAAGTTGCTCAGGAAGTCATTTGGTCTGTCTATGCAGTTTCTCACACGGCACCGCATTTCTGCTGTTAAAGGTTTTAATAATGCACAGTTCTCCTATTTTTCCCCCGTGTGATGAACCCCAGTTGTTCACTCTTCTTTCCTATGCTCCTTTCTTGCCCGCATCCACCTCAGGGTGGGTGCATTGCCTCTGATGAGCAGAGGAATGTCACCGAGTATGCTCGGTACAGAAGTCTATATATCACATACCCAGCATTTCCTGAGGAGCGTTATGGAAACAGGAAATTTCAAGGAACACTGAGTGCTTTGTGTGCTGGACTGGACTGGAAATAACACAACTAAGTTTACTGTCACAGAATTTCTAATGAAGTAATTGGTCTTATTTATTCTTTACAGCATGGTCTTGGCTGGGGAGGCATTTTATCCTCTAATCAAAATTAGCCCAGGAGTGCATTTTGGCTGGTACCCAGGACATGATCCTTTAAGAGATTTAAGAAATACTGGCAAAGGTCTTACTGCAGACAAACAAGTATCAAATTAAAAGTACTTCTGTTGGCATTGCTTATTTTGCTCACAAACCCCTGTATCAATTATACTGTCAAACACACTTTTTTCCCAGCCTGTTTTCTAAGGAAAGGAATAATGTAATCATGCTGCCAGCCTGTCTGTCAGTCCTGACCCTAATGATCTTGAACCTGCAAGCCAATTTCAACCACATCTGACAATGCCTTCGGGATACGGGTCTCAAAAATCTTCCTCTCCTAGGAGTTTAACGAAAATCAGGAGCTGGTAGAGGAGAGAAAATGACCGTATTAATCCTTTCTCTGAGGAAAAGCCATGGAGAAAGGAGTCTTTCTTTATTCAGTTGGCAGCGGCCAGTTGGGCAGTCGCATGTGTGTGCGGACTGCCTGATCAGCACAGCTTGCCAGTCAACACAAATATATGTACTGTGGGTTTGCTGAGCAGAAAGCCAAAATGTGTATAGAGGGAGGGCAGGGAGGGCAGGGGAGGGGGTGGGCACAGAACTGCAGGGAGCACAGGAAAAACGTGTGACATTGCAGGACTGGGCGATTTTAGGAGCACGAAATGGGGGCAGGGTATGGACAGGGATTCAGGATGTGGGGGCAGTGGGGGCATATTGTAAGCATTTTTGGGAGAGAGGGAGGAAATGGGGCACTGGGTTTATGGGGGAGATCTGCAAATATTGTAGGCAGTGCTGTCATGGACTGGCTTACTGAGTGGAGGAGATGCAGGTTAATTAAACCTGCTGCTTTTGGAATCATTTATTAAATTACCTGCAGCTTCTCCACTATAAAGCTTGGCTGCTATATGCCCAGATAGCATATTGTGTAGGACAGATTTACAAAGGAGTGGCTTTGAAGTACAAGAGGTGCGTTAAAAGGACCGTGCTTTTTGCTTTTTACATGGTGGGCAGATAGACAACGAGTCAGTTCAGCTAAGGAGAATGATTTAGTGATTGATCTAAGTGTCAGGTTTGAAATCACTGCTGTAGACTCCTTGAAATTACAAGGTCATCTCAGCCCTTCATTGTTCCAAGGAAGAAAAATTAAGTGCCATGCAGTTACCACATCTGGTCCTGGCCTTTAAAAATGAAGGCCTATTTGTCCTGCATGGATTTGAAAGAATTTGAGGGACCTGCTCACATTTTCACACCTCTAATGCCATGTAGCAACCTGTACAACACAGATTTGTGTGTTTAGCTACATCCAGCTGATAAAATACATTATAGATGTATATACAGACGTATTACAGATAGATCTGTAATATAGGTTACAATATGAATGTGTATATGTTTTACACTGAAAAATGAGAGAATGTTGTTAAAACCAGTATTAAACGTTAGTTCTCTACACTGTGTGTGAACAGATTATTATGCCACTGACAATCCACCCCTGCCATGACACATACATGAAATTCTCTCCTTCTCTAACTTTACTAGTACTCGCAGTAACAGTATAATGTTCAAGTCAAATATCAGTATAAATTAATTTACGACAATCTGTGCCACAATGATCACCATTGAGATTCAGCTGAAGCTAGCACAACCACATGGAGTTTTATCTGATTTTCATCCAAATCCACACATTTGGGTTTCCAGGAACTGCCGTGTTCAGAAAGAATATCTTGACTGAAAACACCCAAGCAGCATTGTTTATCAGCTCTGCTCTCTGTGTGTCAAAGAGAGCTGCACAAGTCTCTTATTACAGAAAGTTACCTTGCCACTGTCTATTCTCTCTTCATGCTTGTACAGTACACAGGGTACAATGGAGTCCTCCTCTGTGTGTGGGACTACAGTGTGCTGCAGAAACTGTCCCTGTACCATAATACTACGAATAAACATTGGCCTCTGAACAGTCAGTGCATAAACTTTCCTTCCCAGCAGTACATTCACCATTGTCAGATTCTAATTTTTAGAGAGAGGTCAGATTCAACCATTTCACACTGAAAACTAATAAAAAAGAATTAAGCCAAAGTGTAAAAATTAATTTCATACCATTTTAAAAACAAACTTAACAGAGGAGACAGTAAACCAAGTAATAGCTACTTGTGTTTCCTGTAAGATACTTTGACAAGAAATCAAAGCAAGTCAGGAAAGCATGTTTCTCCAATATTGAGAATATAGCTATAATAACTGTTACATTAGCCAACACAAATAGAGAAAGCCTCCAAATCTGTGACTTGTCTCCACATGTCAAAAGGAGCATCTGGTCCTGTGATTTGCTGAGAATGAGAAATACAGCTTAGTGTAGGGGAGGGCTGTAAGTGAATTGTGAACAAAGGACACAGCTCTCTGAGTGCTGAGGTGTCTGTTTTACATTCAGTTTGATCTTCACTCTTGCACCTTCTTTGTTTGAATGTATCCCTGCAGATGAGGGAGGCAGAAAAAAGTCTAAAAGTAAGGAACGTCAGGTACCATTGAAACTCACTGAAATTGCAATCTGCAAGGGGTATGAACTTAGATTGCTGACGTAGTTACAGCATCCCAGGGGCCCGTGGAGAGGGGCCTTAGCAAAAATGTGTGTGCTTTCTATTACAGATAAGGCTTGACTTTTTTTCTTATATGGTTTATACCCTGTAAGAAGGCATTGCTCCTGAAAGAGATAAACTAATAACAGTGAGTTGGGCAAGGCACAGTGTAGATGAGGAATGTACAAATTCCACACACACAGCCCTACAGGAAAACTGCACTGCTCCTGCTCTCTTCTAATCCAAAGGCTTATTAAGCTGGCCCAAGTTTCCCAGCTCTCCCTCTAAGGGAATGGGTAAGAAATACCTTATGAGAACTTTCACACAGAGTTTTGCTCTTGAATAGCTAATGTACTTCAACGTACTGCCAGTTTATCCACAGTTGTCTTACTGTCTCTGCATTTCCAAAACTCATCTGGAACTATCTCTACATATCCTTCCCAGTTTTATTACTTCAAAACCCCATTAATACTGACCTATAGTGTCTTTGACTTTATAGGACTCCCATGGATAATGGTTATTGTTTTTCCCACTTATCTGCAAAACACCTTCTCACATGCCTAATCCAGACCACTGAACTAATTCTCACGTAAAACTTTCCTCTTTGCTTCAACCAAGAGCTGACCCTATTCATCTTTTCCTTTCCCTTAGCTTACAAAATCCCTGCTTGCTTGTATTTTTTGCTCTTTGAAAACAAAGTTTTCTTTCCTTGTCCCGGACTCAAGTATTCTTTTTAGATGTTTCTCTACTTGAGCAAAGTTAAGCTAGGACATGACCAGATCTGCAAAAGTGCTTTTATTCACTCACTTATTCTGTGAGGAATAAGAGATCTCTGTCCCTTACAAAGTTGGTGGGATAAAAGGCAAAAAGCAAGGGAAATGAAGAAACATTCTCTATGGAATATGAAGGAGGAACGCACCTTGCAAGAAAAAGGAATCTGGAGAGTATCTGCCAAGAAGTCAGAACACGTGTAAAGAGCTAAAAAGATTGATGCAGTTGGTTTCTTCAATAAAGGATACTTTTGGTTTTACAACCATTGACTCTTCTCATGTTATTTTCTAGGAGGGGACAAAAAGGAAAAACGTGGCAAAGTACCCACATAATTTTCAATACCTTCTTAACATACAGCCATCTTAAACAACGCAACTCCCTATCCCTGCATTTTCCAGCCTATCCAATCTTTTCTACTTTCATGTGTTTTTGACCCAAAACCAAATACCAAATAAAATAAATGTACATTCTTTTTCTACTGTCCTCATCTGGCTATCTCCCTTTTCATAGGCTCTTGGAGGTCAAACACCAAGACTTCAAAGTTTAGCTCTATCAGCTTGTGATAAGTCCTTATTCCCTGCAGCATACGCAAGAGCTAATACTGAAATGCTTTTAGACTGAGAGAGACTCGGAAGAGGCTGGAAACCCTTCAGTGATCTGTACGTATTTTTTCCACTCAACTTTGTGTGCATAATCTTAAACATGCAACTGTTTTTATTAAAAGTGCTTCTGTATTGTTTGTTGTAATTCATACTGATTTCGAGCAAGAGACTATCTAAAAAGGGGAGAGAAAGGAATAAACATCAGAACTTTAGCTGGTGTAAATAGCTATTGATTTATTGAAGCTTTACTGAAGCTGACAAAGCCAGGCTAATTTACTCTACATCAGGATCTAGACCAAAACCATTCTGGGCATTCTTAAGCTGAATGGCACTGAAATCCAGGTGTTTCTGGATGTGCCTTGATATGGACAAGAAAGTATTTTATGTGCAGTGAAGATACCATGCCTTGAGCAAAAAGCAGATATAACGCTTTTGAGTTTAGATGTAAGGACACTATGTGGCCTCATTTAATCCAAACTATTTCACCTCTGAATCCCTTCCTATACATTCAGTCTAATACTATAAAAATTATCGAACCTGTCCCAATAGGAGATCTGTTTCTGCAGCCTCAGAGTCGTGATACTGCTTTTCTCATTTTCTGGAAAGTTCACATTTATCTGGAAAGTAGCTAAGACTAAGACTAATGAGAAACATCTGAGAAATGCTGTTCTCTTATCACAGTGGAGCCAAAAAAAGGTCAAACAAAATAAACTTGCTCCTTTTTTGGGTATGAAGCATCCTCTCTTATAGGAACGGCTTTGCATTTTATATGTTGAATGGACCCAATCAAAAACATATCTATTATTTGCCATTTGTGAAACATTCAGTTAACTGAATGTTGGCTTATTTAAGACAATCTTGAGAAACCTACTGAATTTATTCTAGTAAGTAATTGTTCAAAAAGTGGTCCTAAAAATGGCTTAAGTGCTACTTCATCTTTTCTTAACCAGTAATACCATGTTTAAAATGTCTGAGATGTTTGAGTGATCAAATCATGAACTAGAAACACAAACCTGTTTGATTTATAAGACCAGAAAAGAAAAGAGAGAATTATAAATAACCTGCATATAGAAATGTTTTATGACCTGCTTAATAAATATGAATAATAAATATATAGAACCTAAAAGTGAAGAGAACTAGTTTAATATAAAAATTTATTAGTAATATGTAGTTCAAACAAAATGCAGATTGCTCACAACAAACATTTTCTTCATTAAACCATTTGATAATTTGAGAGAGAGCTAGTAACAGCTCTTTAAATATGCAAGTAAAAAGCAAATAGATTTCATATGGATAGTCACTGTAGCCATCACACTGCCAGAGCAACAAGATCAGTTAAATGCCTAAAACTATGGAAGTTAAACAAAATAAGAAAAATGCTATTTCCAATATTTCCACTTCACTATTTCCAGCCCATGTGTTTCTGTTGCCTCAGATCAACTCCCCTATCCTTTAATTCAAACAAAAAAACATCAGGTGTTCCTACACTACTATGTTGCTCAAATTATTCTTTTCAAACTGGAGTTCTGTTAGAGCACTTGTTATATTAACCTCCTTAATCAAGAGTGACCCAGCATGATCTTCCATGCTTGGGCAGACCAAAGCTCCACTCTAGAGGATGGCTGGATCTGCACAGCCTTGCCATGCATTTTGCAATGCCTTTGATGAGGCTGGGACACCCCAAAGCAGCAGTATCATCACCCTTCCACTCACACCATGGCTGGGTAGGAGGTGGTCTCTGGGCCGCACAAGGAGCCAGCAGGAGGGGTGACAGTGTTTTCCCAGTCCTCAGCAGGGGTGAGGACTCTCCCCTGGCGTCCTGCTTATTCCCTTTTACTCCTGACTCAGCCAATATGGAACCAGAACCTATTATTACACCAACCAGACCTTATGGCAGATTTGTGACCTTGTTTATTAATTACGGAATCAGCAGATTCAGTCCTTTGTTGACGAGAACACTAAATACTTAATGTAGAGGGATCTTTACTGATTTGTACTCAGCATAATTTTAAAATAGGTTTTGAGACACTTTCACTAGTCCAATAAAAAAAGGGTATTTTCATATTACATTCTTTTATGCAAAAAACTGCTTCTGTTCTCAAACTAGCTCATGGTAGAACCAGCTGAATGCAGAAAAGCTCAGTGAGCTGTGATCTGTAGTTTTCAGTGTAAAACTGATGAAGTTCCTACTGCATTCAGTGGAGATTGTTCTTGCCAGCCCACAAAACTTCTCTCCAGCTAGCCAGTTGTTTTTATAATACAGCTAAGAACAAAGCCTGCTCTTTGAAAAAGCCTTAACTTTAAAAAAGTCCAAGATTTTGAAATAATTAATAGTTTTTTACTCTTATTATTAAATCTTCACATTTATGGAATCCAACCTTTTCACATCATTCCAGATTCAAATGGCTCTATCCCTCACGATACATATATATGAGCCTAAAGAATTCCTCCTGAGACTAGCCTCTCTCCTGAGGCCATTGTTGTCCATACAATTGACTAGTCAATCAGAGGTTGTGTGATTCCCCCTTGTTTTTTTTTCCCTCCAGCAACTGTATTTAATTTCTGCGGAAAATAACAAAGATTTTAATTTGATATCTTCTAGTCTCTTCTGCCACCGATTTGTCAGTAGAACGGAATGAAAAACACTATCAAGCTCTGGCAACTGAACTGCAGTGCTGATGAAAGGTTGCCCTGGTTTTACTCTTTATTACACCACTTACTACCTTTCCAACGATGATTTGTCTGCACTGTTGTTTTTACTAGCTTTGGTGCAAAACAAAAGAATACTGTTCTCTGGTCATAGTCAGAATGGAGGAAAAAAGTATTCCTTTTGTTTCCATCAAAGAGTTTCCATATTAAAAATAACTGAGCAGGAAAATCTTTCCAATTTAATTTCTATGGAATATCTTGTCTTCCTATCCAACACTTAAACCATGAATAATAGATAAAGTTATGGATAAATTAAGCAAGCTGAAAACAGAAGACAGAAACAAAAAAGAAGCAACTCTGCATGGTGTGTTTATCAGGATGTTCTGTGCATAAACATTGTGACTATCCCTTAAATCTTGATCAATTTTCAATAAAAGAAAAGCTCATGTCCTGAAATCTCAGTAGTAGGACATATGTTTATGTGTATTTTTCACACAGCAGTAGCAGGAGAAAGAGTTGGGAATCATTCATAGTCGTTACAAGTAGTCCATGTCCATCGGGATCCGTAACAGGCTCACTGCCTAG
Organism: Grallaria varia; assembly: GCA_013396735.1. NCBI lineage: Eukaryota > Metazoa > Chordata > Aves > Passeriformes > Formicariidae > Grallaria > Grallaria varia. The sequence goes on from VWZG01011968.1 coordinate 140,633, forward strand.
AACCTGAGCCAAACTGGTTCTTTATTTCTCTCTGCATCTCCTTCAAATCAAAGTCTCTTACTGAGCGCTTGAGGAATGTAACAAAGACATATGTTTTGGATTGATTTGTAGTCTAAAATTTCTTCCAGCTCTGAGAAGGTCTTTATTTCTTACTATATTTATGGAATTTTGAGGAGTGAGCAGGAACATTTTGGTCAGTATGAGGAGGAAATTTGGAAAAAAGTGCACTATATGGAGGCATTGACAAAACTTTTGACTCTATGGGTCTGTTGTCTGGCTGTTTACTGATGCTGTGAAAAAAAGATACAGCCATATGGGTTTATTGCCTACTAGGCTAACATAGATAAAGCACTCAGTCTTGCCAGGATGAACTCACTGGACATTTTACTCAGGAGAGAAATCCCAGTGAATGCAACGGACCTGCTCAGAGGCAAAAAGCTACCACAGCACAGCAGTTTGGATCAGACCCATGCAACAACTGGATTCCCACGTAAAATGAGGTGATAGGACAGAGCACACGTGCGGAGCAACAACTGATAGTGCTTAATGAAGACCACGTGTATTAATGGGCCCGAGCACAGGAAATGAGAGATTTCCCCCTGCACTTCTAATGATGTCTAAGAGCAAGTTCTGCATAAAGAAATATTTCTTTAGGAAATAGCTGACTGACTGGAATCCTGAAGAAAAAAAGAGACAGATTTCCATGACTTTTTTTCTTGGATTAGAGTTAGTCTTGGTTTCTGCTGCCTTTCCAGATTTCTTAAAATTGTTTTCCAGACATTCCCACGGTGCTAACATCAGGCCAATATCTAATAACTTTTTCCTGGATGGCTGATATTCTAACACAACATCTTGCAGTTGAAAGGGCATAAACCAATTGTGTAAAGTCAACACTCGGGACGCACCGAAAAGCCTTTCTGCTTCTGATTAGTAGCAGATACAGGCTTTATAATGGACAAAAAGACAAAAATTTCCAAGCGCAAATGAGTTTTCATGATGCACTACTGATGTGTATGTTTAAGATACAGGCCTAATCCATGCAATTAGGTTATAATGTAAATTCTTGAGCAGTCCAGGTTTAGTAGTATAGAAAATTACATTTGTTGCTATTCATAGTTAATTAGTGAACAGAAACTGGAATGTTCATTCTTTTACAATTACCTATTGTCACAAGTAAAACTTCAAGTGTCATCATAATTTTTTTACTGTTATCATTGTATTGCTCTGTCAACATAACTGGATTTTTTTGAGATGTGACATTGCACTACCAGGAATTAGATATAATTTTATAGGGAAAAAAACTACTAGTTATTCCCAACAGCTCGTTTATTAGACAACACATCAAATTTCACTAGCAAATAAGACACCTTATTTTGATTCAGCAAGGCTGTGCACAATATTTATAACCCCACTACATATGCAATTTTAGCATACCTGCTAATAAAGAGATCTTGAGGGAATCCAAAAGCCTGTGTAGCACATTCTTAAATATAAATTGCAATCTATCTTGGAATACTATTATCTGTATTAAGACAAAGTTTGATATTTGTTGCTTGCCTTTCATACCAGATCAACTAAGCTTTGTCTCAGAAGCTTTGTCTTTGGACCTCAGAAGAGGTCCAAGAATTTAATATATGATCTTAGTCTAAATCAGGAGTAATGTGGCTTTGCTCTTCAGATTGTTTTTATTGCTCTTTATACTTTACATGTTTAATACATTGCTAATAGCATGAGACAATTTCTGTGAAAAATACTATCTTATCACATGACTCTTCATAGAACTTACATTGTAAATCCCACTGCTCCTTGAAGAAGATGACTAACAGGAGGATCTCTGCATTTTTAGGATGTGGCTGCCAGATAAGACCAGCTATTGTTGAGCAGCTTACAAAAATGATTCCCGAGTGGATCCTAAAAGAATTTCTTCAGAAAGACTTATCAAATATGTTCCAAGACTTTGGGACATGTTCCTGGAAGTGGGCAAGGCTGGAATAAACAATGTTCCAGTTTTTGTGAGACAATCTTGTAGCCTTTTCCTCATGTTTCTACAAGACTTTAAAAGTATAAAAATGATGCAATAGGTAATATGATTTTAAAAAAAGTAGACATTTTAAATTAAAGTTCAAAAATAATGCCTTTTTAATTTTCTTTTTTTTTTAGTATTTTTGCAATTACAGCAAATGTTTTATCGTTTTGAAAATAGTATGGAAATGACAATATTTTCTTGAGGCCAAAAATCCACATTTTCAGTACAATAGGGACTTCTAAGTTGATTTTGCTAGCATTTCCATAGGATTTCAAAGAGGATGATAAAATACTGTCTATAAAAACTTCTTTTGTGATGCTTTGTAGCAAAGCTATTCAGTTCTGAACATGAAAATATTTTTAATGAAAAATGTTTCATTTAAAGTATTACAATTACTTTTCACAGAGTACTGTTTATATGCATATGAATAAACCTAAAGCTAACAATAAAGCTAAATATTTTTTCTATAATTTAAGTAGGAAACGGTTTGAGTCTTTCATACCTCTCAGAATACTCTCCAAGTTTATAAAGAAAATATTGCTAAATTAGACAGGCAGATGGGCAGGATCACTGTACCCCTACTATGGGGGAAAACCTGTGCATTTTGACACAAATTTTCAAATTTAGAGGGAGGGGTGTGGATTTACCCTCCTGTCCTGCCTGGTGCTGTGCTGCTTTGCAGGGAGGGTGCTGGCCTCAGCAGTAACGTAGCAGGACCCATGCTTGGATACTTTTGCCAGAGTCACACAGGGCCAGAGAAATTGAAATAACTTTTGTTTCAGGAGGCTGACAGTTTTGTATTTTATGACATCCACATTACACTTCAAACAAATACTTGCACATGTTCTTAAAGCAGAGGGGTAGTGTTCAGTCAAGCAGCAGGCATGAGCTTGTAGTCTGGATTGCAGTAGTTTTAAGAAGTTGAATCAACTTATGCATTCACAGGAAAGGAGAAAAGAACACCCCACGAACTGTGATTAACATTATGTGTTTGGAATTATCGGCATCGTCATAAATTATATACTCAACTGGTAATGTTAATGTTTAAATAAACGTAAAAAAAAATCCTAACACTGCAATTAAAAAAATGAATTTTTTTTTTTTTTGCTTATGCAAGCTAAAATCAAAGGTCCATCACAGTTTTTCACACCAAGTGTGCTCCTAACGCATAGAATAGAATAAGTAAGATAGTCTGAACACAAAGGCTGAGAGTATGTGGAGAAATGAGAAAAATACAAAAGTTATGTGCCTGAATTTCTTCAGTGATTGCAATGCATCCTCATTTCATATAAATTATTTAATCTGTATTTGAAAAGGGCATTGAAGGTCTTAAATGGAGGCTACAAGAGAAAAGTTGATTTCCTAATGGGTATTTCTCCATAGTCTTTTTCTCTGCCCACACCTTCTTAAACTGTAATTTCCATTTATACTGAATGTTGCTAACTGCAATCAAGCCAGAAAAAATTATTTCAAAGTAATTTTTTTCCTAAAATATAATCTGATGAAACATCTTGAAATTTTTAGCTGTTTTTAAAGTATCCGAGTTCAAATGTCCTGAACAGTTTCAGATTAATTTTTCTAACAAGTTATTTATAACCATTGTGTTTGCATTCTGATCTCTTAAAAAGGTTTTATGAGGGTCAGATAGTTGTATTTGACCTTTATTTCTTATTGTTCCTGCCTCTGGGTTTATCTTTTGTAGTGTCTCGGTCTATAGCTGAGCAAGAAACTGCGGATCCAAGTCTGATCATACAGGCCAACTGCCCTGAGGTGGTGCAAAAAGAACTACCAAAGTTACCTCAGTGTAGAGGTGACATTTTTTTCAACTTCCCGAGGCACCAGTGATGTGTGTGTACATATGCACACACGCAGGACACACTGGAGATAATGAGATAGCATCAGCCCACAAGCTGAGTCTGTGTTGTTTCATTAGCTCCTGTTCCAGCTCTGGAGACCTGTGCTATTGATCAAATCCATCAATGACTGGAAGGTCAGCCTGGGTAGATATTATCCCCCCTTGGACGCAATACAGGGAAGCAGCAGGAGAGAGAAGCGCACCTCATTCCACCCATTAACCCCACTCCTCTCTGTGAGGGTCAGTGCCCTCAGACAGAGCTCCTCAGAGTCTGAGGCTTACCCCCTCCAAACCTCTTCATGTCTTAGCCATTTTACTGCAAGAAAACTCAAATAATCTTGAAAACGATGGCAGCTAATTCTTATCTCACAGCCACATCTAAATTATGGATCTGCAGTCAGCGAAGGAAACTTAGAGGCGCTCACTGGTTTCTAAATGAGAAAATACTGTACACCAAAATATTCAGCAGGTTGAAATCAACTTGTAGCTTTGCAGTGTAAGTGGATAAAAGCCATCCTCAGGTTACTTTCTATACAAGCAATAGGGCTCACACAAAGCCTGGGAGAGAGGAATCCTGCAGTAACGTGGAAGCAGCAAGGAAGGGCCTCAGCACTCCAGGTGCCAGGGAGAATGGGTTTCAAGTTTAGATTTCAAGAAATCATCCACTCTTTTTTAGGTAGATGACACTATCCAGCCTGAACAATTAAGAAATATGTAATTCACTGGAATAAAGGTAATGGCACATAAAACCAGAGAAACTAACGCAAAATAATGAATATGAACTCTACTATGTGTTTGACATGAAACCACTAGGACAGTCACTTAAAACTGTAGGCAGCAGTTTGCTTTCATACCACCAAGTGTTTCGCTGTAGGAATCTAACCCCTATGAATGCCCTGGCAATTTTGGTGTTTGCCTTTGGGAACTGCTTCTCACAGTCCACACCCACTGCCAATAGAGTGGCTAACTGAGAGACATTCTTTTTGCTGTTTTAACGTTTCTGAAAAAAACTGAAGGATCAGAGTTGAACAGAGAACATTCCTGTTGATGCTTCAACCCATGCAGAAGTTTCTCCTGAATTGCCAGACAGCTGGGCTGGCTCCAGGTGCCAGGGGGATGTGCAGAGGAACCCCTGGTACCTGGCTCCGGTCATTTGAAATTGCCCAAAATGCTCTGCATTTTCATGGCATTTTCCAAGCATGGCTGTAACAGGAGAAAAGAAAGCAGAACACGTAGCTGCACATGTGCCATTGCAAAGCTCAGCACTAGCCATTGTCAAAACAGCATTTTCAGTTGAGGCCCCAAACTTCCTACTAGAGAGTTGAAAAACAAGCACTAAATTCCTGCTGCTGAAAGTAAAGGGAAGTATCAGATAGAGCAGCAGACTATAACACTGAAGTCAACAGACCTTAAAGCTCATTGGCAAGACCTCTACCAGAGGGAAGATGAGTCAGACAACAAGTCATGGAACTACATAAAACTCACCGCTAGCATGTTATTTGTACACTGACTACATTAATTAAAAAGACAACCTGCTTCTAGTAGGATACAATGCTTGGAATCAAACCAGGAATGTATATGACGGTATTCCACCTTTCAGTTTTTTACGGTTCTAAACTAATTAATTAGGCTTCTGACCCCAAAAAATTGTTTTTTCAATGATGTTTCAAACTAAGATTGCCTGTTGTTTGCAAGTGAGCCCAAAAGACAGCTTCTCTTTACTTTTTTTTATCAGTAGCTATTAAACTTAACAACCAGCATATCCTAGAGAGACTTGCCTCCAAGTGACTTTGCCTGTATAGCTGAATGGAAAGTATTATTTGTCCTAACTGCTGCTTGCAGATGCTTTCCTTGTGGTTTCACAGCTTGGTCATAAGGCAAAGCTTTTTAATTTTTATTTTTACAGCTGTTGAATTGGGACAGTCTCGCTCCAGTATTTGTGATGTTTGTTTACACAGAAGGCTTTTAGGTTTGCAAAGGCTGAGTTTTTCTGGTTGGAAGGGCCAGGTAGAGTGTTTGTGCAGCTGGAAACCAGGTAACACTCCCAAACACTGCTGGAGACCACTGGAATCAGGCACAAGGATCAGAAATAGTGCTCTCCGCAGGACTGTTTGCACTGCAGCGCAAGCTCTGATGTTTGCTCAATGCTGTTTGATGTCAGGCAGAATCATAATTCTGCTTTGAAATGATAAAAACTGTGAAGCAGCAATTAAATTCTCTTCAATAAGTACGTTTTAAGCAAAAGAAAATTAACAGTTTTATTGCTGAGTGTGGCTGGGGAACACCATGATGGCTTATTAATAAAATTTTAATATATGGTTGATTCCATACAGTCAAAAATCCAAAATCAGACACACACAAAAAAAATCACATTCCTTCTCAGATAAGGAATTTGAAATTTTTTCTTTGTTATGATTTTAGAGGATTTAGTCTTAAATTACAGCGTGTTTGAGATTCTTTCTCTCTCCGGTTAAGGCAGTAAAGAACATGGACCTGATTCTCAGCACAAAATTGGACTCCTGTCTCCAGGATTAGACAGACAGTGTGCACAATCAGCAGCCAGCCCTGTTGGAAAAGTGAGGCCCTACCCCAAAGTAAGGCCTGGGGGTGCTGGCAGAGCCAGGCGCTGGAAGAGCCCTTGTGGAGGGCACAGCTCTACTCCAAGTACTGCTGGCTGTTGATAAAGATCTCTAAAGCTGGCAGTTCTGCAAACCTACATGCAGTAGTGAGGAGAAAATGTTTGATATTTATACCAAAGCATTACAAAGTATTCAGTAAAACCTGCAAACCAGTTACTGAAGACATTTTAATATCTTCAGCACAGTTTAATTTGGTTATGACTCTACAGTTCTGGACACTCGTGGCTTAGGACTGTAGTAAAACTCACAAGGTAAACTCAGTTCTGTAAAATTCAACCCTCCCTTTCCCATTACCTTCACTATAGTCACTAGTCACATCTAATTGGTTAAGGAACACGTTTATTTGGAACCACAGGGAAGAAAAATAAAGGCAAATAACATTTTCTTTTGTAATTTATAACAATGAAGAAATAACAAGACAGTACAATGCACATTACCAGGCCTCTTATTTTTAAATTTTAGTATGATTCTGCATTTCATTGTGCTTGACATGTTTACATTTTGGATTGCATCTGTAGTATTTCTAGTCATCCCTCTTTGAAAACTGAATTGTTCCAATCACACTGCAATTCTGTGCTAAGTGCAAGATAGTCATTCTGCATACGGACTTAGAACACAATTTACTTATTGAACATGTGGGCACACGTGACACAACAAAACAGCAGAGAGACCCTGCCCGTAAGGAATATGCCAGTCACTCTCCTTACCCTGAATGACCTAAATGGTGAATGTTATTTGGTCTAAATTTCTATTTTCTTTTACGTGGATCAATCACTGTGAGTCTTTTTCCCTTTTATCTTATAGTCACCCTCTGTGCTTTTGTCCAGATATAACTACAAATAATGGTTTCCACCAGGAATTTTTTCCTTTCTCCTTCTCAACATCATGAAAACTTAAACAAGGAAAAAAGGCTCTGAGCAAATCAATGAAACTGAAGTTAGAGGCTTTTAAAAACATCCCCCCCCCCGCCCAGTACTGATATTAGTGGGCAATAGTAACTTACCAATCTATTTCCATGGTTTCTAGTCTAGGAACCATGGTAACAAACCTAAACAAACATAAATATTATCTTTCCTTCTGGTCTCAAAATTTTCACATTTAATGCTGTCTTAATAAATAGCTACAATAGCAGTTCCTCAACTATTGCTCACGTGCCTACCAGAATATGCAAGCAGTTGCAGTGCTTAATAAATAACACGTGATTGTACACACAGAAATGGTTTTCTTTAGCTACATAGGTACATGTAACAGTAAGAAGGCATATGTCAATAAAACGGCATTTTTAGTAAGACAGGTTTCATGAACTTACTGGCATGGCTTATCAATTTTTTTGACAGTCTGAAAAACTAAAGCTATTTTCCATGTTTGTAATACCTGTCATAAATATATTATGTGGTTAACTTCTGATTGTAGGGAAAATAGGTGCATTTAAAAAATTATTTTCCCAGTGGAAATTCATCATAGAGCTCACAAAGGCACTTAGTTCTCTTCTTGATCTGTTTCACAATGTTATATACTTCATTATTTACTCACAGTTCAATTTTTGATTGGTAGTTTGATAATTTCTAATCCTAATTTCTAATACAAATACACCCTGCTGCTCTCTGCCAAGTGATCTTCCAGTATATGTGCCACCTCACCGTGGTGTGCTCCACTGCCTGTCTCTAAGGACTTGGATCGGCACTGCCAACTTCACGTAGTTGTCAGCAGACTATAGACACAACTCATCCCACATATATGTTGTGCACAGGATTCTGATCAGACAGCTTGTGTTTTAAGAAGACGACACTCCAAAATAGTAACTCTTCAGAAAAAACAGTTGAAATGCAATAGTTCTCTCACTTATCTTTCCCTTAGAAATTCAGGGAGTCTGACTGTATTCAGACAGGGATACACCCTGTTTTATGAGGGTCCTGGAATGTCTCCACCATAACACAGTAAAATGGTGTCCAGAGCCAGGAGGCTCTTCCTCTTCACTCTACCATCACACAGGCTCGCTCAGCACCTCAAAGCAAGCATAGACCAGATCTTAATGCACAACTTTATTCATAAGTGAAATCTTCCCATACAGATCTATTTTCCAGCATAGGACTTTGTCTGTTCTTTCAATTGATTTGATTTCAGGGTTAGCCATCAACTCAACAGTAAGTATTTTCTGTCTCTGGCCTTTAGTACTTGATATCACGGGTAAAAACAGAGAACGAAGAGCTGATCTGATTAAAACACATACAGAGGTCTCATAGGCTCAGACTGATTTACATTCCCCGAGGAAAATAGCTCCTAATCCATGCAAAAGGAAAGGGCAGAAAACACTAGCTAAAGTATGTAAGTGCAGGCTCATGTCTGCACTATTTCTAACAGGATAGCTGAAACTACACAAACCACACCAGCCCTTGACCCTAGGCTTGCTTGGGTTGGAGGTTTAATGCAAAATCTCTTCTCAGCTCTAGTCAGCTGCTCCTTGGCTTTGGGCATGACCACAGCTTTGCATGACCTCATTTTATCTGGAAAACACTTTGAATTCTACACAAATATAGTTAGTCTTGAAATGACAGATTTTCTGCTTTAGATTTATATATTTTTTTGCAATGTCTGGTTCACCAAATGTCAGCAGGGAAAACTGATCACTGGGAAAACTGATCCCCAGGAAAACTGATCTTGTTGCCTATTTTTCTTGAGCCAGTTCATAGCTGTTGGAGTTGCAAAAGGAAATAAATTTCCAGTGAGGCAAACTATTATTTTTTATAATGTTAGCTGATAGTGAAGGACTGATAGTCAATAGTGCTCACAGACACAAGAATAGACAATGGGCACATGAATTTCCATCTCAATAAAAATCCAAATGCACAACTTGACTATAGAGCAGGTTGTCTAGAGAGGTTCATCCTTGAAGATCCTCAAAACCTGACTGGTCACAGTTATGGGCAACCTGCTGGAATCAAGTGACCCTGCCTGAACAGGGCAGTTGGAGCAAGGATCCCAGAAAGTCCTTGCCATTCTGAACCATTCAGTGATCTCTGTTTCTATGTCAGACACTGAGCAAAGGTAAACACAGGAATCATCAACCCTCAGAGAGACTTGTTCTTTTCAATTTTCTGTGGTTAAAAGTGATGTGAGGCTCAGTGTAGCACTTCTCAATCCTATTCTTAATTTATTATTAGTCAAAATTCACTGGGATTTCAAAGATAGATGTTTGCACTGAAGAGCATATGAACATCTCAAGAAAATGATTTTTCTTTCGAAGTTTCCTAAATTCTGTGCCCTGCAGGACATGCATAGTCACCTAAAGACATCTGTCCTTTGCAGATGTTTTCAGACTTAGAACCAGAAGTATGTCTGGAATGTAAAATTTTCTCAACAGTGGATTCCATCCCAGAGGGATACAACTGGAGGCTTTATTTGCTTTTCTTTGAAGCTTAAAGCTCAGTTACTTCATCAATACAGCTTAGACTGTGTTTGGGAAACTTTCCCTTATTTTGCCAGCTTTTGTTTTTATTACCATTTGTCCTTGTTGCTCTTTGTCAGCTAACACTTCAAGAAAGTTTCAACACACCAAGATAAAATTTAGCACAGTTAATAAGTGCAAAGATAAAATCTTAGGCAGACCAACAGATAGTCAATGATTAATCCATATAAGGCATTTGATAATTTGTAACCCTTTTATCCCTTTAATTTGGAAATGTAAAAACCCCCCATTTTTAAGTGCTCTAGCTAATGTCTCCATATATTTCGTAGAAAAATGCATATGTTTGATTCATCTCTAATGGAAGCAGTCTTGTTTTTCTGGATTCTAGACTGTATATCCACAAGAGTGTGCTCTCACGAGCACAGAGACAGGAAGGGAAATATTTATTTAACAAAACTCTTTAAAATAACCCAGGAAATCTGGCATATATGTGCATAAGTTTGTTCTCCAAGTGTATCATTCAGGCTCTTAATAAAATTATTGCTAAAAATATGTGTAAGTGTCAGTTTGAAGAAAAGAAGAGGGTTTTTATGGAGTGGGACACTGCAAAGAATTGCGAGTATTTGATTTATTTTTTTATATTAGAAGAAATCCCCATTTTCCACAATTCAGCTATAAAGAATTAATTTTTATTATATTCTAATGCACAGTCACATTAGTTAAGAACAATTTATTCAGATAATTTTACTGTGACTAAGTTGCTACTAAAATTATGACACCAGAAACCTAATCTGAAAAACTTCCTGTCCGCTGGCATCAGCAGACAGTACTAATTGCAACAACTACTACTTAGTTTTACAACCCCCTGACCAAATTCACATTCTTTTGAACCAACAAGTAGATCACACAGTTCAGTGTGATAACAGTACTAGCACTAACCCTGTAACTCACAGACAATGCCTCAAAAACTCTTATTTTTCTTAATAGCCTGGTGGATATATTAGAGCTAGCTCTGAGCAATGTACACCACCAACTGCTATCTTTGTACTACCTTTAGGTCTTTGTAGGTCTATTAGCCATTAATATTTTTACCTAAACCCTGTCATATCTGACAAATAAATAACCATCCTCAAAAATAATACTAAATGCGAAACTGAAAAAAAAATAGCAAATTGTACTCCATACAAAGCCTGGATATTGGAGAACAAATTTTGAACAAAGAGAACCTGAGAGTAAGCAATCTGAGAAATGTTAGAAATAGAAAATTTGAGACTAGGGATGTAGTTGTCTTACGGACTAACAGGGAAATTAAGACATTTCTCACAATGAGAAATCCTAGGACAGAAATTTACTCCAAACAAGAAATGACTGTATTTCAAGGTGTGCTCTTTTGTTCCTGAAATTCCTAGCTCTGATATTTTTATTTTCAGTCTTCTACTAACTAAAGTTCAACTAAGCATGGTAGCTTTTCCGGTGCACCATTACTGCCATTAGTGTGGATTTCTATCCATTAGAAGGAAACCTGGAACCTGGAGGAAGAGAGGAAGAGCTGTGCTCTGGCAGCCCGTGGCACTGCCATGCCCTGCTCCATGGCACTGGGGTTTCTACTCTTGCATTCCTCTGTTCTGGAATCTCTTAACTCATAGTTTATTTCTGTTGCTTTGGCATTAATACAATACTACTTTTGTTTGAAAGGTTTTGGTGAGGGTTCACTGACACAAAGATTCAACACATTGTTTTGAACAGTGGTTCGTATTTTATGTACAAATCTTACCAGAAGCAGCTTTCTCTTTGTGCCCACCATACCACTGAGAACAAAAAGAACTGTACAATCTCTTAAGAACCGGATGTATAAAAAGCACCCTGTTAGTGGGAGCAGATTGCACTGAAACATGTTTCTGTTGACAAGGTACAAGGTATTACAGTCTGACCCCTCATAGAAACACATTTCCACAGCAAATACACAAACTCTTTACAATGGCAATGACAAAGCATTTCATGCTCGTCTCCTGCCTTTCTGCTTAGACCAGAAACCAAGAGAAAAGCTGAGGCTCCTGGATATTGTGATAGTCTGGGGAAAAAAATGACCATAGAAGGCAGAGGTCCACTTTAATAAACTGAGTCAAAGGCTGCATTAGACACTTTTGTCCCTGTCAAGTTTGCAATTCTTTATAGTTTGGGGATTTGGGTTATTCCAGTAAGTATTTATTCCTGGTGATTACCGCAGTCACTCTAATTGATGCTGCTGGAGCGGGGCAGGAAGTGTCACCTACTTGAGCCCTAGTTTCATTGTAGGAGGCACAATGACAGGCACAGGGCAAGAACAAGCTCTGCCTTGGAGATTTAGCCAGACAGGTCTTGGAATGAGAACACTGAAGCACGGAGAAAACCAGTGATTTGCCTACAGTGTGCCAAACACAGAGCCTTGCAAACAGTAAATAATAATATGGATAATGTAAACCCTGGTAGTAGCTTTCTCTGCTGCTCAGGCAGCAGCCACAGGTCTACAGTTATATGTTTGTTACTTGAATGAAGACAAAGGTAAAAGCAGTTTTCGTACTTATGAGGCAAACTCTCCCAACCCGGCTAGTTGCCTTCTCTGATCCTGGTACCCCAACTTATCACATCCATAAATATATAAAAAAAAAAAGGAACAGTAGATGTAGTTAGACATATTCACATATATTGGCATATTGGAAAATTTCAGCTTTGCTCCCCTCCCCCACCCTTCCATTTTACATCACTGAAACAGCCACATCCCTGCTGGACTTTAATTGCAGCTTCAGCTAATTATATTAGTTGAGACATTTTGTCATACAGTGAATCAGATCCTCAGCTGATCTAAATGAATGCAGCTGCACTAGTGTTATGGTGTTAGTGAAGATTTGCCTGTTCTTACCAATTATTCCTTATCTGCCCCAAAATGAAAATGCAAAGTGCCACAGTCTAAAATACAGTTTTTAAAGAAAAGGGATATGCTCTTCGTAGCTCTTTCCAATTTATTTTCTAGAACACATCAAGAACTTTATTTGCACTCTAGAAAGCACCAAAATAGCATGTTGGCTAAGAGAGAAAAAATGAACTATGCCTTCAGTACATTCTCCAGATGTCTTCCCATTGAAATAAAACTTGAAGATTATTGCCACATCCAAATCTATTACATATATACAAGCAACCAACAAGCATGGAAGTTTAACAGATGACTAATTTTATATAGAGGATAAGAGAAACCAGAATAGGGCAGATTACCTCACAGCTATCTCCCTGACATGGATTGTGACATAGGAACAGCCACAAAAATATTATTTATCTTATACCAGTTCTATTTGGTGTGAAAATGGCTGTACATCCTGGCATGTCAAAAGCTTTACAAAGCTAATGAATAAATCCAGATAGAAGCACACTAAGCTTTGAAAGGCTCCAGTGTTCTGCAGCTATTGGTGTTTAGGGCTCTGGATTTGCTTTTCCAAATGGTGTGGCATGAGATAAAAGCAGATTACTTTCCTGAACTGGCTACATATTTTTTCAGTCTTTTTACACAGATGACTGTACACATTCTTTAGCTATCAGCACCTAAACATTCAAATTCTTTCTGGCAACATGAACTCAGGTTAAATTTCAGCTGACATTCTGCCTTGTCCCTTTTAACTAGAGATATATCTTTATAGAGCCACTCATTTTTCCGTAGCCTTAAATGTTCTGGAAAAAAAAAAAAAAGAAGAAAAAAAAAAAAAACAAAAAAGACAGTCTAACAGAGGTCTTTTTTCTGCTTTGGCATCTAGCTTAAACTTCATATATCAGGTATTTAATGACTTGTTTTCCACAGCACTGCTGGCAGCAGCTGTGCTGCTGCCGGCTATGTGTTTGTGCAGAGGTTCATGGCTGCTTTGTATCTGGCAAAGTTGCAGGAGGTGGCACATGAATCTTGCAGAGGGAACGCAACTCCCGGCCCGCACAGAGCCCAAGCTGGGCCCGCCCTTGGCTCGAACACAGGCTCAGCGTGTGTGTTCTCCTGCTGGGAGCACACAAACAGCTTAGAGAGATGCTCTGGCTTTTCCAGCTGTGGCACTGACACCACAGTTTGTTCCCTGTCCCTGCTCCATTTCTTGAGGAAGTTCTTGGCCCTCACCTTCCTTGGAGGTGCAGCCCCCTCACTCACCTGGGCTGCAAGAACCTGGGAGAAGGTGCCTTCTCTCCATCACAGGGGCCTTAGAACTTAGAGAGAGAGGAAGCTGCACCTGCCGCATCAGCTACTGCTTCATTAGCACAAAATAATAACAACTGTTTGGGAATTAACCTTTCTGTCTGTGCTGGCTCTGGCATTTGCTAGATGCAAATAAAAAAATTGTTCATTATGCAGGTGAATAGTGCAATGTTTTTCCCCTTTCAATTTTGTCAATCCTAGTGTTCAAACCTCTTCTCAGACATGGCAAATAAATTATTGACAACCCATAATAGTCATCTATACCTTTTCCATTTCTCAGGGGAATAACCATAAAAAACAATCCTTCCTGTTATATATATATAAACTGAGAACATTTTTTCCTCTATTCTCTCCTCTGACATTCTTACACTCTTAACCCCTACTGAGAAAGACTATTTATGAGACTGCTATTCTTTTAATGGTGATTTTGCTGACTTTTCCATCATAAGTGCAGATGATTTTTAAACAGTGCAGTGTTCAAATGCCTGATTGTGAAACTCTAATGTTAATAGGATTATTCATGCAAGCACTCGCTACATTACGCAACAATTGCATAATCACTGCCTGAATATTGCCTTAGGTTCCAGCTCCAGATTCTCCACAATCTCATCCTCCCACCCTGTTACAAGTTTTTATGCCGCATGCAGCTATGACAAAGATTCCCTCGAATAAATGCTGAGGATAAGACACTTCAATTTGGATTCTTTCAGCTTTCTAATGCACTTCTTAGCTCTACAGTTCAAGAGAGGGCTTAATGGGACTTGGGGGGTTTTCTCATTTGTGTGGCTGGTTTTTTTGGTTCTTCATTGTTTGCTGAAAAGAACAGAAATGTCAAAGACAGAATAGTTTTCCCCAGTTTCTTTCTACAAGTGAAACAGTTTTGTTTTACAGCAAACACAAATGGAAGTGCAGCTGTTCAAAACGGATTTCTAGACTTTGCCATTCTGAAATGGAAAGAGGAAAGTGAGGTGATCATTGCTGCCTTTTCTCAGTTTTCCCACTCAGACTTTCCCTTTAGCCACTTCTCTAATCATTTTACTACTCTTCTAATAATTACATTGTTTCTGCATGGTCAAAAGGTGGATTAAAACGTTCAGCATTTAGAAGGCGCATTGCTCTGTAGGGACCAAGGCTCATCATCTGTACCAGAAAGAGCAGTAAAATTAGAGACCATCTGGCCTATTTACCTGCTGATGGAGAAGCCACAGTCTCCAGGCCAGCTGGAGGTGTGTTTGCCAACATTTTGGAACTCCCCAAAGCTGAAATTAATGACCAGATGTTGGTGAAAGCTCAACAACACCACCTCCACTTTGCACAACCTACACCTTTCAGTCACAGTTTCAGCTGCCTTTGGGTGCAGAAAGCACAGAGAAGCTGCCCTCAGATACTCTTTGAGCCCTGTTTCAAGGTTTAGAGTCAGCTGATTTTGCACAGTGGTATGGAAGGGATGGAGTGTGTCAGTGCGTCCTGGTTTTGGCTGGGACAGAGTTAATTTTCTTCATAGTAGCTGGTACAGTGCTGTGTTTTGGAATCACTATGAAAATAATATTGATAACATCCTGATTTAATTTTTTTCCAGTTCTCAGTAAGTGGTGCTGACCACAAGTCAAGGACTTTTCAGTTTCCCCTGCTTTGACACCGAAGACATGCTCATGAAGCTGGGAGGGACCACAGCCAGGACAGCTGACCTGATCAGACCGAAGGGATATTCCGTACTCCAGAGCACCATGCCCAGTATATAAACCGGGACAGCTGGCCATGAGGTGCCAATTGCTGCTGGGGATGGGTTGAGCACTGCCCAGCAGGTCATGAACAATTGCATAAGTGTATCACTTTTCTTTCCTGGGTTTTACTTCTCTCTCTCCTTTTGTTACCTCCCTATTTAATTACAATTATTTTATCTCAATTTTTTTTTTTTTTTATCTCAACCCATTGGTTTTGTCTTTTTTCCTATTCTCTTCCCCATCCCACCAAGGGGTCCATGTGTGTGTGTGAGCAAGCAACTGCATGGTCCTTAGTTGCCAGCTGGGGTTACATCACAACACCATGAAACAATGTCTATGACAGTAAATCCAGTTTGAACCTCATAAATATGCTTGCTTGCTACTTTGAGAGCTGCATGCATGAAAAGCTGATCAGAATTCAAATGCTGTATACTCTCAGGCTCTATCTGCACTAACATATTTTCAGTTTTTCTGTACAGTATCATTAGCTAGTGCCCTAAGTCTAGGCTCTCTGTTGTTCCATTGGGGTTTTTTTGTTTGTTTGTTTTTTGTTCTTCTATGCCTGTTTTTTTTTTTCTTCCACCTTCTCTTCTGTCATTATGTCACAGAGCTAGGAAAATACTGACTACTGCAGGGTGTGCAGTCACTATGTGCTGGCTCAGTGACATATTCATTCAAAAGACATTGTCATCAAATTTATTACAGCACTCTGTAAATGCACTTGGCATACAGCACGAGCAGTTGAGATATGGAACTGGAAAGATACTGGAGCCAAACCCCTCAAATCTGCTGGTCTTTGGGGAACAGGATGGCAATTGTTGCCTGATGTATCAGGAGGCTGCAACTACTGCATATACAATTATGGGCAATCTCCATGGCACAGGAAGGACTAGAAGCTGCATGGCATTGCCATGCCCCAATCAGACTCTTCTGCCACCTGACATCCAGGTAAAGATTGAGGAAAACTTGACTATTAATAGGTACTGCAGACAACAACAGGGACTGCAGTTTAACATTACAGAAGTTCTCCATATTATTTTCTGAATTAATGGTAGATTTCAAATATCCAGTAATGTTAATTTGACTTCTTTATAGAGTTCTTTCCCCTTATAGCCTTATTAGAGTCAAGATAAAGGACATCCTCTTCTCTCCTAGTCCACAGAACCATTTATTCATTAGGCAAACTATCAGATTGTTCAGGCACAGTTTGCTCTGGTAAACCTATTCTGGCTTTTCCCAACCATCATCTTTTCCTAGATGTAACTGGAGATAGAAAATCCAAAATGCTATGCTGGTGACTGATTACAGCCCAAATATATTCCTGAAGACTATACATAATTATTACAATGACAAGAGTAAAGGCAACAAATGCAAGACATGAAATCACAACAATATTAGTGTCCATTAACTTGCCTCAACAAACACAAATCCCAGGAAACTGTCAGTAAGAATGGTTTTTTAGTATATGTAGAATAATACAGATGGTCATATATTTCCTATAGCAACCACTGTTTACTAGAGTACTACATTTCCAATCTCAGAAATTCCGCTCTAATATAAACCAGACCATATTAGTCAATGCCAATAGAAACCCTGCCTTCTTTCCAGTGCAATTACTGCCAAATGAGCATGGTTTATCTGAAGGGACATGGAGCATCTCTGTCTTCTCATTTGGGTAGTACTCATGCAAGAAAAATGTGAAATTCTGGCAGCTACATAATTTTAATAGGAAAAACACTAACTCCAAAGCAGCTTGGCTGTGTTTAGGCCTTGACTTCACTCTTTTCTTGATGCTTACAGCTTCCTTTGCTCAGGCACACTCCCTGTTAGAATTAGCACAAGAGAATTCATAAACTGGCCCATAATTCAACAAGTTGGAAAGCATTCCATGCATCAAGTAACATTGCCCCTTTTTCTTCATAGCCAACCCGGGACACTCTTAAAAATACTAAAGCTGGTAGTTGTGCTTGCCAAAGGACTGATCTAAAGTGCTTTAGACTCAGTGACCAGGATTCCATCAACAGGCATTGGACTAAACCCCTCCTGCACAAGTGGTGACTTCTGCACATCACAGGATTTAGACATGCCTCAACTGCATATGTTAAAGAAATGCATGTAAAACCATCAGCTGGCTGAAACAGAGAGGCCCCCCATGCAGAAAGCAAGTCTGTATCAGGGTAGGTGAATGACTTTCCCCCCCTCCTTCTGATCACCTATTCCAGCAAAGAGATAATGCCCAATTAAAGAAATTTGGAGTTTATTCTCTGCATGTTACAAAGCTTTCAAATGTATTTTCTTCTTACTGGTTTTGTGTCTCCTGGAACTATTCCTCTGGATACTTGGTCAAAGATGACACTGTTCTAAAGAGACTACAGTTCTGGGAAAAAAACCACCAAAACCATGCTGAGCTGGAAAAGTGATGGAGGACAGTAAAAAGTATATGGGGGGTGATGGTGGGAAGTTGTGGTTATAGCTATAAGGGAAACTAGTCAAAAAGAAGTTTCCTATTCCCAGGAAATATGCCTGTTCTATAGTTCAGATTTGGACAAATTTGGGTTGACAGCTAGACATGGTCAAAACCAAATTTTTTCCACAGAAAGTTAGTTCTCATGACCCTGCAGTTGTACTGAGTGATTCATTTTCTCCAAGCCCAATGATTCTCAAAGCTGATGGATTCTAGACAGACCTGCCAGGAGTTCAGCCCTGAAGTCACAGGCACTGGACAACTATTCCCATGTTTTCACCCAAGTCTTCACCCATGGATTGCAGCTGGAAGCTGTGGAGTGGCAGAGCCAGGCTTCAGCTACATGTGCTGGCCACTAGACATTATGCTACAGAGCTGGTGTGGGGTCTTCCCACTTAGGATGGACCTTGGTGTTTCTGCCACGGCAACCACAGAAACAAATGTTACAGGCCTATGCAGAGCTTTGGGGCAACTCCAAAGACTTCATTTTTGGGTCAAAATCTTGAGACAGCTGGTTTTCCTAAGGTAAGTATGAAGTCCTTTCAAGGTAACCTGGATAAGATGCCTCAACTTTTGTGGTCCTTAGTTTGGAAAGGTTTCAGGAGACTTAAAATCAAGTGGGCAACCTTTGTGAAGATGAGGAATATTTTAGTTTCCACAAACTGTCTTTTGGCACTTACAAATGTCAGAAAACCCCTTTTCCTGAAAGGCCTCTAGCTTTATTTCTTCCCTTCCTCCATGAACCAGGTACTAACAAGTTGAAGCTTTGCCTATCATCCGTGTCAGCTGATGAATCACAAACAAAAATTACACGCAACTAACTTAAGATCTGTTACATCAATTCTAGTACAATTGTCTAGTCTTTACATATGCATTTATATTAAATTTATATACTTTCATGAAATGACATAACGATCCACATCTACTGCTCCCAAGATTTAATTAGACCTGATCGGATAGCAGGTTGTACCTTCCATGCAAGTATAACTACTAACCAGCACCCTAAATTATGAATATAAATACTGCTTTCTACCAAAAATGTAGGTCTCTGAAAGCCGTTTAATAAATATGCCACTAGATTCTATCTCCACTTTACACACACAAGCATGTGACAGCACTCTAGTATACTAGTAGCAAAGCCATAAAAGCAGAACATCAGAAAGTTTATACATGTATGAAATACTAGGAACAGATGAGAAAATGGAGTCAGAAGGAAAGTTTTCAGCAATAATACTTGCAGAAAAAAATTTTCAAGTGGAATATATAATTATTTCTTCTGAAAAAAAATATCTGGTCCCGTGCAAAATGGTATGTATGTAAATAATAATTTGAAAGTGAAGAAATATTTTCAGTTTCTCAAAATTTACTCTTTGATGCTCATTCTTCATTTTTAGTTCACACCAAAATCCATTATGAATTTTACAATGGGTGTAACCTTAAGTTGTCTCATTATTATATTCCTAGAGTAAATTCAAGCATAAAAATACCAAAGGCTATAGAAACTTTAATGAAACTTTTGTACCATTAGAATGCTTGTTTCACAGACATACATAGAATTATTCTCTAACTAAATAAAGCTGAAAAAATGGATGAAAAATACTAGAAGCCTTGAAAGCAACACTGGTTTACTGAAGTGACCAGAGCATCACACTATTGCAGAACTATTTTCTGAAGTACACTGCAAACAACTTTCAATGATGCTGAAAATACTATGCGGCTACAAGCTACCCTTGTCACTCAAAAAGGCCAAATTTGAATCAAGATTCTTAGTTTAGTTATAAAATAATTAATTATTTTAAAAGTTAAAATACCACAAAAGTAAAACACATTTATTTCCCTCAATTTATTTGCAAACAATTTCTGTTCATCACTGGGATTTTTTTCCAGAACTACATAAACCAAAACCTATAATATAGTCACAGCTATTTCTCCTAGTCTCTGCAACTGAGTGCAGAGCACAGAGAAGAAACATGAAGCACTGAGGCTGACTGCACACACCACCTACAAGTAGTTTACAAACTGCTTTTACAGCACTGATTGAAGGACTTCAAGATACTGCCTGCCTCCTAACAGAATACAGCTGAGAAATAGTTTACAGCAATGGATATCTCAGATAAGATTAAATGTATTTTTTTAAGTAAAAAGGAGCTAGAGAGTCTGATCCACTGTCTTTCCATAGCAAAATTAAATTTAATTGGTAGCTATTCTGCTATACCTAAACACTCATAGTTTTACACTTTAATTTGTAATTTTGACTAGATATTTTTAGTATTCCCTCATTATCACTGATTTGAAACCTCTAGGAGGGATGTAGTAATTCCAGCTCTGCCTTTCATCAACTATCCAACTAGCTGAACTATCAACTAGTGGTGCAAGTCAATAGTCTGACAGATTTCCAGAGTGTACAGAGTTACATAGAAAAGTGAATTAAAATTCAGCTTTGTCATATAGGCCATCTTGCACTCCTCAGTTTCTATATAATTGCAGAAGAAAAGAAGTTAGAGAAGAGCCTAAGTATGAGAAGTTCTGATGTACTTTGGCTTGACAATGTATACTTATATCCAATACACAACACTGGTCCTGGTACCTGAAAATTGTGGCTTATTCTGAAATATATGTAGTCTCTTAGAAGATGGCCAGCCTGTACCAAAAAGGGCCGTTCATTTCTCTAAGTAAATAAACAGAAAAACAGTTGATTGACTTCAGAGCAACAGAGCCATATTATATAGTCATCTACAGAAAGCTAGTGAACCTGGTTAAGTTTGGTCACTAAGAGGATGGACATCAAAAATTGAACCATATGGACAAAATGAAATAAAAAAGCTTTTACTTTTAATGGAATACCCTTTTGCCAATTATATAAGCAAGGTCAGCATGTAATGGGATAAAATCCTAGATACACAGGAAAGAATAAAACTTTTTACCATCAGGATAACAGTTACATACTTCAATTTAACAAAATTGAATGAATGTTTAAAGTCTAATTCTGACCTTCTTAGGGTGTAGCCACTATTGACTTCAGCCCACAGTATTTGGCTTGTGAAAGGCTTTTTTCCTTTATACACACCTGGTTTTGATCTGTGAAATCACAGTGACATACTGCAGGTGCTACTACAGCATTAGGCATAGATTATGGAACTGCACTGGGACACCCATTTCCTCTGCTGCAGGTTACTCAATTTTCTCTCTTGCATATGCCAAGCATTTTCTTCTAGTCACCCAGTGATTGATATTCAGCTCAATTATCTGAATCAATGGTAAAACTTAGTAAGTCTCATTCAAAAAAACCTCCTGGATATCCTCCAGAAAATACATTATCCTCTTTTTTGTTCCTCAAGATCTTATTCTCCACCAGCACTATTCCAATTCACTGTACTGTTTACCATCTCCAAAATAAATCTGAAAAACCTTTCTGTTTATATAATCACAGGAAAAATCCATATTTTTTCCAGTTTGTGAAGTGAGAATGAATTGGTCTGAGGTTGAAATATTTTCTACCCACTGCCACTTATATTTTCTTGACCCTACACAAAACAACGACAACAAAAAAAAAAAACAATCCCAAAAAAACCTCCCCAAACCTCCCTGCTTCATCCAGATCACTTCAAAGAATGAAAGAGGAACCTCATCAAGTTTACAAACTTCACCACCTTAGTTTAAAAAAAACCCATAGAAGTTTCTTGGGATTTGTTACAAGTACTTTACACAAAGGTATGTTAATTATCTGATCTAAGTTTACATTTGTTTTATCTTCCTTTGCAGTGCAGACTGTAGCATATTCATTTCATGATGCTGTCTTAAAAATGCAATTTGAGCAGCAATTGATGCTCAAACCAGCTCAAGTCAACTTTACACTGGACAGGTCTCTGTCCACCACACTCATATGAAAGAAAGGTGAACCCGATGACAAAGAAAGAAAGCAACTCGTCCAGTGTTGGAGATTTCTTTGAGTGTAATTGCTAATACAAATCTACAGTAATTGTGCAAGAAGAGAATTTTCTACTGAGTACAAATCTTGTAGATTTGCAGTAAGATCTATGTGTATAGCTCCCTGGGCTTTTTTTAAATTTTTCATTTCACTGCCAGTAAAAACCTTTTTACATTTTCTGTTAGCCTAAATAGCAAGCTGCAAATCTGTTTAAAGAGGTACTGGGCTTAATGGAAATTTGCAGAGATCAGACTTGTGCTTCCAGTGCCCAGACATTACAGTACCACAGAAGGCAAGTGGCCTTGTCAGCAGGTTTTCGGGTATTAGTCTACTCCTGAGAAAAATTATTGCATTGCAGGACACTAGAGACAGCTGTGAATGTTTTCCTTCATATGAGGTAAGGACAACTGAGGAAAACGGATGAGATCTTTCTTCATTTCTGTCAAATTCCATACACAAAGAAAACATTTCATTTCTGAAAGGGGTATGAAACAACCTGTCTAAAATAAACAAGTCTGGCTTAAGAAAAAAATCAGGTATGAGATGGCAAGGACTGCTGCCAGCATCTATAAGAAATGATTCCATAGAGCGGGGTAAGGTACATTCGAAATGACAGGACAAGATAAATATAGCTGCGTGTTACCAACTTCCAGTGACTCATAGAATATCAAATCTAAGTGTAATGTTTTCTTCTGCTGCAGTTGGTCTAAAACAAGCCCTTCTATGACCAAATATTTGAAGGAAAGGGCTGGGAAAAGGTATAATTCTACTTGTGAATAACTTGCTTGTTTTTCAACCTTGGTGATCTCAATTAAAATTCCTACCTCATGAATGAGTTAATTGTTTTAACTTTCATGGCCAAAAAACCCAAACCTGCGCCTTAAGATTTCTATGGCAAGGAACTCTTATTTCAGCATTAATGGAAAATACACATGGAAATATGTTCCCTTTGTGCATCAGGAGGACAGCAGATTTCTTCTGGGAATATGGGGTGCTGTGGAATATATGTGCTCCCTCAAGAAACCAGTGTTTTTGCTGTAGTTGGCCTTCCTGTTCTGACAATGCCAGACATTTTGCACACTTTCAACAGAGGTGCACATCTAAGTGCCAACAGCTATGACCTCAAACTTTGCAGCTCAAAAGCAGCTCTCAAGCACAAAAACTGCTTCTGGAGTAGTGAACCACCTAGGCTAAAGGCTGGCTGGCCGTGCAGTGGAATTCACGTGCTATCTGCCTATACCACATCCACATGTAAAGAGCTTATGAAGAGGAACAAGCCTGATAATTAGGTACAGAAGCATTTAATTAGTTATAGAAGCACTATTGTCTTGTAACAATTGTATTGCCTATTTTATGGACCATACCTGTGGCAGTGAACAAACAATATCAGAAATGGAAAAAATCCTGTGAGAAATGGGCTGGTNGCACTATTGTCTTGTAACAATTGTCATAAATCAACCGTCGTACATACCAGAAATCTCTGAAAATGAGCTGAAGTTTCAGCTCAGAAGGAGTTTCTAGGCAGATGTTCCACAGCTCTTGGAATTCCAGGTTTAGGCAGGCAGCTTGGAAAGCTGAAAACATGACTAAAGTGACCTAAGTACCTACAGAGATAAATTCTCTCTGAGGCAACAAACAAAACCACAATAAATTCTACTGCAAAATATCCTGGGGACAGTCTTATTTGTGGTGAAACAGCACATATTTCCCAGAAAAGTGACAAAAATGAAGGGTACTGAAAGAGATCGCAGAATGAGTAAGGTTGGACGGGACCAACCAACCTCCTCAAGCAGAGTCATCCTAGAGCACATTGGACAGGATTTCATCCAGATGGTTCTGGAACATATCCAGCGAGGGAGACTCCAGAACCTCTCTGGGCAATCTGTTTCAGTGTGTGGTCACCTGCACAGTAAAGATCTTCCTCATATTCAGGTGGAACTTCCTGTGCATCACTTTCTGCCTGCGTCATAAGTCTCTTTTAGCAAACCACACAACACCAGCTTCAGACTAACAACAACTAAATGAAAGAGATACTGCCATTTGAGGCCCTTTCCTAAATTGCAATTTACGAACTAGTTCAATCCCTATTTATTCCAAGCTTGAGGATGATTGGCTTTGTACAAGAGTTGCTTTGAAGTCTGCGGAGCATGTGAACAAGTTGTTTGAAATAGCACAGTGATCAGAAGGGACAGCTCACATCTGGGGAAGAAATTACAAGGAATTTGCAGAGAATTTGTTCCATGAGCAGGGGAGCTAACTACATGTGCTTTGCACTGGACTGGCTGATCAACTTTTAACTGAATATCTGTGAGGTCACCCTAATTAAATATCCAGTAGGTATTAAAAGAAAAAAACAAATCTTTTTCTATTGCTCCTGGTTTGAAATCCAGTAATTCACACAAGAAAGAACCTGTAGGTGAGAAGGGGTTTCTCTAACATCTGAAACAGCAACAATTCCAAAAGCTGTCTGCTTTCACAATGTACTATCCTGTGTAGGTTTTTTTGCTTCAGTAAGAATTTAAGTGATCCTTATTTTTCACTCCCTCCAGTGGATGTTCTGATAAGATATTTGCTTTCCAGGAGCTTTTTTTATTACTTATTAGGAATTCAATATGATTAAGAACTCAATTCACAAACATACTTGGTTCAAAAAGGGAAAACGGGTAAAGATGCTTTCATAAACCTTATATCCTTAGGAAAGAAGGATTCAAATAAGTTAGATATGCAGAGAGGTGGAAACAACCTGAGGGACTGGGTAAACTTGGAATTCACAGTGGTTTCCCTCTTGGTTAGTGAATCTTATTTCAACATTCCTCCTGGTGGAAGAACAAATGCCCTGGGAAAACATAAGTACTTCTGTGATTACCAAACAACTCTACTCCTTAAGGAGTCTGTGATCCATGCAAATGAAAAAAGGAGGAAATACTATTGCCATTTTACAAACAGGCAAATGTGACACTGGCCATTTATGATATTGATTTCTCTCCATGTTTGGGGACAAGCGGCTTAATGTCCGAGTTCAGATTTCTGGATTGCCATGCATAAGCACCTTAAGCACAGAACTGCTTATGCTCCTGGACATGTTCAGGGATATGTGAACTCTTCCATGTGAGTAATCTCAGCAGGGAAAGGCAATACATCTGTGCCGTGGAACACAGTATCTGACAGACTGCCCGCAAAGCCAGCACTGGGGATTCTGGATGTCATTTATAAAAGAGAATTTAGGCTGCCTTAGTAGGTTCCAGGTTTTTCTCACTGTGGACTGCAATAAGATAGGGAGACTAAACAAAGACACTGCTATGGCAAAATCAAGTACATTGAGTGACAGATAAAGGCACAGACACTTTGCATGCCTGAAACAGTGCTCTGCTACATTGATAATGACAATGAAAAATTACTGGGAGGAAAAAATCGCTATATTCACTTTTTAATGTAAGAAACTGTCAACAAAATAAACTTAAGGTTTTATTATGGGCATATTCAATGTACCAATGTGCCTTTCTTTTGGTCTTGATATGTATGACAACTACCAGGATCTATTTTAAGAAATGACTTGGCTCAGGGATAAAGTGAGAGTGTGCCTTCTAACTGCTGCCACTCTCTTGAAGTAAAAACCCTTCTTAGTATAGATTTCTGGCCATATATTATTTCCATGATGCTTGGGTTTGGTTCTTTTTGCCCAGGTCGAAAGTGGTTTTGTTTCCTTTAAAGTGAGCACAAGTGATTAATCTACAATGAAACTATAAAGCCTACTGAAAGACTTGGATTGATTTCACAGGGATCCAAATCAGAGCCTGTTTGGCTACAAGGCAAAACATACTTCCCTATTTACATGAGAGAATATGAATTAAAAATTACTAACCAATAGAAAAGAATGAAAAGTTTCCTGTCCTGCCTTTGCTACAGTCAGAGAACATGTAAACAGAAGAGAAAAAGAAAGGTGTTACCTCATTCAAAATGGAAAAAAGGCACAATTAAATTAGGGTGTCTCTACTAATTATCTGCTTCAAAAGAGTAGGAATTATGTAGCCTTAGGAACTTTCCAAGGTACGAGCTCTAGAAAAAGCAGTAGTTCATTAGCCAGCCATGTAAGCTGGAACCAACAATCAGTTAGTGGAGACTCTATAAACTTAAGGTTAATGATTGATTTTGTTGCTTCTGTCTTTTTATCACTTAATTGCATTAAAATTAGGCTGTTTGTAAGTAAACAACTCCTAAAAATCTCATTTTGTGGCTTAAATGGCTTCTAAATGCACTGTCAAAGCACAGAGCGCCCCAACAACAACAGGCAGATGGAGGAGTAGCAGCGCCTTTCCAATACTGTGCCCTCAAGGCACAGGGAAGAAGGAAAAGTAACTCAGTAGTTCTCTTCCATGCTTCACAGGCAGCTTTGGAGATTACAGACAGTACTGGGCATTACCTTGGAGCTACGTGATGGGTGATGGTGAGGATACTTCCCAATAGTCACAAGCACTCATCTTCACCCAAGGGGGGAATAAACAACTTCCCAAGGTACTACTCAAGAGCAAAAGCAGCCCTGTGTTTCCCAGTACTGCTGTTGTGATTAGAAACAGGAAACTTATTAGAAAGCAATATCAATAATAGAGAGTGATGCAGAGATTTAAGAACAACAGCTCTAAATAGTATAGGGAACAAGAAACATGCAAGGAAGTCACCCTTAGTGCTAGCCCTGATTATGGTGTAATTTCTAGCTCCTTTTTCCTCATATGAAAAATGGTTTCCCTAGTTCCAGTTCTAAGCAGAATGAGCCATTTTTTTAAAAATATTAAGAATTATATGAAAACAATGCCTATTTAAATGCTTCCTCCTGGTCATTCAATCTGTTACTTTGTAATGAGGCAGAGTGAAATCAGCCAGCCAGCCCTATCAGAACCACCAGTGGAGATTGCAGAGCAAACGAAGAAAATCCTTTATCTGCTTTTTCCATTTCTGAAGCTGTGTTGGCCATTTTCCATCACATTAGTAGGAGCAAAAACTGATGTCATTTTTCACTGCCTCCACCCTTCTACCCCAGTCTTCAGGGAGGATGTTCTGCTACTGGGAATTCAGATCAGTTTTAGAAACCTGCCATCCCCAAGAAGTAAACTCCACAATTTTCTGGTTTTCTCTCTTTTATATCTCTAAGAAGAGAAAGATTCAGATGCCCTCAGTATTTAAAGATGTGTTTTCCGTTCAGTCTGTCAAAACTCTCAGGATCCAGTCCTCCCTGACACAAATTACTTTCATAGGTCCAGAAGGAAGGTGATGCACATTTTCTGTCTGTTCCACACAATCATTGCAACAGCTGTTGCTTTTCAGTGGAAACAAAAATGTCTTAGGTATCTCTAAGTAAAATAGACAGGAAAATCCCAGAGCCCATCTTTAACAAGATACATTAGACACAGCTAATCATGCTCTCTGAAAGCTATATAAGCAAGCAAATATATGCAAAACAACAGACTGATCATGTAAACCTCATTCCATATATCTGCTTTTACACATTTTAGGGAAAAATCCAGAAAATATCTATGTGAGTCACCATCTTGAATCCTTCCTAAGACAGCATATTGGTTTTGAGTCTATTTATATTCAGTTTTAGAGGATCCTAAAAGAAGTCACAGTTGTGTGGTACCACTGTGCAATATGGAGACAATACAGTTGCACTTGGTCCAGGCATGAGCATATCAAAAGACTTGGCAAACTCATTTAGATCCTCTAATCCAAGTTTGATCTTTGCAGGCACACCTAGGACATGTAATTTCTATCAGTGATGTGTTCTGGGACAGAGTTTTACATGAAGACATCCATTTCTAGGTCCATCTGAAACAGCTGGCCATCCTTTTAAAGCAAGGTCATCTCATTCCTGCCTCAGGACACGTATCACCTACTGACAGCAAGAGCTGCTTCTATTTGCCTAATTAAATTCATCAAGAATTCCAGCTTCAGTTCAGATTTGCTTCTAGTCCAAATGGTGAACATCGGCCTCAAAGATAAAGGAGCATTTAAAAAATCTGGAATGGCACACGCCAGACTCCTTTTAAAACCCATCTGTCTGTGATGCTGATGACTGATGAAGAATTCCATAACAGCACTACTAACAGTCACTCTACCAACCTTTTCTGAAACAAACCCAATCAAATCTGCAAAAAATATTCACTTTCTATGGATAAACAAGTAGTTAAATCAAAAGGCGAATTAGAAACAAATCAAAGGCCAAAATTCTGTTAAAATATGTCTAAACCTGGACAAAGACAATAAACCTCTATATAGAGGAGACTGAGTATTACAGGAATAATAAAAATACCACGGCATTGTAAAAAGTCAGCTGTATGGCTTCATCCAAAAGTCTTCTGGAAAAGATTTACTGTCAATTACACCTCTGCTCTATATACAAGCTTCATAAATGAAGTATAGGATTTAAAGAGACATTTTCTCTTTCTTTTGTCAGGTCTGGAGTCATTAAACAGAGATTAGCTGGATAAATAGAGGAAGTGATTTTTAAACTGTTTGCAAACTTAATGTGAAGAGCCCAGCCTTGCAAATTATCACATCTAATCAGAGATGCACGCTTCACTGCTCCAGTAATTGTACTAGTATTAGTCAAATTCTTGTTGTCTCCTCATTAGCCATGAAAAGGAGACTCAAGATGTACTTCATTAAAGTATCCTGAATATAAATTGTTAGTGTAAGGAGGAAGAGATGTATTACACACTGTACTGTATACAGAAAGAAAAAATATTAAGAACATAAAACATATTGAATCATTCCGATGTTACTTCGAATACTTTTCATTTTTACTGTCTGGATCTCTTCTTTTATTTGCAGTGAGACTGTAGTACTTGAAAAAGTAATTTACTACCAGTGTCATAAAAAAAAGAAAGGAATGTGCTATATTATGTAGCCTTTCTTATTTCCATAGACAGAAGAACACAGCGTAATCAAGAACTGTGTCTTTAGTAGAGATGTTTGGTAAATTCTTGACTACTGGATGGGTGATCTAACTTGCATTAAATGTAGATGAAATCAAAAGGTTTGTTCCTTTGACCAGCAAAGCATTTAAGTAAATGCTCGTGCCCTTCTTTATTCAGCAATGCCCTTAAGGACATGACTAAAAACAAGGGAATTTAAACACATGCCTAACATATGAAGCATGTGCTTAAGGGACTTGGGGGTTTGAAAAACCCAGCTTGAATAGGATTTCCAAACAGGTCTATTAGAAGGCTAAAAAGTAAAAACGTTTCCAAGAATTTCAGTCGAAGGAGAGGTAAAGCAAATTTTCACATTTGTTTTTTCACAGCTATTTTTGTTGGTGGAAATCAGAGTCTGAAATATTTGTATTACTCAACAACAGTTAAGGGAAGCCGGAAATGAAATAGGCGGGTCATCAAAATGCTACCAGTAGATGTCTTGTACTGCTCTACTTTATGACAGACTAGAAGTAACAAAAAAGCAAATAACATGCAAAAATGTACCCTGCCACCTCTGGAACTTCAACACTAGATCATCAGGAAATCAGATGTGTGGGAACTAAACTCTAAGACTAATCTGATCTAGTATTTGTGTGGCAGCCTAGGAATGAGGACAGTAAGCAATTCAAAAGGGGAGTTAAGTCCATGATGTACTGTGCTGCAATTCTGTGTACTGCAAGCAAGTGAACTGGATTTCTAAGCCTGAGGTTTGCTCCCCATTCAGTTGTGCCTTCTCAGAACGCAGCAACATCCTCACCCACCTTCAGCTCTATCCCTCAATAAAATACTAGAATCTTCAGTTGATTATTTACTATAATTTATATAGCATGCAGGAGGTCATCCTGGAAAGAACTGCATCTTGCTTGGACAAGGTATTCTGGACAAAAAAAATAATTAAATACTTCCTGATGCCTCTTCAAAAAATATTAAACCACTTCAACAACCTTTCATACAAAATTAATTAACATAAAAACCAGCCTCCACAATGCAGCAGAGCCCTAAAGTGGTTTGTGGAATTTAATTAGGCTAACCTTCTTTTCTCTACTTTGGCACCACTCTGTAAGAAGTGCAAATCATTATTAATTCCTTTGGTGTTCACTGTAATAACATTAATCACGATGAACTCTTTTGGTAGTAAAGTGTATGTAATAAGTATTTCCATAATAATTTAACATTACCTTGAAATTAATTCATAAAATACACTATTTGTTACCCCACACCAAACACACAATTCCTCCACAACATTCATATTAGGATAGTGAGATAATTTTGAAGGTTCCCTCAAACCCAAGCTATTCTATGAGTAGTTGGGTAATGTATGATTTTGGAAAGAGTTGTGAGCAGGAGGCATGTTGTTGCAGCAAACAAATTGAAAGCAAGGTCAAGTCCAGTCAGACTGGTTTTGGATCACAAAAAGAACTGTGATACAGAGGTATCTTTGGCCTAGCACTAGCTGAAAAACTTGAAGTAAAAAAAAAATTTTAGCAATTTATTAAGCTTTTCTGGAATTTGAAATAAATCCAGAACCCGTGTATTGCTTGTAAAGAAACAATTTGCTGTCAGAAAACTTCACCTGCTCATCAATTACATCATTGTGTGAAAAACACAGCACAGACCTTGGAGCTTTGAGGGGGCAAGGAAGAGGAAGTTACAGAATACAAGTGCTTGTCAAGTGACATATCTTGCTATTACAAACAGCAAAGTGATTACATTTGAGATGCTATCAGACACTGAACATACACAAACATCCTCAGTGAAAGATGCAAATAGAAAAACAGGTTTGTCTTTCCACAGATGATTTGTTTTTATCACCGGACAATGCAAAATATTTCTATTAAAAATTCACAGAGGATGCACTTAGAATCCTTTTATCTGTCTGTCTTAAGTATTTCCAACATGCCAATCACTGTATTACCTAAATGCATCAATAGAGTATCTGGGTTTTACTAAATATGAAAAGAGATTCCAAAAGAATTCTAGATGAAAACACCTTCTTATCCTGTTACAGAAAGCCCTTCTTGATGCTGGGAGGCTTCTCCCAACAGCTCTGAGGAGCTCTCTGGGGCAGAGTCCAGGCACAAGTGACACTTGCCCTCTGCTTGCAGGGCCCAGAACTCAATGAGGAGACACTCACACAGCTTACAGCTCTGCATACGTACTGAAATTACATTATGGTTTTTTGACTATGCTATAGCTGACCAACTCTGTGCTGTAGTGAAGCAATAGCACATGTAAGCATATGCTGTGAGTGGGAATGAATTCAAGCATGTGCTTATGTACTTGATTGAATCAGACCCCTCACCACTTGGGCAGATCTTGCGTGTCTTTTATATTGTCATTACCTCAGCAGAGTTGCCTCTCAAACTGGTACAAGTGAAACACAAGAATTATGTCCCATAAATTGACAGGTATTTCCTACTTTAAGTGGAAAATACCAAGCATGTCTTTTATTCTATATAATTACTTTCCCATAATATTAGGTATCTGTGAAAAATGGTTCTTTAAACAATTTCTTCTAGCCTTATATTTAAAAGTGCATTTTTCTCTTAAAAAATATTAATTTGCTTTACACAAAAGAAGACTTTTATGGAAAAAGTCAGTGCTCTTTCGCCCCATCTATTTCCTACAATGATTTAATGATAGACAATATAGACAAGATCTCCTAAAGTACATAGTTAGCTGTAGACCTTGGATCATAAATAGCATCCTCTTTTATATTACTGATAATATAATGCGATCCTGTGGTTCAGTCTGCATTAAGCTTCATATTTAAAATGCACATTCAGCTATTTAGTTACATACAAAGAATTCAGTTTATTTCTCCACAAATCATAACATTTATTTCTGTAATGCAGTAAAAACTTTAATAATATATATTCATACCCAAATGACTTACATTTAAGAAGTCTTCTCAGATCTGCTACTTGGAGTTGGAACTTGATTGAATTTCATTCATGTTCAGTGTCAATGATAATTCAGTCGGTGCTGGAAACAAAGGAAAAACAATTTGGAAAAATTACATGCTTCTCCTTGTATATTTGATATTTAAATATGTTTCTAGTCATGCTGGAAAGCTCTTCCTCATTCTGCATTTCTCTGTGTGTTTTCCTCATCAGTACTGGAATTTAACCATCAGAATTGGAGAGGGACAAGTTTCAATTAGTCTGACCCTCATTATAAGAACTATCAGGGTTCATTTGTGCACTGCCATTGCCCAGCACTGGCTTAATTCCAGCACTGCTTCTAATGCTTTTTCTCTTGCTTGTTCTACTCTTTCTTATCTTACTCTTCATTTTTTGACATGCTGTTTTCTGCACCATTTTCCCGTTTGCAATTTGCATCATATTGGTATCTTCCCTCTATCCTCTTTCCTCCTTGATCCAGTATCTAGCCTTCAAAGTTCAAACAGCCCCCCTTTTAATACTTTTCTCTTCAAGTTTTCCCCTTTGATGAAGACCCTTCTTGTCTTGCAATCAGCATTTTAAAAAGAAACTCAGGCAAATTTCCTCTCTGTGCAAACTAAAACTTTCTTTAAAGAAACCATTTTTATTGCAACTCAAAATATGGCCCTGCTAATGCTACAACTTCACTCAACTCAAGGTCATAAAGCACAGCTTATATATTTTACCAGCCTAGTGATTTTAAGTGTTTATTCTCAACAGATGTGAACCCGAATTAAAATTTCCAGCACATGCCAGAAATCACAGGTATTGCTCCAAACAAATTACCACTCAAATGACTTCATGACACTGTCATTCCAGGAAAAGGTATTACTAGGTATTCTACCAAAGTCACAGTCAAGCAACATTTGAAGATTCAGACAACGTTTATGCACTCTATAAAGTACTTTTCAACCCCAAGTGTTCTTTTTTTTTTTTTAATGAACTATCTCTGTGTAGGTGCCTTTGAGCTCGATTTGTTGGAAAAACCTATTCCAAGAAGAAATTTTGGTCAAGTATACAGGGTTAGATTGTTATAGAGCAAATTATGTAGCATCTCTGACATTTCAGCAATAAACAGAAAGCTTGTGACTTGAAGACTCAGTAGAAAAATACCATATTGCTTGCTTGAAAATTTTATGATTGTATAATGTGGGAAATAAATGAAAACAGAAGTATTTAGTATTTTTTTCTTTTTATAAAAGATGGAAGTGTTCTCAACAACTGCCTGTGATATAAAACATCCTTTTGTGTGTTGAATTGCATAGAGAGAAAAAAGCTAAGTCAATTAATTACACACAGAAATTGGGCCAGGTAACATTCATGCCACAGTCTCTTTATGTAATACAGAACTCTTGTGAACATGAAAGAAACAGGAAGCTTCCCAAAATTATTACATCAAATTCTTGGCTGGAGTAAATGAGCACAGCTCTTCTGTGTATTGAAAGTGGAAGGAATTTATACGGCTAAACTGTTATTTAATCCCTGATTAATAACAAGAATCAAGTCTCAGTGTAAGACATTATACTCCTGTCTAATTTGCCCCTGCAGTTTATAGCTCTGCCTTCAAAGCAGAGGCTGGCCAGCCATTTTCTGCAGTTTACACCTCTCACCCATGCTCAGAAGCTGCAAACTCTCCATCCAACACTTAATTTATTGTGGCTGGGGCCATTTATTTCACAAGAAAAAAGGACATAATTGCCTCCTACGTTAATGAAACGTTCACACAAGCTCCCTTCCTCCATTTCCCTATTACGCAGCAGAACAGCAACAAGGCCCTGTATTTTCTGTACTGGGGCATCAGTTCCTCTTCTCTGCGGTCAAGGGGGCACTTGCAAGACTATGCATATATGTAACACACTGGCTTAGATCTACAGAGCAATGCAGTTCTTCAGGAAACCATAACTTGCTGTTATTTGTGCCCTAAAGACAGTTCTCACAGCAGGACTGTGCCCCCCACCTGCACTGCTAGATAAGCTTGCCCAGGAAACTGCAGTTTTACTACTGGCAAGGTAAAAACTCCTGTAGTAAGCCTGCATGGTGTGATTTCATAAGCACAGATTGTTCCTTGCTCTTAACCAACCTGTGGATTTTCTTTTACAGAACTGTTTGATTGTCTGCCTAAGTTTTTTTGAGCATTACGTATACTAATTCATTAGCAACATTTTCAGGTAATCCCCATCTATTTATATGTTCCCAACTACACCAAAAGGAAGCTTGGCAGGTTGTTAGCCAAAAATCACCTAAAAAAGGTAAATGGGTTGCTCTCAGTGGCAGAGAGATGGGGGAGGAGAGATTAGTAGGGGTTTATCCCAGTCTTGGCTCATCTTTTAATAATAAACTAATTCAGATAGTGAACACACCAAGATTAGCAGTAAAATTTTCCTACAAAGTGTGTAACACAGATTAACGTAAGTCAGTTTGATGCTGTCAATTCACATCTTTTAAAGAGCCATGATGGAAACAAGGGCTTAGAGCCACTTGCAGTTCACTCATCCAAAGCAAACATAAAACTTTGTGGATGCTGCAGAGGTCTCCTTGTGGTGGCTCGTTTAGGTGGGGATCACAAATTGAAAGACAAGCTTCACCTCTGTTCTAGTGAAGCATCACCCATGTCTCCTGCAAAGTTCATGGCATGTCTACTGTGCCTCTAAAATACAATTAAAAGAATACTAGTATCTTCCATTGGAAAAAGGTTGCTAATAAAGCCGAGAGTTGATTCGTCAAATCTAGTATTGCGTTGCTGGAGAGAAGGCTGACTATGCCCTTCCATTAGATTTGTCTGCTGCATCAAAGGACATTAAATCATGGCCTTATCTAACTTTCTCAGGCTGCTTTTAAGGGTTGAACTAACAGTTTACTGCATCTTTCACAGCAATTTGGTTAAGCGAATATTGCTACTCCCAGACCAG
Organism: Grallaria varia; assembly: GCA_013396735.1. Lineage (NCBI taxonomy): Eukaryota > Metazoa > Chordata > Aves > Passeriformes > Formicariidae > Grallaria > Grallaria varia. Next base: position 175,698 of record VWZG01011968.1, read on the forward strand.
ATTCAAGGAAATTGTCCTGATAGGAGGACATGTTATTCAGTATTTTGGGCTCATATGAGTTTACAGGATCTCAATACACTTTTGCAAACTAAGCCAAAGTTCAGATACAATCATACTTTTCACAATTTAAGACAAATCTTCACTTCCCAGACCCTCATCTGTCCAGAAAATCCAGCTCCCCCTCTTGCTGCTATAGAGAAACTACACATTTACAACTTCAGGCATTTGAACAGGGTTTTTTTAACAATAAAAAAGTTATCTTGTGCATTCAAGTCACTTCTATAGAAGAGCATATAAAACATATTTATAAAAATCTGTTAAGGATAAGACACAACCAGTTTGCCATCAGTACTGAATCTGATAGGTAAAAAATACTGGGTGTAAACTGGCATTTCTTGGATATATAGCAATAGATCAGATGGAAATTGCCAGAGCGGTTCTGACAAATACATCAGCTGACACAGCCTACCACAAAAATCACCATTTTCCCCCCCATCAAAGCTTTTATTCTTCTCCAAAACATCAGCGCTTAGCTTCCATCCAAAACTTCTTGCGTATTGATATTTGTTGACCCTCTACCTAAATCCATGGCCCACGCCTCCTAGAACACACTAAACTGCAGCAGCACCATGCATGATTACTCCTGTTTCCAGTCATGAAAGAAGGGAGCTACACAGACGAAGAAAAAGTGCAAGGGCTTACTAAGGAAAGCAAGGAACAATCTGAAACAATTGCAAGCCAATGGTTTGGAAAAAAAGTATGAAAAATGTTTAGAATTTTATCCCTTAGTATAAAAACCAAACTAAACCAAAAAAGAAACAAACCAAAGATTTAGCAAGAACTATTCAAGAGCCCATTCTTACCCGAATTCTGAAAAAAGTTGTGAAGAGGTTATTTACCCTTTTCACTGCTTTTATAACCTCTTTGCCTGCTCAGCACAGGTGTCATGTGTTCCCTTTTCAGCACAGGTGTGAACACTTACACAAGGCTCAAAGAAGGAGCTTGCGTGAGGGAAGTTTTGTTAGCTCCAAGAGACTCCTAGATTACTTTCTAGAGACAGTCTTTCTTTGCACTTAAATAGTCTAAATGTATCTCAGAAAACCTGACTCAGCAGGCAAGTTGTTCAGACTAGAGCCCTCGCTCTGAACTCCTGACACAAATGATTTGGAAGAAATGAAAAGAAACTTCATAGTAGTCCCAAAATTACTGAGAGATTCCTTCTCATTTTTTCAGACAGGGAATACAGAGCTTTTTTCTCCTAAACGAACAGTTCATGCTATGCAACCACTATTATGCATTTGTAGGATGACAGCGTTACTAACACAAAGGTTGAACTGGATGCCAGAGAAAGGACTCAAGCCAATTAGTCAGTGAAACTTATTACAGTTCCCCTTTGTTTCCTTTAAGTTGCACTTTCCTAATCCCTTCTCACTGCTGCTGAGGATTTCCCAACTGCTTGGTCTGCTGATTCTTTTTCCCCTCTGCTATTCCCTGCCCTACCTGTCTTAGTGGCAGCTGTCACACAGCCCCATCTGCCATACTGCTCTTCCCTCCTGAAGGTGCGTGCTTCTCTCTCCACTCTGCAGTGAGCCTGAGCAGCACTGAAGGAATAAACTCCAGTGTATAATAAATAATCTAATCTAGAGGGTGACAAAATTAATCTTAAAATCATGAAACCCTCAGCTTAATTCTTTTATATTAGGTATTTTTGAACAGGGAAGAGAGGACAAAGGAAAATGTTTCCTTCATTTTGTTGCAGTTTTTTTCTTCTAGTACAATGTTTCAAGCAAATTATTTCCCACAGTGAGGCCAAAAAAACGCCAAAAACCCCACAAACAAAAAAACCCCAAAACAAAAAACCCCACCATGAACCAACATAGCCACCCTACAGTAAAATTATAGGGAATGCCTTTCTTTTTAATCAGATGAATTATCGCCAGCTGACTGATGAATCCACTCTGGGCAATATGACACAGTTTACAACCTTAAGGATTACAGTAGTCCAGATGCTATCGTCTTAATTGGAAAAACACAGTATTGCCAATGTCCATGTTAGAAAACGTAAGGTTGCATTATTTTTGTTTTTCCTTTGCCTTACCCCACTCTCCCCATTTCTTTTTATCTCAATAGCCAAGAACTATCCTTTGTATGGTTTTCTGCATTGAAATCTTTTTATGAGCTCCTAAAGACACCCTTTTTGAGACAACATAAGTCCGACTGCATGAGAGATCATCATTTCCATTCCCAACACTCTCATTTTCCTATCAAAAAGGCAAAGACAGAGGAAAGCCTTTTCAAACATCACCCTCAGAAACTGCCTGAGCTTAAGCCTCTATGTCAATAAAACAGTAGTTCCATTATATGTGATAGGTCACAACCAGTAATTACGGGGAGTGAAGGGAAGAGGGTTAACCAAGTAGCTATGGTAATCATCTACGAGTCAGGAACTTCCTGGACTGACTTAGCTGTGTGTCCAGAACAACAGCCTAGAGCACTTCAAAACTTTATGCAATTACCTCATACTACTTAGAAAAAATATAATTACCTATTTAAAGCACATAGGGATTCTCAGGAGCATCTGACAAGGCACTGAGTTTAACTGGCAAGGCTCAAGCTAATGTTCTAGCCACTGCTCCCTTTTTCTGTCCTTGGGTGAACCACTTAAATCACAGTGTCTCAATTTCCCATCTGCAAAGAGCCCTCTTAGACTATGGACTGTGTCTCACCAGGTTTGATCCTTTTGTGGGAAAGGTGCAGTTACAATGATTAATTACATTATGCAAAATAATTCCAGGTGCTTTTATGCATGTGAAGCAGCTGGCGAAAACCTTCCTTAGCTGTCCTTCCGCGAAGTACCCAGCAATATTCCCTTGTGACTTGGCCAGTTTGGCAAGGAACAGAGAAGAGGATGAGGGGGTCTTGAGCCAATCTTTAGATGCAGGCAATGACCAAGGCAGACATGCAGTTCACGTGTGGTTCTCTCCTGCACGATGGCTGAAGAGAACAACACATTCCTACTGCTGGGCTGGGCTTATAGTCCTGTTTCAGGGGGCTGGCAGCTAGGACACGCTTTGAGGATGGGAGTTTCAGAGGCATCCAAGGGAGTTAAGGACAAATTTCTTTGATGTCTTAGTGAGATTTCTGTTCCTAAATTCTCTGGATATTGTGAAAAAACCCTTTGCTTTATATTTTAACTGCTTTTAGAATATGTGGAAGAAAGGTTGCTTCTAGAACATCTTCTGTGAGATCAGAATTATCTCACAGTATTTCCTAGAGGGAGTTTTGTTAATTGCAACTGCCTAATTCCAACCAATTGAATTGTATACATTTCTTTCTAGAGAAGCCAGTAAGACTAGGGACACACTGCAAGATGTGCTGGGGGTCAGGGGGCCTTTATGGGCTGGGGTATATTTACTATTTCTGATAGAAAAGAAAGGATACAACGTTCTCAGTGCTGGAGGAACTGTGGAGCTCTCCCTGTAGGGTAAAATGAGCTCAAAATACACATGAAAATAATAAAAAAGGCACTAGAGGTATTAAAATTAGATATGAGCTATTAGAGGGTAGAAAAAGGCTCAGTTTAAACAGCACAGAATTACACAAACAACAGAGCATGAAAAAAGAAATTTAGAAAATCCAAGATGTAACAGTCTTTGGGTTTATTCCAGAATTTACAGCACCAGATTACTCACGCCTACTGTAACCTTCTTGCCTGATTTTGTATTATGGTTGTTATAGTTTGTATGTAGTATGACTCTGGATGAAAAATAAGTCACAAAGTGACTTTTTAACCTTTCAAATTCTCAGATCCTCCTCTCAAAACCAGATAGAGTAGAACTGAAGAAGAGGGAAGATTGTTTAAGGGATGGAACAATTTTCATACATGTAAAGACTACAGCTCTTCACCTGCAAGAAAGACAGATGACTGGGTGTATGATAGAGATATTTAGAACATGAATCAAATGAAGACAGTAAATAAAGAATTGATAATAATTGTTTTTTTCCAAAACAAGGACTACAGTGCATCAAATGAAACTAGCAGGTAGAAGGTTTAGAAGAAAAGATTCTACTTTGCCATGCACCATATTTGTGGTAGTCATAGCAGGGCACTGTTATCATTTGTTCAACAAATGATAAACTTTTAGAAGAAGAATCCATAAAGAGCTATTGAACAGGAAAGCAACGCATTTAATCTCAGAAAGACTGAATTGCAAATTGCTGAAGGCTGTATGTGGACAGTACACTTGTTCAGTTCCTACGAACTTCTGTGGGTGCTATGGGTGACAACTGTGGGTGACATGGGTGACAACTGTAAATCCTATCTAGCCCTGGCTAGTATCCTTTCTCAGCATGGCTCTTCTCAGCTCTCGGTTTCTGAGGTTTCAGCATATGAAGTCATTTGACCACCCTAGAGTCAGGAGTGATAGGCCATATTTGTTGCTGATTAGAGGAAGCCTTTGGCACCAGCCCAGAGTCCTGCCTTCAGCTGCAGTTCAGGGCTGTGGCCCGTCCTTCCTGTGGTCTCTGTCCCACTTGTCTGGCATCAGGTTGCTGAGCTGCATCTAACTCCTGAACCCCTGAGGAGAGATATGCCACAAATGGTCTAGCAAATGCCCTGAGACACCCATGTGGCACCAGAGAAACACACGACATGAAACTGTAACATGAAACTGAAACAGTGACTCTGAGGTTTGACAGAAATGCTGTCCCTGAGCAGAAGTGGGGTTTGGGTCAGAAGGATGAGCCATGCAGCTGTAGACCCAAGTGACTGTATAGAAAACTTTGTAAAAAATTAATAAAAAAGATGAATATGGTAGATAATTATGTTATATTCCTGTTCTTACTGAGGGACTTAGAAGTGAGTAGACTCTATTATTCCTTAATATTTCTATATGTAGCTAGTGATTATGCTTTTGTGGTTCTTTTTCCTTTAATTGTCCTCACTCCAATATGTGGCCAAAAGAAATATTGTGTGTGTTCTAATTAGCCTTTTGTTTAATCACTGAAAATACATTACGAACTTTCACCCTTGTTGACACTACAGAATTGGACAGAAAAGTCATTGGGTGACAATGCTGAAAACAAGGAATTGGTGTGAAATGGAAAGGGTGACAAGTGGGAGAAAGACAAAGTCATGATAACACAATCAGTTCAGTGTGACTGTTTGGCTAGGAAGTACAGTCAAATCAGCTGCCTGTCCTACAGCCAAACAATTTTTCCTTTTTTTGCTGTACTGTGTTGCCAAGTAAATCATAGTACAGCATATTGGTTCTCTTCACAAGATGTCTGACATCTGTGGATACATTAAAGATGCCAGCTTGGTTTTCTGTGAATATGAAAAGCCACAATAAATCCAATACTTCATACCTTTGCTTAATGAATGCTGTATAACTACATGGATTTCTTCTTCCCTTTATTATAAAATAGCATAAATGAAACTAGGAAAAAAAAAAAAAAGCAGACCCTCCTTGTGCAGACCTAAAATAAACCCCTAATTTTAATTTGAGATAGGTAGATGATTATGAAGACCAATCAGAGCTCAGATATTCATTTTGTCGTGAGCTGGAATGGGAAATATTCTAATTAAAACTTGTAGAAGAAAGCTTTTTGTAAGTTTTCAAAGTTCAGCAGGCTTGGGATCTCAGAAAGTGCTTAATAACAAAAAAAATCTATGGAGGATTTTAAGTTAAGGAAGAAGAAATATGTCATTTCTTAATTAGTCTGTAGCCTGTTTCCCCATTGGGCAACTCCGCCTCTCAAAGCACTTTAAGCAAAGCAATCTGCAAGCAACTGCTTCTGCTGCTGACACGTCTTTGCATATTCACTGGACGTGTGTTTGATTTGGCATTTCAAACACAGTCAGATTCAAGAGACAAGGGGGAAGAATTCTCTTCTCATCATGAAGTCATAAGAATACCCAGCAAATATTTTCATTTTACTACAGCCAGTAAACACAACCAGTAGGCTTTGACTCATTTACAGTGTTTTGTTAAGACCTTCTCCACTTACTGAGAGATGAGTATAAGCTCTTACTATTGATTTCAAAATGGAGTTGTACAAACCTCTTTGCTTGGAGAAACATACCTAAGAGAAAACACAGATTCCATCTATTTATCTTCAAAGAAAAAATGAGAGATATGCAAACCATAAAAAAAAAAAAAAGTGGGAAACTGAAAACTGAAAAATTCAAGATGGAAAAAAGGTAAATTTAAGGAATGGGAAAGATATTGCCTAGAAAGACAAATGAAATGTCTTCAATGTTATTTTTTTGAAGCATCTATGTTTCCCAACTTTCCAGCCATCTAAATAAGTTACCATATTATTATTTGTATTTTCTGTTTTCTTGTGTAGTCTCTTCCACCCATCATCCCTGGATCAGAATTGACTGCAAAAGGCAATCAAAACAGATATGGCTTTGTTAAGGCTTACTAAGATGAATCCAAATGAAAACTCAGCCACTTTCCATAATCAAAGTGAGATCTCTGCCTAAATCCTCATGATCTCAGTATCATTTATCTTTGAGCCTTTTATTCCACCATTTCATTTTCCTCATTGTCTAACATTTTTTTTCTTATACATTCTTATTTTCCCTTGCTTTTCTCCTTCATGTTTACCATGAAAATATACAGAAAAAATGGCAAAAACATAATCTGGAGCAATCGTTATTAAAATGCACTTAAGAACTATTAACTAATTCCCTGGAAATGGGACCAACAGCACACAACCAAGGCAGACACAGAAACAACAGGAGACCTGTGCCACTGTGATAGTTCTCCTTTACTGAAGGCAGTCCACTCAGGATTTTTCCATCTGATGGCTGTGTCCAGAGGATCATGGAATCATAGAATCAGAGAATGGTTTAAGTTGGAAGGGACCTTACAGATCATCTAGTTCCACCCCTCCACCATGGGCAGGGACACTTTTCACTAGATCACATTGCTCAAAGCCCAAAGACTAACCTGGCCTTTAACACTTCCAGGGATGGGGCAGCCAAAACTTCTCTGGGCAACCTGTTCCAGAGTGCCTCACACCCTCACAGTAAAGAATTTCTTCTAATACCTAATCTAAACATACACTCTTTCAGGTTGAAGCCATTACCCTCTGTCCTTTCCCCGTGTCAAAAGACCCTGCCCAGCTTTTCTGTAGACTCCTTTCAGGTACTGGAAGGTGTTAGAAGGTCTCCCAAAGCCTTCTCTTCTCCAGGCTGAACAACTCCAACTCTCTCAGCCTGTCTCCATAGGAGAGGATAAACAAAAACGTTAGCATATAAAGAACTAAGAACATAGAGCCTTTTAATTTTTTGTATATCTAAGATCAGATGTCCAGCTGCTGTATATTGGCTGCCTTAGTGAACTCCAAACAGCGTTCAGGAGATGCATGGAGGGAGGAATCTGGGGTATATGGAGATGTGAAGCCTTATTCCTTCTACAAGAAACAGGAATGATGACATATATTCTTCAATGCCATCTGCTGGCACTTTATTTAATAGTGATTTTTTTCACAAATATCCACATTTAACTTTCCTATACAAACAGGTGTTTGAAGTTTCATTTTGTTAAGGTTTCAGTGGCTGGATATAGAGAAACATGAATCTGGATTTCTCGTGACCACTGCTCCAATTCCCCCTGTTACCTTAGGAGCTACCTGCGGGATGTCACGGGTGTTTTTCAGTGGCAGGAATGACTGGGCTATTTAAAGCACATATTGCATCTCAAGTGATCTAACAATTTTCAGTTTATTCACAAAACTTTAATTCTATTAACCATTTCATACACTAACTATACAGCAATAATATTTTTTTTGACTGGTGAGGAAGGTGTCTGAGATATTCAAATTTACAGGGGATTTCCTGAATCTACATATAGATATATAATCTATATCTATGTATAAAAATAATGAGAGTACTAATAATTACAATTAATGTGTTTTCAGACAATGTTTTACACATAGCCCTTGACTAGAGCTTTCCCTTGCTCTTTCCTGAGTCTGTAAGCACAGCGCACCCAGCAAACACTGTGACATTACAAAGCAGAGATATATTTATAACAGGACCAACAGCTGAAAAATCAGAAGACTTGTAAGAAGCTTAATGTGCAAAAGAGCTTGATGCTAGGGGTGAAAGTGAGGGCACTGGGACAACTAGTGCTTCTGATCTCTGCCTAGGCTCCTTTTAACATAATGACAAATGATCCTCAATGATTTCTACATTATGGATTTCTGATTACACTTAAATTATTTTGAAAGCTTAGATTTATGCTAAATTTACACTTTCTCGTGGATTCTAGAATAAGGCTGTCCAGTGCTGTCACGCACTGTAATTGAGCTCCTGCAGTATTCCGGGTTAGTCTTGAATCGTCCCTATTCTTTAAGAAATTTATTAAGCAGTTATGCAGTTAAGATTGTTTTCATACCTCTTCCATTTGAGAGGAGCAGCAAGGAGACTCCTTAATTTTATTGGCACTTATTGTATTCATCCTTTTGTGTATTATTTTAATTAATCCAGGTCAGACATAATTCAGAAGACCTTCAAAGTAATTGGACTATAAATCAATGCAAATTATTAACCTATTAATATTTTAAATTTTACTGAAGCACTTCAAACACCATATATCAAATTCTGCATTCACTCATCATCCCAGCAGAGCTAAACCATAAGGAAGATGTGGCCCCACATCACAAGGGACAAAATCAGACTGAAATTGCTTAAATAGCACAAGAAGAATGGAATAGTTTGTGACAAGTCGCATGTCATTCACCATTGTCTTGCACCTTTTGTAGTCATTTATATCAATACATTCATACCAATGTCTGCAAATGGCAGCCACATACATGATTGCGTTCACATGAAACCATATGATACGAAACCCTGTTTCCACAGACACTGCACAAAAAACTGAACTACAATTTATATCCTGTTGTTCAGCTATGAAAGACTAATTTGAGGTTCAGATTTAACAATATTCATATCCTCTTAAATTATGTGAAAGCTGGTCCTTTTAAATAATAGTACCTTTTGCCCATACTAGTACAGAAATTTACTTGCATTTTAAAATTTCTGTTTGGTCTTTCTCTACAATGACTTCCTTGATTTTGTGAAGATGCATTGATTCTTTAATTTCAAGACTGCATTCAGAATGAAACTAATGCATAAATCTTTTCAGGAAATAGGTTAAGAAGCCATGAATGTTCTGTAAGTAAGATTGTAGAAGCAATCATTTAGATCTGAAATAAACAAAAGGAAAAGGAAAAAAAAAGATAAAAAATATGAGAAAGACAAATGTTTGTTTGTCCACCTACCAATGACCCCATCCTTACTATATTTTACAAGCTCAATTATTCCAGTTAAAATAAAAACCCCAACAAATTCCCTTTATTTCACAAATGCATTGAATATATTTACTGTGCTCTCACCAGTGAGACCTGTAGGAGCTCACTTCGTGAGTTTCAGAAGAAAGAGCACAGGTACTTGTTGCTTGGAAAGACTGAAATTTGTACACATAGATTTGTATAATGGAGAAAAGTCTCAGGTTTTGGTACAGTGTTCCATGGCATGAGTCAAGCTGGACCTGACTCAAGCTGTGGTGTAGCTATTAATTAAAAAATGAGGACTGAACAACTCTTGATCTGACTATCTAATAAGCTCAAAAATAAAATCAGAGTTCAAACTATTGGAAAATGAACTCCTATTAAGTAACCTCTGATTAAAAACCTTTTTGCAACTGTTTTTAGGCATAAAGCTTTCAAGAGGGAGCAGAAAAGGTTGTATCCTGCCCTAAAGGTAACAATAGAAAATGACCCAGAGCCAACGAGTCTCCCAACAAACCACCAAGGGAAAGTACCAGGTGTGGCCACTGATAGAAACAGTGTAGGCTCTGGCACATCAACAACTTGGCACAACTTTGTTTAGTTCTGTCAAACACTCCTTGTGATGTCAAGTGAATTGTTTCCCTAGAATTTAAAGTAAGAATTCGCTATGATTTATTAATTTAGGAAGGACAGGACAAAGTGCTGGAAGATGTTGTAGTGAACACTACTGCATTGCCAGTGAGTTGCACAAGATGACCTAATATGTCTTTTGCATAAGCCTATGATTTAGCCAGATGTTCACAATTAAAAATATTTCATCTGAGGGTGACTGATTAATAAGTAGAGCTGCAAGTTTTTAGGAAAAATCTGCCTCATGAACAGTCCCACTTTTAAAAAGAAAAGTAGATCCCAGTGAGTGGACTACATCAAAGTCAAATTAAAGTCAAATTAGAGTCACTGGAGACATTATGAGCCAGGAAAAAAGAATAAAAAATCAGAACAATTAGTTGTTAGGAGATGCAGTTTTTCCTTTTCTTGAAAATGCTTCAGGTTTTCCTCCAGTGTCCACTTAAGGGAAGGCTTTGGGATCCCTTCTTCTTCATGGGTTGCCTGCTTGATTTTATACTTGAAATCTAGCTGAAAATTAATTTCCAGATCAGATAAAAGCTCTGCTTGATGAACTGTGGGGTGGGTTTAGTACAGTTATACAGAACTATATGTAAGTTGAAACACAGTGGCTACCTCAGTGTCCGTATGTATCACAAGGTGCTGGTGCTGATGCATGAATCTCCCTCTCATATATTAGATATAGATCCTTTAGTAAGTGGGCGCTACAGTTTGTGCCATAGGTACCCAAACTGTCATGACATATTTACTGCATTGACAAAAAATTTCTAGCAGAAATACATACCTTTGCTCTAAAAGACACAGCTTAAATGTGATATGCAACCTTTTCTGAATGCAATATTTCATGGGCCAAAATATTTGTTGATGCTGTTGTTAAATCTGAAACACAAAAGTTGGTTTGCTCAAAGCAGATGTTTTCAGGCAGTCACACACACTTCTAGCACCTACCCAGCAAAGCCTGGACTCATTAATTTTCAAGCAGTTTCGACCTCTCAATTCCATTTCTGTGAGCAGACAGTACAGTGTTTGGGTGAAGTCATGTATTTGAAGCAAAGACCAAAATTGCCTTTAAATTGATTTTTTAAAATTTCTATTGTTTAATTACATAGGTCTACTTCCAGAGATTACCTGCAGACACATTTTCCACACAGCAAACATTATATATAGAGAGAAATTGCAGCAAACACAGTGTTGTGGTTAACCCCAGCCAGCAACTCAGCTCCACACAGTTGCTCGCTCACTCCACCCCAGTGGGAGGGAGAGATTCAGAAGGGCAAAAATGAGAAAATTTGTGCATTGAAATAAAGACAGTTTAATAGAGGAAGCAGAAGCTGTGCAGGCAAGCAAAGCAGAACAAGGAATTAATTTACCACTTCCCATGGGCAGGCAGGTGTTCAGCCATCCCCTGGAGAGCAGGGCTCCGTCACGCGTAACGGTGACTTGGGAAGACAAACGTCATCACTCTGAACCTCCCCCCTTCCTCCCTCTCCCCACAGCCTTCTGTGTTGAGCATGGTACAGAATATCCCTTGGGCCAGTTGGGGTCAGCTGACCTCGCTCTGTCCCCTCCCAACCCCTGCGCACCCCCAGCCTCTTCACTGGTGGGGTGGGGTGAGAAGAAGAAAAGGCCTTAACTCTGTTCAATGCTGCTCAGCAGTAAGGAAAACTTCCCTGAAGTATCAACACAGCTTCAAGGACAAATCCAAAACAAAGCCCTTACAAGCTACAGTGAAGAAAATTAGCTCTGCCCCAGCCAAACCCAGCACACATAACCACACCCCAACACACTGCAGGGACATGGCTGGCAGCTGGTGTGCGCAGGTTCATGCGCTGTCCTGGAACCTCACACACCCAGGCAAAGGTGATAGGTGCTTCTGAACCAGCCAAGCCTGCTAACTGGGCCAGAGTGAGGGAAAGGCAAGACAAGTATAGAATTGTTTGAGCAGAAGAGAGGTATCACCAGAAATAATTTGATGGAATTGATACCGGGGACATTTCAGTCTGATATCGTGATGCTCTCATCGGTGTCACCAGGACTGGTGAGACTTGTTCAACTGTGTAATAATCATCCAGGAAAACAGATGAAGTTTTCTGACAAGAAAAATGGAAGAATAATTTGACACATCATTCAGATGTATACTTTCTGAAAGTGTTCTGTACCACTAGGTGGATAGGACAAACTAGCTCTTTTCTAGGTCTGGGACCAGCTTCTTATCAGCATGTCTTCTCTGAAATTAGGAGAGCAATACCACTTTACATCTGACAACTTGACATTGAATTTCTGTGAGGCTTAATGTCTACCTGCAAAGCACCTCCACTGAGGTCTCACAGGGATTTTTACACTGCAATAGTGTGACATGAAAATTTCCAAACTGGCAATAGAAAACTCAAATACACTGAGGGAATAAGTGATTATTTCTTACTAAAATATCTCCATGACAGTGCAAGAGACCTGATGCCTGTGACAACTCCATAGAGACGTGGAAGGCAGAACACAATCTAGTCCTTTATGGAGGAGGAGAGATATTTAAAATAATGTCGAAACATTATTTTTCTTAAATGCAAAGCAGATTTAAAAAAAAAAAAAAAAAGACAAAAAAAGAAAAAGGTGGTTCCCATTTGAAAGCATTTTACCTGTGAGCTGAATTCTATTCCCTTTAAGAGAATAGACAGCTCTGTGCAAAAGGAGTTGATATTAGGATACTCATTACAGGGCAATTACAACCTACAGCAAAGGCAGTTGTGGAACTTCCATAAAAATCTTCTGCCACTTTTCCACTGGCCATGGATCACATTTTCCAGGCTCAGATATCAGAAGCCTGATAAGTGAGTAATCCTTAAAGAGTTTGCCTTCATCTTTTACAACCTGCAGGGAAAGAACTTCTCTGAGATCCAAAAGCTCACTGATGGTAAATGGTTGAGGTGAGACCATTTTCTCCAGCAGTTTTATCCTCACTGAAGTTAAACCCACTGCACTGAGTACTCAGTTGCTGTTTGAAGAGAAAAGGAAGACAGAAAAAGGAATAAACCCCATCCTTTCTCCAGCTGAATCCAAATGCCTTTTCTGTAGACCTTGGAAACTGATTGGAATTTCAGTCAAAAGGATTTATCTAGTGGGGGCTACATTTTTCTCACTGAGTATCCTGGCCAAGGAATTGTGTACAAAATGCACTCTGGGGGGATTAATTCCAAGTGGGAGGCTCATTTCTCTCTGTCACTTGGTTTGCTTCAGCATGGGAGGGAGTAGTATGTTATCAGCAAGGGCAGGATCCACCATATTAAAACCTTGCTTCGCTGAGAAGTGAGAAATGAGGCTGGAATGCTCACCCTTTCCCTGCTTAGGCACATGCTTGACAGGTCAGTCAAGTGTTTCACCCGTGGCGTTTCATCAAAGCTTCCACGTTCCCCACAACTCCAAACACACACACAAACACCCAGAGAGTTCAGGAAATAACAGCAGCATGCTGACAAATGTTCGTTGTGAAGGGTACTGTCATAGCAGCAAAGGCCTTCCTAAATCCACAAAAAATGTTTCTCATTAGTGAGATTTAACTGATGATATGTATTTATAGGAGGCAAAATTGACACTTAAGAAAGCCAAAGTATAAGATGAGCTCCTGGTTAGACTGTGTGATATCGCAGAACGTAAATGGGATCACCCTCTATTTGGGAATAACAATATATTTATGTATTTGGGTAAATTGTTTTTACATCACTATCCACTTGACTATGGAAGAAAGGAGACAGACATCTGCCAGACTTTGCGCTGTACTTTTCTAACAGCAGCAATTGTGGAATAAGATATGTTTATTTTATTTGCCACTCATTTTTCACCTCAACTAGAAACATTCCTAAAAATAGCGCTTGCACTGTAGCAGTTGATTAAAGATTTTCCTCCGAAGAGCTGTATGGATTTTGCCTTTCGCCCAGCACTGAGCTCTGCAGAGCAGCTGTCAGTCAGGAGCTGTGCATGGCACACCTGCACCGAAGGGAGGAGCACCTTAATCACAGCCACAGGAGGCCTTTTCACCCTGCTGTCTATCGGAGAGGCAGGATGGGGAGCTGGGGCACGTGCCCTAACTGATGGACCAAATGTATGAATTCCAAATGTGTCTTTCCTTGAGCCCTTCATACAGATCATAAGGGACACCTTGGGAAAGAATTAAATGTCTACTCATAAATTCAGACAAAATAAGAAACTAAGGCAAGGCTGGTCCTAGCAGGATACAGGACACTGGTCTGGCTGGACAGTGGCTCAGAAGCTGTGTGGTTATTCTTTTTCAATGTATGTCCTGAGAGGTATTAAAATGTATGCCCTCTCACAGTTAGGGAAGACAACCTCTTGATTTTTGTTTCTTTGTAAACAGACCAAATACAATTTTTTGTCATTCATTAACTCTCTAATATTTTCTTAATTTAATCTCTTCCACTTTCAATTATGAAAGCCTTTGAGATTTGAGTTGTTAGTCAGGCATGGGGGTGCTTCATTTAAGGGCTTTTTGCAATGGTTTAATTAGCAATCAGAAGCTTAGCTGCTTTGCTCAGAGACACTGTCAGAAAAAATAGTGATCCTTTGATATTAAGTTTGGAGAAGCAGATTTCTACTGATGTCTGATGAACTGGGATAGTTCTGATTTTTTTTTTCCTTCTCAACATCACTATCATAAATATGTCAACTTTCTAGTTATCCTCCATACAGGTATTCCTTCCCCCTAATCTTGGCTAACTAGAACTTGAAATCTTCATCACTTAAACAACAAAATTCATTAATTCTTGAGGCCAAAGATGACCAATTGATCATGTAATACAATGCTGTAAGAGACATTCACAGTCGGATCTGCACATAAAAAATATGTTGCAAACTTACATCGCAATAACCAGAGATATATTTTATAGCCTCATGGCTCCAGAATGTACAGCTGGCTGCTTAGATGCTTGTGATGAACTGCACATACCAATTACCTGCACATGCATTTTTCTGTCTAGATTGTGAAAGACCCGATACAGTTAAAGCACCTTTTCCTCAGTTGTAAAAAAATTTACATTATGCAAAAATCTTTATATTTTGAACCCTTAATTTTAACATATACAGCCCTTCCCCTGTGTGAGGATAGGCAACAAAGTTCAGAGTACATCCACAGACTGGATGAAGTCTTTTTGTTTTGATGCATATAGTGTTATTGTGGAAGAGCTGGCAGTATAGCTATCAGTTGAATCCTGTATTTTTTAATACAGGCCACATGCATAATTTGAGTTCTAAACAAGGCTGTATATACTGTGAAAATGTAATTCATCAAGCCAGTTAATGAATACTCAGAGATAGCTGAAAAAGACCGCTAACTTACTTCCTGCAGTAATGTTCACATTCATTTTTCAATTTTCTTCAGTAGACTTTTTTGTGCAAAGGAATACTACGTAAGGCTGTTAAGTATTTAAAGAAAATTCCAGAAAGCTCTTACTAAGAAGTTTTGAATGAATTCATCGCAATATTTAGTTTCTGTATTTTCAGAAATATAACTGACTTTTTCTTATGGAAAACTTTCTTTTAGTGAATCCTTATTTGCTGCTGGGGAAACTGCCTAAAATATTTTAAACTGTGATATTTCTGATTATTTAAAGTTTAGATGTGGTACAGATGCTAAGAAGTATCATATATAGAACAGATAAAAATGTATAATCCACAGTATATAGCTTTAAGACCTTTTTTCCATGTACCACTAACGCTGTTGAAAACTCCTTTACTTCACTGGAAGTGAAGCCTCTGGGATAGCAAAGGAGCCTGTGCCTAAGCGGCCCAGAGGGAATTGTCACTAGGATTTCAGATGGAGTTGAGATAGCTTAAGGCCATTACAGGTCACCTTTCTAGACAGGCCAGGATGTTTTCAGTGTTGCAAACGTCATGTGCCCGGTACTGAACTAACCCTTCCCCTGGCTGTTTTGGCTGAAGAAGGGATGAGATGGGAAAATGAGGGGCTGCACTGGGGTTCTTCCTTACATCTTGTAGCTGGGGAGGAGGCACTAGCTGTATGTCAGTTATTTTCCTGAGGACATCTTGCTGAAGAGAGGGGTAAATGAAGTGGGAAATACCTAAAAGATGGTCAGATATTCAGCTGCAGGACATCAGCATGCTCCCACCAAAATCTGAATTACTCTGCATGATACTAGCTGAGCATCTGTGCTCTCTTGGTCAGGTCAGTTTAGGGAAGTTAGATTGATGGATTTAAAGCACATTATCAGAGCAAGTGTAGAAGAGAGTGACTGATTAAAACCACAATGACCCACATTGTGCTTTTTATATTTTAAATCAAGTGAGCTAAGTCATAAAGTTTAAGAACCCTTGGTCTATAAAACAGAAAAAAGTTTTAAAGTAACAGCATAGAATTCCACAGGAGAGACCCTGTCAGACACAGGAGATATACAAGTAACTTAAAAGTCATGATTATATACATTACTGCAATTGAGTCTTTGGGCTCCCTGCTAGGAATGCTTGAAAGAGTGGCAGTGATGGTCAGTTGCTGATTTATATACTAGAAGCACGCTGTCAGGAACAAAAAAAGGTATATTCTGCCCATTGTATAAGGCCTCAGCATTACAATAAGGTATTTTTAATACAAATTGTGCTGACAGGATTGCAGGAGAGGTTAATATCAAGAGCTCTTCTAAAGGAGGCAAAGTAAATATCTGAGCATGTGAGCTAGATTATGGCTGGCTACCGTGTGTGCATGTGTGAATGTGCATGTGTGTGACTAAAATGACCAGTTTCCCCTGCAGAATGCACCACTGGGGATAGAATCATACAGGGAATGGCTTATGGTCTGTGTGTCTGCTGGTAAAAATCAATGACTTGCCTTATTGAAAGGTGCCCCCAGGGGCAAAAAGCAGTGAATAGCTTATTAGTTTGTGTGTGCATGCTGGCAGATGATAAAGCAGCATTGAAATCAGTCATAGACCATAATAAAGTACCCATCCCCATCTTAAAGCCAGCGTGTACTTCTGTCTCAGGGGAGTATGCCTCCATTAACCCAAACTGTGCAGTAACTCATCTTTAACCACAGAACAAATAGGCAGTAGAAGAGGAACCAATAATGATTTCTTATGGTTACCGATGCAAAAAGTATAGCGGATAAATTACTGATGTGTAGGGCAAAATTCTTTCTGGTGTAATATTCCATAATTCTGTTATATTGCTGTTTGGAATGGTGTAAATAGAGCTCCACTGAGTATCTGGCCTGATACTAGAAATATTTTACTAATTTCCAAAATAAAACAGGAAAACATAGAAAAAATGCAACAAAGAAATGATGCAAGAAACAGAATATGCTGACCTTTTTATCCTGTCAGTGAACCCTGTTTTAGAGTATATTCAAGTCATCCATTCAGATACATAAAACCCACACACAACTACCTTGTCACTGAAGTATTTATTGACCTTAAGCTATTGTCATGCTAGGCATTATGCTTATTTGTTGTCATACATCCGATTAATGCCAATAATGCCTTCAGCAAACATAACAGTCATTTAACGTGAAGCTTTCCCATAGGAACCACTAGGGTAGATCAGGCCTAAGAAGTAGAGGTGATGAATTCTCTTGGTTGCAAGGTGAAAGTACCAACTTCACTAAGCATTTTCTTACTTTAATTATTTCCTAAGAGGTGCTGATGGCATCTGGGCTTGCATTCATGGATATCCAAAACTAGTACAAAATGTGCCTTTTTTAAAGGACTTGACATTTCAAATATGCCTTGAAATATGTCTTAGTGATGTCTATGTGGGATAGAATAATTCCCTTAGCTGGAGTAATTGCTGTGTAACATTTTTTAAATAGATGGATAAATATGTGTACACTCACACATAGATCTGCTAACATTATGTTAGTTGTGGCACTCCCTGAAGGACATGCTTCTGGAAACCACAGGCAGAAATCCTGTCATCATATCTTTATGTAGAAAGATGCTAATGGCTTCCATAATGTAGCTTCTAATAAAATGCTATGGAAAAAGACTTAAGCATACAGTACAGCAGCTGCATTCAGAAAGTCAATAAGACACTCACACCAATTAAACATGTTCTCGTCTTAGAAATTTCTGAACTTCCCACAGCAGCAGTTGGTGAAGGAAGAGCAATCGGGCTATCTTCGCAACCCTGCTTGCCCCTAAGGAGCCCTGCAGCAGGGAGTTTCCCAGGTGTAAATTCAAGAGAAGCAAGAGGGTAAGTCTGACTAAGCAGATGGATTCGACTGAGATTTGTGCCCTGGAAAGAAGTGATGGAAGTATTGGTGGGTAGGACAGAGAAACCGAAGTTGAGAAATCTGCATCTAGAAGCTGTCCCCTCTTCTTAAGGAAGCAATCCTTATCAGGTACAAAATATATGCCTCTTACATTTAGAATAATTCTTCACACTTCATCACAGTGTAAAAGACTATTCCTTTTCTACAGTGGCAGATGCATCTACAGAGAAATTCAACAGCAAAACCAGAAACAAAAATTCCCATCTAAATCATCATCAAGAAACTTACATAAAATAATGATCTCTTTCTGTTAGCTACTCACAAATTTGAATTTAAGAGTAGACAACACATCATGATGTAACATGAAAAACTTTTGCATGATAAAAAGTTGTGAAAGAAAAGCAATACATTAGATGGAAGTGAGTGGCTGAAACTTTTCATACTGTTCAGTAGAATAACAGTTGCACAATCTGATACGAATGTTATCTTTTTGTTTGTTTCACAGGCACACAAATACTGTGCTATAAAGTACTGCTGAAAAAATAGAGCACTTGCGCTCTTTTACTTTGTCTTCAGAAGACGTCATATGTGATATAAAGGTGCAACATTTTAAGTTATTCAGTTATTTGTTACTTCATTCCAGCATATAAAGCACTATTTTGAGGGTGGTCTACATATGTGAACTTGGACAAGCCAGTCCTTGTACGGCCTTCTCCCACCAGCTATGCAGGAATAAAAGCATTTACAGCAGTAGCGTGTTGAGAGAACTGACTGTGAAGAAAGATTGGCAGATGGAAATATCTTAGGTAATATGGAGCACATATGTATCTAAGACAGACTAATAATGGCAGGCTTTATGTGATATATAAAACATGTTCGAAATTTGTCAACATTGGACTGCTCCACTATGGATCACTCTTTTCCTTATCACTGCATTTTGGGCTTTCAACACAATCATGAAAGGATTTCAAATAACACTAAGAGAATACGCATGTCAACAGCAATGAAGGAATGGGAATTGCACTTGGAAAAGGAAGTGGGTCTTTCTGTAAAGAAGACTGGTTGTTATCTCCTCACAGCCCATATGCTGAGCAGGGTAGGCTATTTGCCAGCTAAAAGTGCAGTAGGAAGAAGATAGAAATAGAAAGGCAAAAATGAACCCATGGATACACAGAGAGAGAAAATCAAAATGACTGTGTTGACAGTGTGGACAATTTCTCATAAGGTTTCTCCCAAACAAGAGTAACTTGCACTCAAGAACAGTCACTGTACACTTGGTTATAATGCTTCCTCCACAGAAAGTTCACACCACTACCCACACCTTCTTGGTGCCTCAGTCTCTCCTAACTCTGTCAGCCTCTCCCGAGGACTTATCCGAGGCCTGCTGAATTCAATGTCTACATTCATGTTAGCATTTCAGATAAGACAACACTTGTCCTTCTAGAACAAATCTTCCAGTTTTCCCCATTTACTGTGCTTTGGTTTGCTCTTGGAGAGCACTGGATTTCTTTTAAATTAAACCAAGTGGGAAATGTCACCCAGAAGCATAGCTATGCATGCCAGTTCATGGTAGGAGGTTAGGAGGTCAGTCCATGAAACTAGACTAGAACTAACCTCAAGTTACTCTCCTTTCCCAAACACACACACTGTAGGTACCAAGTCCTTGGCAGCCACTGTTTCAAGCTGCACATAAGCATCTATTGTGCTGTTTTCTTTGTGAATAAAGATGTAGCCAAAGAGAATTCCTTCTGGACAGTTGATCTAGGCACAGTCTGACAAAGTTGAAGAGAATCCAGCATGAAAGAAGGGGAAAATTTAGTAGCATTTTGAGCTATGACATAGGTTACCAGCTAAAATTAGAAATCAAATTTTATTTTTCTGTAGTTGGGTCTTTCCTCAAGAGTGGCAACTTTACACACAAAAAAGACAAAAAATGCAAAAATTACTGAGTTACTGTGGACAGTACATTTTTTAAAAAAATTTTTTCCCCTTCCTAGGAACCTTATGATAAGACTATCCTCATTCCCTAAGGAGGTAAATTTGATATTTCTCCCATGTGAAACCAGACCCCTTCTGGATATTAATCCACTTCACAAGTCATTACGAATAATTTAGCATAAAACCAGCCTTTTCCCTCACAAGACAAAGCACTGAGACTGAAGCATTTGTAAAGCAGTGTGAAAAACATACTGTAGCTGCCTTGGCTCCATTTGGCTGAAGTATAAATGAGGACTTTTGGCTGCAAATCCTGTCAGTCTCATAGCCTTTTTTAGGAAAAATATTCAGGAAAAACAATGATAATATAATTTGGCTTTTTTGTGTGTGTGTGTGTGTGTGTCCTTTTATTTTTTTTCATAGTGCTAAGTCAATGCATAATTTCTGACTGAATTTTAGATGAGCATTATGACAAAATATAATATTGGAAACAATCTTTATCAAACATTCATGTGTAGTGTGAGAGATAAAAACAGGAATCCATAATTCATACAGCAGAGTGTATTACCAAGTGTGAATAAGAGGCTGAATTTAAATGAGGGGGTCTGAAGAATATTTTCTGTGAGGCATCTGCTTTAATCATTTACATTATTCACTAGGTTTTCCAGAACTGTAAATCTTAAATATATATTTGTGTTAGTGAGAATGTGTATGTAAATACAGACATATATGCACACATACACAAAGCATTATACACAGCCACACATTAGCACATATTCGCACAGATACAGAAATGTGTTTGTATACAGAGACACAACAGCTTAGGACCTGATTCTGAAATCATTCTACATGAATGGGAATACTCCTATTGACAATGATGGATTTGGGGATCAAGATTTTGGTCTTTCACCCTTTACCTTGAGTTTGCAGCAATATGAATCAGTTTAAGGTAAAAGGAAAGACAAGACTTTATTTACCCTAAAATAATTGAAACATTAGTTGACGCACGTTACAGGAAAGAGAAAAAACCCACAGTGAATCTCCCTACACTGAGATGAAATCCTTCAGACCTGTCTGTTGTATTGGACTGACATTCTCACTAAAGTTTTCAGGACTAACTCCCTGTGCCTCAAGGTGCAATGCCAAGAAAGACCTCGTGCTGTGCAGGGCTTGGTCTCAGCCTGCATGAGGCTCCACCCAGGCCAGAGGCTTCCCTGACCCCACTGACCTACCTTAATGCAGATGGAAGGAATTTTAATCCTCCTCCCAGTGGTTGTCCCTGCCTAGTTTGACTGGCAATGTGCTTGGATGTTAACTCTTGCCAAGGTAGCAAAAGGAGTCACCTATTGATTGCAGGATGTTTTACTAAGTCCTATTGAGGTTTTTGGTCTTTCATGATTAAGGGTCTCTTATCATTGCGCTTTCAAATCACAGAAGGTTTTTTTTCCTTTCTTTTATTCTTTTTTTTTCTTTTGTTGTTGTTTATGACACAAGAATGCCTAGATTTCACATAAACTTATCTACTCGCTAATAATACTAAATGCTTTCACACAGGTACAGTTTACACATATGGCAGCTCCTGACTCCTTTTTTTTCCTTGTATGAAGGGAAGTGAGGCTGATATTGATTTTGAGTTCTTACTCTTCCCCACCCCTGTTTTGGAGGGACATCAAGATAGTCTTTAATTTCCCTGTTGTGATTACTGTGTATAGTTCATCCCTGTTACCAAGAATCCCTTTTCTGAGAATTCCTTAGAACTGCATAGTACCGAAGGAAGATCCATGACGGCAAATAACAAAAGACAAAGGCCAGCAGTAGCCCAGGCTCAGAGTCTGATGCTCATGTATTTTTGTTTATTTCATATCCCACGTAAGGATCATCTGCTGTGCCAGTTTCTGTGTAACTATGCCATCTGCATAACTAATCCTTTTATTTCCATGTCCCAGTTTAGTGCCTGGTAAAGTAATGTCACAAAGCAGTAGCTGTCACTTGGTTTCGGGAGAAGAGCAGAGGACTAGAAATAGATGAGTTCTACTGCAGGGACAAGAGCCACCTCTTCTGACAGAGCTCAGGGATTGCCTGTAAAGAAATCTGTCTCTGCTTTTTCCACTACTGTTCATTTGTTACGAATAACACACTTTTTTTTTCTTTTGGGGGTATTTGTTTATTTCAGTAGAGCTCTCGATGTTGCTTTTTTACACCTTCCACTTCTCACTCTCTTTCTGTTTCATAATAATGTATTACTTGATTCTAGAAGATCTGTTTGCCAGGTCAGGAACAGCTGGTATTGCTGCACAGGAGGTTGTCTTACTTTGGCATTTGTGCATTTATTTCAATAATTATTACTTTCTTGTAGGGTAACAGTGAACAAATTATAGAAGGAAAATATTCAAATAGTGCAAATCTTTCTTAATACAGCATTCACTGAGTTATATAGGGCACATTAAAAAAAATCACAGTTTTTAATTATGTACAGCAGACAAGTCAATGAGGAATCATGCATGAAATCCATGCACTCTGAAGACCAATGAAAAGGAATTTCACCTCTTTTTATGAAGCTGAGACCAAGTGGTTAAAAATGATTGTGCCCTATAATTTTAATTCTCTTTCCTCTAAGCTTTTTTTAATGGTGCCCTCTTCCATGCTTAAGCAAAATGATGAATTAATTCAGTTTCTCCCCTGTGGGGCAGAAGAAAAGCAAGATTCAACACATCCCATTCTGCCTATATTTCATTCACAAGGCACATTACATTTACCCATTTTTTCCATTCTTGATTGCTTTATATTGTTATCCTGAGGAATAGACACAGATCATAGAATTTGTGACTGTGAGACATTCTGACAAGATATCAGATGCAGCGCAAAATTCTGCAATGTAATTTGGAACAAAGCATTGCTGAGAGGATGGGGAAGAAGGACAGGCACATATTTGCTAGAAGAGAAAAATGGGCCGGCCTGTCCAGGATGTATATTCTTGAAGCAGTTACACAGCCCCTACAGCTTTGTGACCTTTAACTAATCACTTGGGAGCGCTGACACTGCCCTTTTCCTGAGCTGGGAACCCGGGCTCTGGCTGTGCCCCAGCTGCTGCCTTAGAGCACTTCTGGTGGTGTCTTCAAGGCCAAAACCCTTAACCATACCTGGTCTGTGCAATGCTCTTCAGGAGTATTGTGTGTTTCCCAGCTGGAGATCCAGCTAGGAACCAGGGTTTGAATGAACCCTATCCCAAAGTGGGCCTGACGGGGATTGTCTAAATCCACCAGTTTGTGTCCCCCAGGGCACTGTGACATAAACCTCACCACCAGGCCTTCTCAAAATGTCCTACCACTCTAAAGCCCACAATGTCTTCCCAATGGCTCTATGGCACAGGCAGAACATGCATCCTTTTCACACACCTGATCCACTGTCAGTTTCTTGTCCAAGGGATGGGGATGGCAGGCAGTTTTGAGGTGGGAGTTGGGTTTTCATCCACAGACTAACTTGGTTCAGAGTCTTAGGTGAAAAGCAGTTTTGTATCAGAGTTATAAACAGAGTAAAATAGAAAATAAGGCTGTGATTAGTCACTCCTACTTAGATTTTTATACATTCCTGCTGCAGGAATGAGCAACCACTCTAGATCTTTATCAGGGAAGTTGCTCTGATACATGATCCCAAGAGAGGAGGACAGGTATCCTGTATTTTGACACTAATATTTCCAGGGAAGAGAATACTGAGGCATCTGGTTTACTGATGGGGTTGTGGACTTTCTCCAGCCAAAGAATAGCCACCATCCCAAAGAAAATTTTGGATAATCTGGCCCATGCCCAGTTTATGCAGTCTCTGTGATACCTCTGTCATCCCAAGACTGACCATAGATCTCAGTCTAGTAAGAGTTGCTAGTTAGTGCTATGTATTTGGTCAATAGGCCACTTTATCAGTCAATCTCTGCTCAATGACTCCTTTGGGTAGAAACAGGTCTTCTCCTATAGAAGGCATGCCAATTCTTTCTTGTGTCAGCAATAGCCTGGAAGTCTGGATTAAGACTCTTTTGACGTATCTTCTCTGAGTAATATTTTCCTAGTGGAAAAACCCTTCCATCTTCTTGGAAAAACCTTAGTAACAAATAAGGAGTAATGCAGGATGTCAGTGAAATTTCTGGGCTATTCTGCTCTCAAAAGGGGAAAATTAGAAAAGGGGTTTGGTATTGAACAAATCTTTTTCACAAGAATGTGGGTTGGGTAAGAGACCTCTGTGTTTGGGTCCACACTGCAGGATCATCCATTATCCAGATTCTTGGCACAGGGAAAAATATTTCCCCTTGATGTAGCCTTTGTCATGGTTATCGATTACTACATTGTCACATCTTTTCAGTTAATCACATCTTTTCAGAAACTGCCAAGGTCTGGGTTGACTGTAGCAGGGTCATGGAAGTTATCGTGCAGGGAGAGAATATATTGTGACAGTAGCACAGGGCACCCATGTGTTCCTGAAAAACACCTGTTTGAGAGCCCTTTTTGGGAGGCTAAAACCGTGTAGAAAAAAGAAGGATAAAAATGGCCAGGGACTTTTTGGTGTCACAAAGTATATATTAGGCAGATCAATGAAGTACAGGTGAATACCAGAAGGGTCTTGCTGAAGAAGCTTAAAGACCTTTGCCTCTGAAAGATTTGTAGGTTTGTCTACCCATGTGATGTGCAGCTGAGATACACTTTGAGTAAGTAGCTGTCCTAAAAATTTGAAGGATGTATTCACAAGGGTGCTGCAGCTCAGGGATCAATCACCAGTAGAAATCCTCAGTCAGTAACAGCAAAACAATTAGGACTAAATGATGACATGGAAACTTGAGATAGCCAGTGGGCCTCTTTCACTGACCTGTCACTTTTATCTTGGAGATGAGAGATTGTTTGAGGGCAGCAAGGAAATCCTCCTTTTATGCTGCAAGACTCAGCTAGACAACATGGAAATAAAGTGAACCATGCCTCCATATGCTGACCAACAAAACCAAGGAGATGCCCTTAAATACGGTTCCTAGCCTTAGCAGTAGCACCTTAAAAGAAAGCAATGTTAATATTTGGAGCAATTGAAAAATGACCCAGCACAACTAAATCCATAACAAAGCAAAGATTAAAGAAAGTGCATGCCACCTTTTTTGTATTGCCAATTTCTCCTGAAGGAAGATAATTTAAGCCTATATATACATCCATGAAAGAATGGATTTAGATGAAATATTCTCCTACAACTTGAAGAAGAGAAATGTTAAAAGGCAGTTTGCTAATAAAGATTCCATCCACATAAATAATGGCTTACTGCAGCCTAATAAACCTACCCCTCCTACATAATTATGTAGGAAGTGTAGTACCGTGTTGCCCTGGTCCAACAGTCTCCTCCCCATCACACACACAGAGATTTCATTTGTAATTAACAGGAAAATTCTCTGTATTAGTTTTCTTTGCACTTTATAGAATAACAGAGAGATTAATTAAGAGGTCTGTATTTCTATTTCAAGGTTCAAATAGTTTCACTGAGCACATTGTGCTTTCAAAATCTGTAGTGTCAGCAGAATTCCTTAATTCAAAACACAGACATTTCTCTTCCTTAAGTTTCACTTTTATATATGCAATTACTAAATAATTGTGAGTAGACAGGAGGCCCAGACCACACTGATACCCATTATAAATTTAAGGCCAGAGTCTGCTTTGCTATGGATGTGTGCAAGAAAGGCTGCATAAACATTATAGGAAGACCAGGTGATGCTAACTGAAGAGGCCCTGAGATCTTAACTTTCACCCTCTAAGCTGCCCTGGAAAATCTGAGCTTGGCAAAACCACTTTTATCTTCATTGAAACCAATGGAACATCCCCACACCAGCTGACATGTCTGTGCTTCCCACAGACGGTACAGCCTTCAGGAGTATTACTACAGTTTAGTTGTGTGCTCTGTCAGAGACTTGTAGCCCTTGATGTTAATCATCTTTGCCCCCGTACTTGTAGACACAGACTTGGACAAGGTAACAAAACCTCCTGCTCTAACCTAAAACAAGACATATTTCTGTTTCCCTTTTTTAAAATTTAAAATGATTGTTCTAGTTGATATGGAGGATCACCCACTCATCTAAAATATTATCAGATTTTGCTCTAATGACCCAAATCAATTAGTTCATTAATTTTAGAAACTGCATGAAAACTCTTATATACATGCAGTTGAAATTTGCTTGGTGCACACACACACACATAGAAAAAAAAAACTCCTTTAAATTACACTCATGCTTAACTGTTGCCCTTAAATATAGCCTTTGTTAGAACCAGAGAAATGAATGGAAAAATGCTCTTTTATCTTCTATTACAACTTTTTTCTCTCTCTCTTCTCTTCTTTTTTTCTTTTTTTTTTT
>VWZG01011968.1:202177-213704 GCA_013396735.1 Grallaria varia
GAATTTTTTTTTTTTTTTTTTTTTTTTTCTCCCAGTGAGTGAACTGTCCTGTTGAGAGGACTATTTATGTAGGTCCCAATCCTAAAAACTCTTTACTTTTGTGACTAATTTCTGTATGGGAGTAGTGCACTTAGGTGTGAAAGTGAAACTGAACACCAAAGGCTTTGATATAAGCCACTTAGTCCTGTTCAGCAGAAATCTTTCCTGAAAGATGAACTGAGATTTAAATGACTACACTGAAGAGGAGCCTTAGTGTCTGCAAATGAATATACAAAAAGCAGGAAACAGCAAAATTATACTCTCTCCCACTTGTGCCCAGAAAAATATTTCTCTGCTGTTGTGCCATAACTCTAGCTCTGTGAAATGGGAAGTGATCCCTCTGGAATGGGAGACGTGTTATCTCGTGACAGAACTGGAAGGAGACCATGGGCCTGACTTCTGCTTGTTTAATTCCTAAGCAGTGAGTATTTTCAGTTACTCCCACGGAGATCTCCAGGCATCAAGCACACTCATTCACTAGTAAAGGCACTGGCAATCGGGCATTAAGGGGCAATACTTTTTTCTGGACTCTTGTAACCAAGAATTTAAACTTAGGGTTAGAGTTAAAAGGAAGAAAGGATAGGAACAATTTTCCAGCAAGGCAGGGGCCAAAGATTTTTACTTTGAAGCTGCAGCAATTCTTTCACTAAGATTTTATTGTTGACACCATCAGCACAAAAAGTTCTCATGAGTGAATAAAACACTATCATTAGAACAAGCGGAGTGACAGAGGCAACCCATCATTCTGGGATGTGCTCATAAGGGCACTGTTTTTGTTCTTCAGGGTTATCTAAGGCTTAATTTATATGAACTTGCATAATGTTTAATATATAGTTATTGCAAAGAAAAGACCAAGCAGTACATAACAATTGACAGACCTAGACCCAACCATTTACTTTCTAATGTGTCACTGAAAAGTTATTTAAAATAAGGTATGTTTGTACTTTTAAAATACAGTGAGGCATAATAAATTCAGTATAAAATGTGAAGACAGTAGCAAACATGCAGCACATAAAAACATCTGGGACCAGACTCTGAGATGAATTCAGTACCCACCCACCTTTGTTTCATCGCCATATATGGCATCGCTTGAAAACTAAGAAAAGGAATATGGTTGACATGCATTAGCAAATATGTTCTAAAAATGTTTTAAAGGCCTAAGGCAACTGAGTGTATGATAAAATATTCACCAACTGCTCCACATTAGGTGGTGTGAATATATTGGAGTACGTTGATTAACATATCATAACACCATAGCTTTAGACAAAGCCTGGATGCTAAAGATAACCCACAGCCTAACTCCCATTCATAAAATGCAGTGGATGTTATTTCTTTATAATTTGGAAAACAGCTAAAAAGTTTTGAGCATTTTTTAAATTTTCTTTACACCAGAAAAAAAATAAAAGACAAGCACTAAATAAAAGCAAATTTCAGAATCACAGAAATGAGGCACTGTGGAAGAAAATTCTTGTTTCTGTGACAGAAGCAGTCACACTGCTGACAGGTTCCCTCCTTGCTCAGCCCGTGCTG
Source organism: Grallaria varia (assembly GCA_013396735.1). NCBI lineage: Eukaryota > Metazoa > Chordata > Aves > Passeriformes > Formicariidae > Grallaria > Grallaria varia. The sequence goes on from VWZG01011968.1 coordinate 203,747, forward strand.
CACTACCATTGTTGGTCTCCAGCAGGCTTGAGCATTCACAGGTGATACATTTCAGTTAGAGAATCCAACCCAGAGAAGAGAGTAGCAAAATAAGGTAACAGAGCTAGAAATATCAAAATAAAATTTTTTTTGAAGGATGGATAGATTTATGTGCGAAATAAGACTTTTTTTTTCCCCTCGAACATTTGCTGAAATATATTTCAATGGAAAATAATTTTTGAAACAGAAATTTCTTATCATTTTTATCTGATATACATTGGAAAAATGTGGATATTTTGTCAAGAAATATTCTGCTTGAAGCTTATTTGCAACACCTGAAAAAGATCCCAATGAGACAATGTTCTACAGGCTTTTTTCCAATTTCCAGTTGACTTCTCAAAAATCAGGAAGCCTCTTGGCAGTGCTCATCCTCATTATTGAGAGGGAGCTGAAAAGCATTGCTATGTAAGCATTATTTTTTAAAATTAGCAATAAATATTCCCATTGTTCATGTTGATTAATTTTAGATAAACGTATATTCAGATAAGGTTGTGTGCCTACACCAAAGAACTGTTATAACATATATAATTTACAGACAATTATTCAAGATAATTCAATTAGCTCTTTGTTTCCCCTTGATTCACCACTGAACTATGAGACATTTTGTCACGGTGCAGAGAATGAAAAAAAATCAGAGATGTAGAGAAGCATGTATTTTGGTAAGTAATGAAAATTTTACACTTTCTAAGTAGTCTCTAACAGCCTGTCATCCAAGGGAAAATCCCCACGGGTTCTCTAATCCCAAACAATATTTTTGGAAAATCCTGTCATCTCTTCCTACTACAGCCTTCTGTAATTGAGACTGAGAACTGGATTCAGTTAATCTTTGGGTCCACCTAAGTATTTATCACCCTTCAAATGTGGCTCTCAAGGTGCCTATGTAAAGCTCACTGTTTTTTGAAGAGTAGGCTGTTAAATTATGCTGTGCTGAAGATTTTTTTATGCAAACAAAGTCTGTCTTTAAAAGTGAAAATAAAATAGAAACCAGAACTATTTATTCCAAGCAAGGGAAACTCCATCTGCCTTTAATCAGTACATGGACAACAAAGAGACAGTGCAGATTTTCAGGCGTGCTTTTGCAGAGATGTGTAAACCAGAGACTGTGGGTGTGTAAGGCACAGGCACATACACATTACTGTGTATCCCCATGCACGTCATAAGTGACACACACATGTAGAATTCTCCCTCCTCACCCATTTGTGTCCACAGGTTTGCATGGCCACTAGATTTCTTTTTTTTTGTTTAAGCCAGAGTTGTTCTGGGTCATTTAATTAAAAAAATCATTGTTTCCTGTTCTTTTTTAGGATGACTGAAAGAAAAAATTTTCTTTTAAAAACCCATTGACACTAACAATAGTTATGAGGTTAACCTATTACTAACATGACCTCAGACTGAGAAAGCTTTTCATCACCACCTCAGATGGTAACAAACCAAAATCATTATAGGTTGGATGGTTGCTCAGAAATCTAAGAGGGCATGAGTGGAGTACCTAAATCCATTTCTTAGTTGATAAATATGGATTCACAGCATGCAAATGCTTCTCATGCTGCCAAAAGTCACTAAATTAGCTGTGATCAAGAGTTGATTAGGAATCACAAAGGATATTCATCTTTTTTCCTCATCTAAAAACCACTTGCCACAGAGCAGGGCAGCAGTTAAAGGTTGATGCTAGCTTTTATATGTTCATAGAGTTCAACAACATAGGGGCCTCAACTTAACGCTGTATCTGGCATCTTTCTCATAATTGCATTTGTCCTTCACTAAAACTTTGTCAATGTGTCTTAAACCATAGCTGCCTAGAGCTTATGTTTAACCAAACCTGGTTCCTGAACCACATTTAATATATGAGAAAACTGTTTTTTCCTGAAGCTGTATCATCATCAGACTCATCAGGTCCGTTCTATCTGTTCATAATTACCTGGCAGGGTAATGAAACATGTATCAATCACACAACCTCCTGTAGGGATTTTTCCTCTCCTTTTCCCTCTACCCTCTTTCTTTTGGCCCTTGTGTACTCTCAGTTCCTTCAGGAACATGCCTAGTTTGCCCTTTGTCTCTAGAAGCATTTAGTTGCAGAATTAACCTATAACAATATGAATCCCTCCTCATTCCACAGAATTTCCTTCATATTGGCACTGGTTGCTTTTCAAACTGTGCGCAGTAGGTGTTATATTCAGCAAATATTTTCAATGGGGAGTGAGGAACAAGACAGCAGTGGTTTTAAAATGTGTTTCTTTACATTTATTTTAAAAATTTGCTGCTCTAGAAGGCAGGAAAATAGGGGTTTTTTTTTGGTTTGAGTTTTTCAGTAGGGGTAGCGGGAAAGGAAACAGACCACTCCTCAGCTATCTTCTGCTGTATCCTTGGGCACTGTGCCTAGTGTTTCTGTAATTGCTCAATTAACATATTCCATGTTTTAGGAGGTGTAAAGTTGCATCTCATGAGATGCATGACCCTAATAAGCCCAGTGGGATGTGGCCAAACTTGTCACATTCGTGGGTTTTCAGAAAACAGTGCTTTTTTTTTTCCTGTAAACCTGATTCAAACTCAGGTCTCAAGCTGAGAGGCTGGTGAATTAACCTAATGTGCCCACTTGACTCTCTCCTAAGTATCATGATAGATTTCTTTTAATCTGCTGCAGAAAATAAATCGCTGGAGATAAAAAAATATAAAGATTTGTACTGTTTAAAGACTAATCACTTTCAGGCACTGTATGGCAAACAGCAAGATTCAGAATGAACCCTTTTACTGCATTACTCATGACAGCTTACAACCCAGACTATTAAACATTCATCAATAAAAATTTAACATCCCATCTTCCCTTTGATATCCTCAACTGCTCCCTACATAAGACAACAAGAAGGCTTTCCACAGCTCAGTGTGATGGCAGGACATCAAAGCAGGCTCCACAGCTAGCCTGCTTCGAACAGTGTCTTGTATTTAGAGAGTAGAGTTGTCACAGGGGAGGAGGAAAAGCAATGCAGGAGATTCTCTCTGGTTTGAATATATATAATCTCTCCCAAGGGGTGCACTTTGGCCATGTTGTGGCTGAGCAGCAAGTTGCAATTCACTTTTCTTGGGATAAGTATATGACAGACCACACAGAAGCAAGAAAGAGCTGGATAATTTCCTTCGTTAAACAATAAGCACTGCATGCCAGGACTCTAAACTGCTGGGGGAAAAAAAAGAAAAAAAAAAAAGAAAAAAAAAGGAAAGGCTTTTGCTTAAAAAACCCCAGATTTTATTATGTCCTGGATGAACAAATTTGTTGTAGCTACTGTTTACTGGGGAAGTGAAGTTTGTAAACAAATAAATCTATTTGCTTTCCTGCCCACTAAAGAAGATTCATTGAAAAGCCAAGCAGGAAATTTTCAGCGGGCAAGTTGAGTTCAGATCAGCAACTTCTATTTTCAGCTACTTAACAGAAATGGGCTGAAAATTAAACGCTGAATGTATCTTCTCCCAGCAACTGCCTGCCTCAGTTGTACCTATTGTCCTGAATGTGATTCAAATCCCCTTGTAATTGGAAGACTTCTGCCATGTGGGTGGATTTTGGATCATATGCTAAACGAAAAGGGCCTTAGGGTTGGCAAATTCTTAGTCTTGTTCCATCTGCCTTTCTCCTGCTTCCATATCCTGATGCTGGCCATTTTGACAGCCTGCTGTCCACCTGTGATGGCCTGGGGCTTCAGCAATGCTCTTCTCCAAAGCCTGCCTGTTCCAGAAGAATGAAGGGTCAGAAGATGGGAAAAAAAATCCCACAGTGTGCGTCTTTTCAAGCAGCTATTGTGTTCTCAGACCCAGCTGCACACAGGGGAAGGAGGCTAACAGGGCAAAAAGGAGGAAAGTAAAAGAAAGAAAGCAAGGATCTCGTGGTTATAGTAATTCTCGTTTTCAATACTCTTTTTTTTTTTTTTTTTTTGATCAGGTGATTGATCACTTCCTGAAAGCTGGCACTCCACATTTTGATATTTTTTGTTAAAGTCCCAGCTGGCTAAATATATCAAATTACTGTTAGCAAAGGGCATGGAAAGAAGAAGAAGGAGTATTGTCCATGTTTATGTGGTAATTAATCTGATTTTGCTTAGTTTCAGTGCCTGTTTGGGGCAGAGTGCTTCTAGAAAGGACGTGATCCCTGTGGGCCTCTCTGCCTTCCTGCATTATTATCTGAGAACCAAAGTTGTTCAGACGCCAGATGAACTGCAGTCACACCTGCTACAAGTATCTTCTCTGGCCTTTTACTTTGTGACTTTAGCTTGTCTCACCCAAAAGCCTTTGTGCTCTGCTCAATCATAGCACTAAATATTTGCAAGCCAATAAGCTAAGTTTAAAAAGATTCATAAGATGCAATACATGCATACTTTTCTGTGCTTAGACTTAAAATCAATTCCCAGCATTTTAAATTTTCTCTATCAATAGCAGCAGCAACCAGTATCTTTTACTGAGATGAAAAAGTGTTTATCATAACATCACAAGTATGCTAAAGAACAGTTAGTGGTTTAAAAAATAATGGAAGGTTATACATTTTCCTGTTTTGTTTCCTCCCTTTAAGAAGCAGATTTTGTTGTTGTTTAGTTTGGGTTTACTTTTCAGTTTGGAAATAATTCTGTATTCAGCTACCCTGGATCAGTCTGTAATCCAGTTAAGGGCTTTCTATTGACTTTCAGGCACTAGGAGTGAAACAAAATGGGGCGAGAGAATGAAATGATCCAGGTGGGACAAGAGATTTCATTTGATTTTGAGAGTCAAGAAGGACCAAGGCAGGAAAATCACACCTTTTTATGTTACTTCAGAGATGTAAAAGCATGTCAATACTATTAGAGCATGCACAGTGCTGAAATCTTGTAACCGTCAGTGCAATCAGTAGTGCAACCACTGAGACGCAGCTTTGAAAATAGCACAATGCCTTGTATGTCTCATACTACACTGTAATTTTTGTTTCCATGCTAATTCATCCTTTACTAGGCTTGCCTTTGCAATGAACAAATGTCAAATAATCAATCATCAAACCTTAGAACAGCTTGGATTGGAAGGGACCTTAACAACACTCTCATTCCAATACCCCCTGCCATGTACACTTTTCACTAGACCAGGTTGCCCAAAAAGCCCCATTCAACCTGGCCTTGAACACTTTCAGGGATGGGGCATCCACAACATCTCTGGGAATCCTGTTCCAGTGTCTCGCGACCCTCATGGTGATGCATTTTTTCCTAATATTAACCTATACCTGCCCTCTGTCAGTTTGAACCCATTTCCTCTTGTCCTGTCACTACAAACTCTTGCAAAAAGCCTCTCTCAATCTTGTGGGCCCTCTTCAGGTACTGAAAAGCCACAATTCGGTCACCTGGAACCCTTCTCTTTTCCAGGCTGAACAATACCCACTCTCTCAGCTTTTCCTTGCAGGAGAGGTGCTTGGGGGCCCTCCTTTGGACTTGTTCCAACAGGTCCATGTCCTTCCTGGGCTGTGGACCCCAGAGTTGGATGCAGCACTCAGGTGGGGTATCACCAGAACAGAGAAGAGGGGCAGAATCCCCTCCCTTGACCTGCTGGCCTCACTGCTTTGGATACAACCCAGGACACAACTGGCTTTCTGGGCTGCAAGTGAACACTGCCAGGTCACGTCCAGCCTCTCGCCTACCAGCACCCCCAAATCTTTCTCAGCAGGGCTGCTCTTGATCTGTTCCATCCCCCAGCCTGGATTGGTACTGGGAGCTGTTTTGACCAAGGTGCAGCAGCTTGCATGTGGTCTTGTTAAGCCTTATATGATTCCCATGGGCCCACTTCTCAAGCTTGTCCAGATCCCTCTGGATGCATCCCATCCTTCAGGTGTATCAATTGCACCACTCAGCTTGGTATCATCTCCAAATTTTCTGAGGGTACACTCAATCCCTCCGTGTCATTAATCAAGATATTAAATAACACTGGTACCACAGATCCCCGAAGGACACTGCTCATATCTGAACAAAGACTATTCAGAAGGAAAGTAACTTTTTTTCTGAAGATTTTGGACGTTTCCTAGTGTTTGCCTTGTTTTCATAAAAGTGATATCACTAAGTACACATTCCCTCCTGAGGAGAACTTTAAACAGGTAGGACACAATCTCTGAACAGCTGTTATGCCAGGATAGTGAGGACAGCACCTTTCCTTTCTCTGGAGTTCCATGGGAATTTTAGACAGCATCCTTTGGTGCAGTCTCTCTCTCTTGCTCTTTCACCCAGTTTCCATTACATTCCTGAGCAAACACAGTGCAAACACTCATCAAGATTTTTAGTTCTTTGAATATGCTAATACTTGCTGCTTAAGGGGGTGTGGTATGTGGGTTCAAGTCATGTGAATTTGATTAGTGAAACTTAATCGACTGAAAATTGTATGATAAACATTCCTATTAATAATGACTTTTATTTTTTCACTACTAAAACCAGTGCAGCAGGCATTTCTAATTTTAAACAGGATATATTCCTAACATAAAAATCACATGATATGCAGAAAAAGGCTTTGCTGCAGGGCAGAGCTGCATCTGTTATCTCAAATATGTAAGCTGTGACTATCATTTTAAAAGTAAAATTATCTTGATTTACTAGCTGTGCATACAATTTTCCTTCTCTTGAAGTGGATTCCAGACAACTGCCTGTCCTAACTGCAAGCAATTTGAGGAAATCCTCAGCAGTTTGGTCAAAATTCACACCCGTGGCAGAGAGACTGCACAGACCATCTTGTCATTCAAGTCCCACTCACGTTCAGTGAATCCTGTCTCAGTTTCTAAAAAATTGTGAAAGCGGAAGGCACTCAGCAAGTCAGAAACGCAGGCACTTTTTTTAATGGTGGGCGCTCACTGTTTTCAAGTGCCAAAGGTAGGTGTTTTGCACAGTGATGGAAGAATTCTCTGATTGAAAATCATGTCTAGTTAGTTATAATTCTACCTAGATGCAATTTTAGCTCTAAATTTACAGGATGTTTTCAAATGCACATGATTTTTTAAAATTTGCCCTGAGATATAAATACCAGTGGAAGCATGTTTTACCAGTACTGTTAGTAATTTTAAGCTTAAGAGGTATGGATGAGGGTATTGTAGCAATATAATAACAAAAGTAGAACTCTAAGCTGCTACTATAAATCAGTCAAAAGTGACTTTGACATTTGTGTGGTAGAAGTAGAATATCAAAATAACTCATGACAGTGGTATAACAAAAATTTCAATGATATTAACACAGCTGGTAGATTTCACCACATTGAAACAGTTCTACAGGCAATGGAGGGGGGGGAGGACGGAAAGCATGTCAGTACATAAGAGTTCACTTCCCTGCTGCTAAAAGAAATTTAGGGCTGTACAGTCTCTCAGACATCAGTGGTCTACCTACAGCTGGTCACAATGTTTTGGTGAAAAACTCCTGTGCATAGAACAAATATTCTAGTAAACTTCTGTACTCTTTCTTAATGCAAATCTGAACTAAAAAGAAAATGCAAAGAGTTAAGAATAACATTACCCCACTCAACCACTTTGTTTCAACAGCTGACAATCAAAAGCACATTAGCTGCTGTCAGTCACCATCACAATTTTTATAATATTGAAACTGTACAGCAGGAATTCAATCAACACATCAAACTCATTTCACATATGTAAACACACAGGAGCTGTTTCAGTCATGATAACCCTAACTATAATAGAGATTTTCAAATAGCTAAATTTTTACTTCTCCAGCTTCCACTGAAATATATTATGAATGAGAGAATTAAAAATAATTGAAATAGTATCCTCAGTCTATATGTAGTGAAGTAGAACAACAATCTGTGGGATTAAACAAGTACCCCAGTGAGGGAACCGCTAATGTCTAATCTACAGTGCCCACCCCAGAGGGAAAGGAGACCAGAGTACAGAGCTGACACCTAAACCGGTGCATCTCAGGCAAGTCAGCGCTGATCAACAGCACTGATGAAATGCAGTTCCTGCAAGGAATGCCTTCCACAGATAACTCTGAAGTTAAAACCATGAACACACACTGCACACAAGATAACAGAGGGTTTGTTTAATTACTGCGGTGGTCCCACAGGGCTGTGCTTGCAGGCACAGTTGGTTTGAAACTGGCCTGCCCAGGAGCGATCACTGGAGTGGTACAACAACCCGTAACTAATCCCGAATTACTACTAACCACCAGTGTAATACCAGCAGCAACAGTGCAGAGTCTTGAGCCAACTCTGCGTTCCTTAAAGCCTGAATATTTCTGTGTGTTCATTTCAATCTGAGACAAATAGCTTGAGATTCAAATGTCTCTGTTAAGGAGTTGCAGCACAGTTTTTTAACCCTATATTTGAGCTCATCATTCATTCACAAGCTTCTCCTCCCAGGATGAATTTGGCACACAACTTGCTGGTCCAGGGATTTCTCAATGCTCCCACTGCTCACATACAGACATTTCACACTAAAACACTTGGCTGGTGTTGAGCTCCAGACTGCCATGAGTACCACTGCACTGGCTGGGCTGCAAACCCGCCACTAAGGGAGAAATTCTAAAAGCAGAAATGGAGAGAGAGCAGGCATTTAACACAAAAGATCTGACCAGCATATGCTTATATATAATGAGCAGTCAGCAGTAAAAGTGGGCAATAGTTGAACAGTTCATTTTATTGTACTTCATCTGTTTTGAAGAAACTGGTGGATAACTACTGTTTTGACATTTTACAGATATAACCAAGGGCTTGTAACAAAACCATGAAGCCTCCAGCTATGAATGTTGTCTATTATTTGTTGAAGCGTCACTCCCCATATAGCTAGAACACAGGAAGTCAGGAAATACACACTTAATGACATTAAGGCACAAAATCACAAAGAAAGAGTCACAGCTCTTTATCTAGGATGACATACTGGTCTTAAAGACACCCTGTCAACATAAGACAGTCCAACGGTCAGAGCTTAAAATCAGAACCTGGAGTGTAAGTTAGTCACATTTCATGTTAAAAATCCATTTGAAATGGTTTATAGAGGGTTAATATGTGGTTAATAGATTCTTTAACACATATTGCAAGCTCTTGTAGCTTTTCTGGTGATTATAGATGGTTGCAGATGGTTCTATGTACATCAGCAGAAAGTGATAAAGATGGTTAGGAGTCACATTTGACCCTCCTATAAACAACCCATAATTATTTATTAGAATATCCAATAATCATTTATTAACTTTTCACACACTAATAATGGAACTCTTGGTTCGAGTGCAGACTTGCTGTCATTTCTCAGAATATGTGACTTCTATAATTATAAAACAAATAAAACAAAATAGGAAGTTAAGTTTCTGTGGCACAAGTTATACAAGTCAACTGAAGCTACCTGGTTCAGTCACTATCATGATTGCTTATACCCTCATAACAATTCGACACATTTATTTATCGCAGAAGAGTTCTATGATACTTAGTTTTTGTGAAGCAAATTCACAATCCTGATTAAAGGCTCACTGTCATATTTGTCATGAAGTATCCACACAACGGTCAGTACCAATCCAGAAACATGAATGATTATCTCTCCTTTATGTACATGTAAAGGTAAAGGACTATGTTTTCCTGAGAGACCATTACGTTTACCTGTAGAGCATACTGTGAATACCTTGTGGAAAAAGCCTGACTTGATTTTTAAAACATGGAAAACAGAACAAAATCTAGCGCTCCAGTTTCCCAATGCTATGGGACACAGTTGTTCTCTTACAACAGGATCATCCTGTCACTCCTTCTGAATATCAGAGATATATTTAGATAAAGTCATCAACCATTCAGGGCTGAGGACACCTGGGACATATGTAATCCTCTACTCTTTTTCTTTTCCTAGTCCTGCCAATCCCAGCTAATAATAAAATAAAAAAAAAAAAAAAGAGCCAGGCCTCAAAAATGGGGGTTTTTTTTCCCAGTAGTTCTTTTTTCGAACTATCCTAAAAAC
>VWZG01011968.1:213745-260101 GCA_013396735.1 Grallaria varia
TCATTTTCCATGCTTTCTAATCACATCTTCCAAGTGTAAGAGTTAGAATATTGCTTTGCAAGTTTTTAAATGAAAGCTAAATTACTTCTAAAAAAAAAAGAGAAGCTTCCTCAAGACTTGTTAGAAAAATCAAAGGAGGTGGAAACACCTTTCTGAACATACCATTTTCCTCCCAATTAAACTAGATGTTATCTAGCAGATGAGTCTGAGTTATACCCGACTTCAAGGGAATGCAGGGACCACACATTCCAGACCTTCTTGAGTCAAAGAATGTTAATGTAATTTCTAGAGATTCCTGTGTGCCACCAGGAATCAAGATCCATTCTAGCATGTTTTGCACNAAAAAAAAAAAAAAAAAAAAAAAAAAAAAAAAAAAAAAAAAAAAAAGGAAGAGGAAAGAAAATAAAAAAAACCAAAAAAATAAAAAACAAACAGGCTTGACTGAATTTGAGTGAAAGACTGGGCAAAGTTCCAGTAGTACAGTGTGTGTTTGATACTATCCTTTCCTTCACATAATGCTAACAAGGAACAGAGCAACTTGAAAATCTGAGCACTGTGGTGTGCTCGCAGTCCAGTCTTTAAAAAGGATTCCAGTCTTAACAAGGATTATGGATTGGGAACTACAACTCTACTGAGATGTGGAGCCGCATTAATGGTTTTATACTGTAATACTAAATCACTAGACCTGTTCCTGGGATTCTTAAGTATCAGACTACATTTGATTCCCCTCTCAAACAATTAGACTGAGGATCTACAATTCAGCAGAATAGAAAAGAGCAAAGGGGAGTTATCAGGTTTAAGAAAGAAAACGCCTGTATGTTTTATTTACACTATGTTAACAGCCTGATTTTTGCAAACCATCCAAGAAGGAAATCAATGCTGAGTACATTCTTAATACTCCTTATGAGCCATATGATAATTTTATCTCTTGTCTTCTGAGGAAAGTGGCTAACACAGTTGTTCTGGAATAATTTTCCATGGAGATGTTATATTAAAAATTTATAATATTCTGGAGTAATTCTTCAAAGACGACAGTGATTTTGACTTTGTAACAGGAAGGCTGCATAGTTAATTTTCCAGAGCAGTTAGTCTGAAGTAGGTAAACTGGTATGTTTCCTCATGTAAACATGGACATTAATGCATTCTCCTCAGATTATTAAATCCTATTAATACTTCTTTTATCCAAGGAAACAGTTTCATTCTCAATTAGAATTAATCCAAATCCATGCTTCTCTCAAAAGCGATGGTCCCTTCTTGACCCTCAGTTGCATGTAAACAACTGTGAACTCCTGTAAACACTTGTGGTTTCATGATTGCCCAGAGATCCAAAGGAAAGAATGAAAATTAAGCCAAGATGAACAGAGATAGTTTTCATCAGGATCAATACCTGATACTTCTGCCCAGAAGGCTCTGTAAGACGCGTGCCAACACAAGAGAAGATACTGCACATGCAATAAAAGTGGAGATATCCCATTTGGTATCCGTGTGAATTTATATTAGTTGAAAGTAATAACCAAAGTGCATCCTCACATAATTTCCCTTTCCCTTTAAACTTAAGTATTTTTTCTTAAATTATAACACAACACCTGAGTTACACAGGAACATAAAATTCAGGTGACTTTTTTCTTTCCCCCATGTGTATTTTGCAACAATTTTGCAACTGAGATGAACCCTTATAAAATGCAAAAAGTTAGATTTATGCATTATTTCCAAAATACAGGTTATTTAATGCTGTTGGCAAGATGAATGATGACAGCTGGGTTACGTGGTGCTAATACTTTCATTTACTGGTGGGCACCTACTGAGTGACTTGCTGTTGTCAGGGCTTCTTAGTCTGTTTGCTAAATACAACTTGAGGTGGCATTTCTGTAAAATTACGACAGACAGGGAGCATTTGTAGCACTTTAGGATCCTAACTCAGGTGATGAAGTGAGAAATTACTTTCTAGATCCTATACATACAGTAGAGAGAGAGAAGCTTCTCTGGAGTTCAAATCAAAGCAGGTGCTTAATGACAGTACTGTAAATGACCAGAACATTCCTCCATTTGTTCTTGTGACTCTTCAGAGAAAGACTTGACTTAAAGGAAAAAAATAAATCTTAACTTTATCATGTCAATGAAAGAATGACTGATGTACCTTAAACCTTACTGGAATGAGTTGTATAGTCCCAGGTTTCACGCTTGATTTGTTCGAGGGAACTGGGTGAAAACGCAATGAGAGAGAGAGAGAGAGAGAGAGAGAGAAGTACTTGTAAACCATAGGAATTAAGGATAAGAAGAAGAGGCTTTGCTTTTCAATTCAACAAGCTCTGTGAAGCAAAATGGAAGAAGAAATTCAAGACCAAATCACCTTTGAACAAAGTAATAATTTTATCAAGCAAGATTTTTCCCTAGACTTTGACCCATATCTCTCTACTGAAAGAAGAGCACTGGCTAAGAGCATTGTACCAGCATTTTCTGGCTTCTTGAATATTGTTCTAGGTCATCAGGAATCTCAAGATTACTATTTTGAAAGTTGTCCAATACTTGTTTATGCTTTGCATCTTTCTTTTTTTAAATAATTTTTTGTCTTGTGTTTTTTATTAGCTGGTTTTTATGCTTTGATTACAGAGCGTGAAAGTGTGTTGTATGTACATATGTCTCAATGATTCTTCATCTGCACAAGGAAGAGGTCAGACAAAGGTTTAAGTATTCTTAACACAGTCTCATAAATACACTCCAATACTGAATTCTAAACTAGCATAAAGATGAACTCATTGATTTCCTTACAGTCTGATTTGCACTGTTTCAGAAAATGTTAATTTTACTGTAATGAACAGTAACCTAACACTTGTGACAGCCTTTTCTTAGTGTTAATTTTTAAAACACTTTGAATAGAATGCATAAAAGGAATTTTGGCCTTTTTTCCATCAAGTGTGTTTTAGGAATCTTTCACACTCTAGCTAGGTATGAACATGACCTGAAAGCCATGAGCAAGTATGGATTCATACAGAATTCATGTCTACTGACTACATCTTCAAAAGCCTGGTAGCTAATGCTTAAGCATGATAAACAGGAATTTAAATTCAACTTGTATTCCTGCTCTGCAAAAAAATGTACATAAACTTTCTTTTCTCTTGCATTACACTGGCCCCAGACTAAGCACTATCACAAATACAGCAGATAGAAATATGCATTTAACTTCAGTGTAGCTAAAGAGGGAAAGTCCTGAGTGCCAGCAGCATTTGTATTTTGCACACAACCAGTTGCCTCAGGCCACTAGAGGCTACTGCAGGCTAGTAGTAATACTTATTTTAGACAATTCTGCCATTTATTGTTTAAAAAGAGAGTCCATAGGAAGTAGGAGTTAAGATACTTGATATACTGACTTAACTTGAAAAAAAATGAAATTAAGGACATGTTTATAAAGAGCATCTTTGTCCACTCCAAAAGATTTCTGCCAAGAGTCTGAACAGCAACATTAATAAAAAACATAAATTGCTTTTTACTAAATAGATTAATCAGACTTTGAATCACCTCACACTCAAGGTCTTAGAATTTCTCTTTCCCAGCTCTCAAAATCCCACAAAGTAGCCTGTTGTGCTCTCAAACCAGTTTCTAAATAAATAGTAGAAACACTTCACTGTTGCCATGGGCTTTGTTGAATCCTTTAAATCTAGGTAAATTATATTAGATATTGGAGCCCTCTCACATCTATTTTATATTGTCTCTCATTTTCATAAAGGTCATAGAGATTCAGGCCTACATTTCTATATGCTTTATAATCTTTTGCTTTGTTTTACCTTATGGTTTTCTGCCATAACATATGATTTTATTTACAAAGAAAAAGTGCATCTACATGAAGCAAACCTATCCAGACCTAAGGAAGTTATGTATATTTCTAGTACACATTGGCACCAACACTCATTTCTGAGAACTGGACAGTTGTTCATTACAAAAAAGAGGCGAGAAAATATATCCAACACTTTGCATGGTTGATATTCTTATCCACACTACAATTTCAGGCTTTTTACAAGTGAAAAATAAGAATGATATAAAAGCAATCATTAGCAGCATCATGTTGAACTTTTTATGAATGTATTTAACATTAGCTCCCACAGGAAGGTTTTAAAATGAGAGATGTGCTGCCACAAAGGGAATTTAAAGGGCACATGGCAAAAACTGGATTAGAAACCCTAAAGCTAAAGAATTAACATCAATTGTTGCTACAAATTTACTAGTTACTCAATGCTTAAAGAATTTGCACAGATTCACTTACTAAAATAGTTTTAGGAAGTTAACCATACTCTATATATTTAAAATACTGATGTTGGTAGTCACTCCAAAACCAGATTTTCTCTCTACGTTGTGTTTGTACAGTAGACAGCAGAACAGACACACTCACGAGCTGGGCTTTTGAACACTAAAATCATTCAAGTGAATAATTCAGGAAAGATGATAATGCAAGTCCACTAGTACATGGAAACTGAGGCAGGTTTTGCAAACTTTTAGGTCATTGGTCCCACTGAAAGCAATTACTAGATTTTATTTACAATACTTTTAAAAGGTTCCTGCTCTCAGTTAGACAGGTGGCTGCTGTTTCAGAGGTTTTCAGTTACACTCAATGAAGCAAGTGTGTTTTCCCTCCAAGATGGCTTTACCTTAATCATGTTCAAACCCATTTTCCAAATAGGCTGCGTACGTACCACTAGCAAAATAATCATGATATTACACTTTAATGTATGGAGGTTATCAACATCATGATATGGATCAGAAGGGAAACTGAATCAGAATTTATGCAGGGATTTGTCACTAGTTGGCTCTGTTAACAATAAGGACTTCAGGAAAGCCATATCTCCCTCCTGGCAAATCCCTGCCAGGTCGGGGCACTGCAAACCTCAGCGTGGCCTGTGGCTCCTGCCCTGGTCTGCTCTAACAGGCACTGCCCTGGCCCTGTGCCCGCTTTGGGCAGCAGCAGCAGGCAGGTGCAGAGAGGTGGACACCACATGCTACTGGCAGCATTAATCTGGAGAAGGTCCAGAGACAGCTGACGGCTGAGCTGTTCAGAATCCAAATGGAAAAATCCTACTGAACAGAACAGATGTTAGCGGTGTGGGAGGTTCTAAACAAAGGCTATGTCTGAATTTAAGTCAAGTTTTGATTTATACATGCCCTGATTAGGACAGTAATGAGTTGTCTGTCTCCAAGGCAGAAAAGTAATCCTGGATTTTTGGGTCAAGAAGCTGTTTTTGAGTTATTCATGAACTACTGTTTTAGCATGCTTCAATAACAGTGTGGACCATAATCTCTGTTCCTATGAATAAAAAAACCACCAAAAGGACAGGAGCTGTGTGACATTTTACTACTAATACGGCTGGGTTTAAAACATAACATAATCATTTACATAAATTACTAGCACAAGTTTCATAAGGGCTTTCTAAGCCTTGACGCTACCTCAGAGGAAGGAAAAGAGCATAACGTGCCTCATTCTCAGAGTATGATACCAGTAGTTTGTAACTCTTTTGGGCTCCCATTCCCAAATCTTTTAGTGAGCTGGGCTGGACTGGCCAGACACTCTTACTGCCAGTGCAATGTACTTTTAGAAGTGTATTACAAAGTAAACTGTCATTATATTACACCGGTGTATTCTGGAGTAGGTAAAAAAGAGGACAAGTAGAATTGGTAGCTTGTTTTCTTTTAAACTAAATTCATGGGGAAAAAAACCCCAACAACCCACGGAAACAATGACACGGGTGGCAGATCTATAAACAGAGCCAGGGAGAGAACCTGAACTACTGATATGTCTGTCCTGTGCCCAAAACAAGGCATGCTGATAGAAGAAGCATTTTGCAATTTTCATTTCCCTTGTCTTGAATTATTAAGACTATCCACAAAAGTCACTGTCATGCAGTAATACTCAACTGCAAACTACAGAAGAATGGATTTTTCTGCCTGCATTTGTGATAGAGTTTGAAGTTTGTATTTTTTTTGTCATTTCAAGTTATACAAAGTTCTGTTTGCTCTGTGGAGATTTTAGAAGGTCACTTATTACAATTAACCTGTGAAAAAGGGCATATATGATGGCCTGCACTTTCTTGTGTGTTTCAGATAGAAAAACCTTATCAGCAAAAATTGTATTTTTAATGCAAATATGTTCTTGCACAACTCCATTGCAACAGAGATGAGACATTTCTCCATAGGGAGAAGAGGAGTTTGCTCAGTAGGTAAAAAGAAAAAGACAAGATCTTAAAACAAGAAACGTGAATAAAGTATCTGGAAGGATTAAATCATTCAGAGAAACCCTCCAGTCATCAACAAAATTTTCCTTTTGTAAGTTGTTTTGTTAAATTTAAAAACTGAGCTTCTATCATCTCAATTATTCTTGTTGTTATTGTTTTAAATACCAACTTCAAAGAGCATTAAAGTATGTCTTTAGATTTCAGTTACTGAACATAATTTGTACATGGGAATTAACAAGAAGATTGAGCTGAAGCAAAATGTAATATAAAGGTACAGTGTAGCTCAGCATGAACCTAGAGGATTTCTGTTTTGTTCATACAGGTTAGAGAGAATAGGATTCTGTTCTGTGGCTTCCTTTTCCTTTATGCAAAACGTGCAAAATTTTCAACTCCTGAGAATGACAGAGGCATTTCATTCTGCTCACTCACCTCAAACCACCTCTGGAAAGGCACACCGTCACAAACATCACTTTCAAATGCAGCCATTAGCACACAACCAGTATCTCACTGTCCTCACTGAGCCCTAAGCATGTGCTGAAACACTTTGCTGAAGATGGAGAAACTTAAACATGTGCCTGACCAATTATTCAAGTTGAGATAGATTCTAATATAACCTGTTATAGCTCCCTGAAGGGTAATTTGTGGTAAATTTGAGAGGCAACATTCATATTATAAATAGAAAACAGGTCTAACTTAAAAATTTAGTGACAGTTTAATCTTTGGCGTGTTGTACAAAAAAAGAGCATGATTATAACAGATAAAACTGATGAAATTATTTTTTATTTCTCCTGGAACTTCAATCATAGAGTATGATACCCTAGTTCTTCTTAGAATTCATGCCTGTGGTAAGAAAATTTCCAGTGTTGGCACTGGAGTTTTCATTAGAAGATCACATAAAAGATGGTAGTAATAATTCTGATTTCAAACATCTTAATAACTGAATCTCATAGTCCGTTACAATGATTCATTCTTGGGCCTCAATAAGAAGGAAAAAAATTGAAGTAAAACACCTTAATCACAAGTCATTCAAATGACAAATGCGAAGAACATTCAAAACCTTATATCCATTTCTTTTTGGTCTTACATGAACAGTCCTCTAATCTGGAGAGGTTCCTGATAGAGCAGCTATAATTGTGTAAGTCATGGGCATATTAATAACTGTAACTGCATAGTCAACCATTAAGAGCAGCTCCTACTTTAAGAGGCGTCAAATGGGTTTGAGTGTCTCAGTATTCACAAAGAGGATGTTTCTCAAAACCACGAATACATTTTTAAAATTCAGATGGATAATTAGAATGCATTTATAGTCATAATATATAGTTAAAAATCTATATTTTTGAAACAAAATTACCAAAAAAGGTATGTGAACTGATTTTCAGTGAGAGTTAACTAAGGGCTAGATACCTACATTCTGAAATTATTTCATTTTCATCCATATAGACCTAAGTGTGCAATTTTAAGCAGCTATTACAAGACATCTTATACATGATTTACAAAGCTCACCACACTCTTTGGTGACTCTTTCATCCCTGATAGGGACAGAGAGTAAAGCTGCATAATACAATGAAAGGAAAATAAAGAATTTGTAAAATTCTTCCACATTTGAAAGATGTGGAAGAAATGTTCCTGCTGAGATGGTGGTTGCCAATTCACTCTAGTTTTCTCCTCTACTCTCTTTCAACTCGCTTTCACACTTCATTATTGTTAATATTGGAATTACTGCTGTCAGTGACTTTTACCTTGCTGCTGCATTGGTGGTGAAAACAAGGGCAAAATCCAGCTTTAGGAAAGGTCTTCACGTGCCACGAATGTCTACCAACTTTCAAACTCTGTACTTCCCACCATGCAAATGCTAACTATGTACATCCCCACAGTGAATCTTTAGGATCCAAAAGGAAAAAAAAAAACAGTGCTAAGGAGCAACCTATCTGTTATAGTTTTCACTGACCAAATCCCATGTTTTTAATAATTCTAAATTAAGAATATGAATACAATACAATGTGCCAGAACAGCAAGAGAAGTGTGGTGGCACATATTAGTCCTTTTGGCTTTCATTAAAATCAGAGGAATGAAGAAACTGAAACTGCTTCTTTAATATAATGCCCTAGCAAAGTCAAAACTCATTGAGAGGCAAAGAGTTCAATGTAACGTACTGCTGTAGCAGAAAAAACCCTGCACGATAATGAATTTGACTAACCCCTTGTTAAGAGAGATCCTTCTTTACATACTTGGATCAACACAAAGGTATCAGAAGCAATTTGCATGAACATGTTGCTCTATATCATTAGGTTTCAGAGACAATTTCCAAAGTAAGGGAAAGAGGAAAATTTTAATTGCAGTCAGCTGAGTCCAGCCCAATGCAGGAGGAACATTTCACTGTTCTCTTGGCCCAGGCACAGGTGCCTCGAAAACAGATTAAATAGGTCGACAAACATCATTTGCCCTTATTAATGCTGAAGTCCCACACTACATATCCTCTAATCCCTGATGTTTTCCACAGATTAAATTAGATGACTGAAGTTCTTATATACTTTCAAAAATCTCATCTTCTTAGTTCTTTGTCCTACTTGGTTTTTTTCCTCAGAACAAACATCTCCTTCTCATTGCTGGGAGATTCACCATACCCAAAGTTTCTCATACTCTAAAAACTTAGTTTACTTAACCAGTTATCAAGAATATATTATAGTACTTCCTGATTTCCTTCAAATGACATCAATAACAGTGAATGTCCCTATTCCTTTTTAAAATTTCATTACTGTTCATATAAAATTTAAAAAAAATACATTTTTGGGGACTACTGCATTTTTCAGTCAATTTGTACTGTCCATTTTCCATCATTTGTCCCCAGTAATCACATTGTTTGGCCCTGATTTACTAGACTGATAGCTTTTAGTACATTTTAATTATTTATAATTGATTTTCATGTCTTACTTACCATGAAAGTTATGTCCTATATATTGACCTCAAACCTCTGTTGTTCGCCAGTTTTCTGCCTTAGTTCAAGGATTGGAATGCTTTACAAAAGATGACAGTGTCTTTTCTGGGCCTGATGGCCCTGTTACTCAGAAATGCTTTAGCTCTTTTTTTTTTTTTTTTCTCCTTTGGAATGCAAATTCCTTGATAATTTTTAAATTGCTTTGTGTTTTGTTAATGTGTGGATTTGGTCTTCACACAGTCTTCCAGAATGTGGGAAGCCTGTGGTTTGAATAGATGGCCTGGAAAAAGTAACATGTCAGAAAAATTACAAAATCCCTGGGAGCTAAAAAGAAGTCTTATGGCAAGACATGAGTCCTGCTGCCCATTTACAGTACTTTGGGGTTCAAAGTGACCCTGGAACATCCTGGATATCAGAAATTACAAGTATGGTTGACAGTCATATTTTATACCCTCTCCCCAGCTGTGACAAGTGCAACTGATGCTCTTTTCCAAGGAATCTGAAGAACAGATTTCCCAAAATTGAAGATATCTCTGTTTCTATTTATTGTCTCTCGGTAAAGAAAAATTTTCTCAGATTATTATTTAAGATAATTTTGCAAAATCTTCATAGATTCTGTGTGAGATTCAGAACTGGGATGTAACTGTCTTTTCCTTCACTGAAAGACCCCCACTGACTGTTTTCACTCAGAACTTGTTCTATTTGTCACAAATAAAATTTATTTTCTTACTAAAGGTGATGTTGGATGCTGGCCTGATACAGCTGTTTATGAAACCTGTCTTTTAAAAAGGCCATGGATGATAGAGGCTCAAAGAATTCCATAGTTGAATTCATGAAGGATGAAAGCACAAATTTCTGTTTCTCGACCACTTGGTAATAAGCCCTCTCTTCCTGAATAATCACACTGAGGAGTTAATACTACCCCCCTTTAATGCCTCTAATTCTTGGATATCTTTTTCAAAGCTGTTATTAAAAGGAAAAATCAGTAATGAATAGGTAACTTTCAAACACACTGTGGCTTTTATGTCCACTTGATTTATACACCTTTCCTCAAGGACTCTACCTCCTGCACACCAAATAAGTGAGGTTTCTAGCATTTTCATTTCACATGTAATGATAATCATGAGACAGAGGGCAAGCACTAACCAATCACAAGCAACATGATTACTCTGTAATTACTGAGTTACTAATAAACAGACTTCAGATTTGCTCTTTTGAAACAAAATAGAATGATTTAAATAAACGAACCCAATAAAATGTTAGTAATTGATATAGAAGGAGCACATTTCTCAGTCTCACACTAGACTGATGTGTTTCACAGTGATATCAACATAACCGGTCTTTTGTTTCCTTTGTGTCTGTCATTTTACAGTTTTGACAAGTAAACATTTTTTAAGGAAAGAAATGTAAATATTAAGAGGTCTCTATTGGTGCTGGAAAATCAGATTGACTAAAACAGGATACAATCACAGACACTACCGTGCACGTTGCCTGCACTATAAGCTTTGGAAATGGCAATGGCTGTTATGATTAACTGAGTATTTGTTCACTGAGAAAAACTGTGCCTGCAAACACAAGGGCTACCCAAAGAGAGGCATAAGAATTTGCCAGTGCAGCAGAGACAGTTAATGAGGGCCAGCAGGGCCCACATGAAGAGATTAAGTGGGAGAATGAGTGAGAGAGCAGTTCCACAACCTGGACTTAGACACTGACTCCAAAGGAAGTGGGAAAGACTGGAAAATAGCTTAAAAATACAGAAATAAACTCAGTGTAGCCAGAAGTTAAAGAAAGCTTTTTTTGCAGAGTATTGGTATAGAAAGAGAGTAAAAAAATCTCAAAGTTGTATAGAACAACCTTATGGTCATTTATTAGTACAGAAGAGTGAAAAGGGGTAGCAATGCAGTAGGAGAGCCTAGTGGTAGTTGTGTGGGCTCAAGTGAAGCATCTCCTGGGCTACTAGAACAGCATGTCTAGAACCAGTTTGCTACACCCCTGGAGAGTACACTTGTCACTGTTTGACACTACAGGCCGTCAGATATAAGGACATGATGTACCCTCCTCTCCCTCTAGGCTTTTTAGGGACTCTGACATGGCTGTCCTGGGTCAGCTCAATGGAAGCTTAACTCTGACTGCTGTGTGCCTGCAAGGAGGTTTCAATCCTGTGCCTCACTATGCTCTTTGGACATACCTGTATAGAAGCAGGTACAGTTGTACATATATCAGGCTCAAGCAGATGAAAAAAATCCTTACTGATATATATATATATATATATACACACACATGTATTTTTAAAGTGTTACCACAGAGAATTTCTGTTTTGTATAGAAAAGCTATGCTCTTTGGTTAAAAATATTTATTTAACAAACAGTCCACCCTGCCCCAATCACAAGGCAGTCAGATCTACCAACACCGAAGAGAAACCAGGGAGACACCAAAATATTCAGTGGCCTCATTAGCACTGCACTCAAATTTGTCTACCAATAACCATTTCCAGCTGTTCCTAACTGCACCACAAAGAATTTTTTTAATTGTACTTTCATAAAAATATGATTAATTTTTAATTCCTGTGAACAAACATAGTAAGTCAGGCATTTTTACATTCTGTATACTTGTTACTACTTTTATGTCATTTCATAATGTAGTAATGTCCCAAAATGCTTAATCACTGCATTATAATGAAGAAAGATTTGGAAAATTGTTATTTCGTACTGAGTGAAACAGTTTTATTTTTTCCAGAATCAAGGGGGTTGTTTTGTTTTGGTTTTTTGTTTGTTTTTTTAATTAGTTTGGCATTTCCTTAATAATAAGTTAAATTTATACTATAAAGTAAAAATTAACATTAAAATATTAAATTTCAAATTATATCTTTCTGATAGCTTATATTTCCCAGAAAATTTGTATTTCTTGATCCAAACTGAAGCTTTTAAATGGTGATACTTCTTGTAGAATTGAAAATGAATATTTTGGTTAGCTTTACACTACCATTTATCAAAGAATGTCACGGTAACTGAATGATACAGTCACTGACTGTCCATACAAATATAAGTTTTATGCAACTGCATGCAAAGTATGCTGGCTGTTTCAGCTCAGCTCATATATATGGTCATAATTTTAACTTTGCAGGTCCCTGGTTTGAATTCATGTCAAATGCCAGGGGTTAGACCTGGACTTGTAGCGAGGGAGGAGGAAAGTGACACCAGCTGAAGGCCTCTAACATGGATTTTGGAATGAGAGTGAACAGCTGTTAGATCTACTAGCTTTTCTTAATGTGGCAGTATCAAGGCTCTCTAGAAATGTGGTATGATGTGTGGGTCAGGCTTTTTCTTTGTTATTTCTAGCACTGAATTGCTTTTGTACAGATTTCCATATTCTAGACTGTATTAATTATTCATTACACAGTTTCTGTGAACAATCCCTGGTCTCTCAGTCACTGTTCATTTTGACTTGACATATGGGTCACAAGCATCCCTGATTAGGTAACCATGTCACTTAGCATCAGCTACTTGGAATAAACATGATTCTGAATCATGAATTCACCCTCAATCACTTTTATATGATACTTTTTTTAAAACTGTATGAACAATAAAGGCACTTGGTCCAGAAAATGAATACTGGGGAATCCTTAAAAATTGAAGTTCCTAATATTCAAATAAACAAGCAGCCAAGAAAAAGAATGAAGTGTCCCTACCACACCATGTTCCAATCACTCTTGTGTTTACAAACACTTGTCTAGAGTTCAGAATTTTAGCCATTAACTTTTGTTGCATACAAATAATGTCAGCTTCTGAATGGGTTTTTCTATACAAAATAAGATTTAGGAAAAAATGAGTATCAGTTGGACTAACGAAAATATCTGAAATCTGGTTAAATAGTGTATATCAAACTTTTATATGATATGTTGAATTTTGAAAAATGTGATTTAATTACTAAGTGGTGGTTTTAAGATTTTTTTACCTTTTTTTTTTTGTTTTTAACTTGTAAAGACTTTCTAATGGCTCATTCACTTTGGATATCTTATCACATACTTATTTGATTTGTACTACAAATAATGAGATCACAGGACTAGGTGATAAAAGAATGATGTTAAATAAATATGTATATCACTCTAGACAAAAATATTTTTTACAGAGCAGTTTTCAAGAAGACAAAGATGGCACTGCATACATGAATTACACTAAGCTTGGTGATGCACAAAGGTACCAGCAACTCTCCTCTCACTGCATGGAACGACGACTGGAATTGACCCTGATCCAAGATTAGCAGTCAGGCATGTCATCGGAAACTTTTACATAACCATATGACAGATGTCAAAGAGCATACACGGGATGAATATATCCTAAGAGTCAGGATAAGCTGTGGTTAAAACTGATGTGCAGTCCTTATGCTTCCTAGGATTAAATGAGATGAGTTGCAGGGTGTGCTCAGTCGTTTCAAGCAACTTTGCATGAGTGCTTTTACCGTAGTTTCAACTGGAGGAAAACTTCATTTCAAATTTTAAGGTCTTTTCTTTGATTGATTCACTTGGATTGTTTTTACCACAGAACATCAATATATCAGGGAATCAGTCACCTGCAATAAAATATTGCCACCTCCAGGAAGTAGTTATTTTGCATCTGCAAACCTTCCTGTCAGTGTTCTAAAAAAAAACTCCCCAAAATCTGATGAATTTGGGACCATAAAAAAGTAATTATATAGATAGGATCCAAGGAATTATGTTTTATATAATGAGAAAAGCTTGAAAATCTTATACACATTAGGATTACTTTATGATTTATGCAAAATTATAGTATTTTCTAAGCCAGCCCCAAATATATGGATGTGATTAGAATTGATATTGACTCAAATTCAAGATAGAATTTGAAGCTCAATCTTGCTTTTACCCCCTGGCAATATCAAACTGATCTAGAAATTCAAAATGAAACAGCCAATCTTTTGCATTGGCCTGTGATTTAACCTGCACTACCACTCAGATTCTTTGTGGAACGAACTTTTGTCATATAGGAACAAATAAGAAGAGACAGTGTGACAATACAGCAGCAGAAGACTAGCTTGTAGAAGCAGTTCTTTAAAAAACACAGAAGGTGAATATGAAGTTTAAGACTTGTCTTGGTCTAATACTTTTACTGTTTCATGTTGTATCAGTCAGACTGTCTTTTTTACCTTAATAGTGCATTTCTCAAGTCAATTGTGGACTTTTTAGCTTTGAGAGAAAAGTAGATTTGATTTACTCATACTATTTAAGCAGCTCACAAAATAGAGCAGTAACTAAAATTTCCATGTTGAATTCCACGTAGACTCCCACATCTAGTAAAGACATGCAATAGTAAGAACAAATTGAAAACTATGAGGAGCCCAATCCCAGTAAAAAACAGGAATCCACTATTTTAAATACACAGATTTATGCCAGTGCAAAACTGATTCCTCAAGGACTGCATCAACACAACTCCCCCTACCTGATAAATGAGACCATAATAATATAAAAAATTCACCCAAAAAGTCCCCTGTTATATACCTTCAGCATAATAACCATAATTTTTTCTCTGGAAACAAAATATTTAAATTGCTTCTGTTATTCTTTTTGGTAAAGGACATGTGATATAGAATACTCGTTATGAGAAAGCTAAACATATTTGTAGGATGAAGGACTTCCACCAGCACAGTCCCAGCTGAATTAGTCATACTAACCAAACTGGGGGACAGAAAACTTGGAGCTCTGATAAAAACTGCAACTTCAATGGCCTAGATAAGGAAGAAGAGGGAATTCCTTATGAAGTCTCTCAGAAAAGGTCTGTGTGAATAAAAAAACTCGCTTTGGAAACAGCAGAAGAAATCTTTCCATGCACACACCTCATCATAAGTCAATAAGCAGATGTCTCTCCAGGAGGCTCCACTGAATGAACAAGTGAACAACCACAGCCTGTAGTATGGATCTGAATCACCAGTTTGTCGATAGTACTCACTGAACCCTTCCACTAATTTTGAGTCCTTGGATGAGAATTTCAATTACAAAGAGGACAAAATGGAAACATAACTTGAGATACCTAGTTAAACTATTTAAGTATAATGTAGCATTACAGAGCAAAAAAGCCTCAAGTATCTTTTAGGGGCAAATCAACTTTCAACTAAGACAAAAAATTCCTTTAAAGCTGTCAACTATGTCTTTCACTTGAGATGATGAAAACCCCCATTATTTCTAAGTCTTGGACACCAGACAGGGACACTTGGACTAAGTTCTGGAAGCTGTCCCACTGGCAATTTTAAGACTCCAGAAAATTCAGATACATGCAAACCCTTGGAAAACAATAAAAAAACCACTGTCTGAACCCCTCATACAAGGGGCAGATGAAGTTCACTGTGTGAAATTCTAAATCTTGCAGAAAAAGAGATACAGAGTTAGGCTAGGTAAACATGCTGTATTCGACTGAGGTATCAGTAGTTGCAATAAAAGCCATACAACACAAAGGCAGGTAGGATTGTAGGAAACAAACATGCCTTTCTTGGGCTGAAAGTTACAAGTTTAGCATGAACTGAAATACTAGAGGTTTTCAAATTCTAGCCAAGTGTCCTGCCTGTAATTCTCCAGGTTACTGCAGACAGATGATGCTTCTCCACTTGCCCTCTGTTACAGTCAATAATTATGGTTCATAATCAAGCAATACCTACTCCAGATAACAAATCAAAAATAATCTGCAAGAACGCCCAAATTTCCGTCATCCTTTCATCAGCTCTAACAAACTGAGCTGGTCGTAAGTTTGTTCAGGGCTGAAACTAACCTTATACTATTTGCGCTCTTTTCCTCTCCATGTACTACATCAGGAAGCCTCAAATTAGCCTTTTAGCCCTCTCATCCCATTCATACTTATGCTAAGCAGCCTGCAGCTCTCTCATTAACCACTGTCCCACTCTTATAACTTCTCTCTCACACAGCAGGACACAGACTGGATTGTTGCATAGGACCCAACAGCATTGTTATTTCAGACAATCCTGTATATGGCAAGTTATGTTAATTAGGCTTCTGGGTTGTAACAGTATCTAAAGCCTTAAATGCTCTTGAGAAACACAGAAGAGAAAGTATCTTCTTGTGAAACTGATAGTTAAATCAAAATAAGCAAACATGGCCAATTTGAAATCCAAAGGAGTACTATCTGCTTCAGTGAAGCTGGAATTTTAACAACGGCCTGTATATGTAAATCTCATATACTGTTATATTCCCAGGCTGCATGTTCTCCCTCTGTGCAGACACTCATGGTGGAAACAAAATACCACTGAATCATTTAGGGCTCTTCCTTCCCTTACAGACATACCCACATTCCTCCCTGTGCGCTTTCCCCAGGCAGAGAAAAAAAATCAATGCTGTGGGTGTGGGTTTATAATTCCTCAGCGCTTTGGTAACCAAAGATACATCAAGGTCTGACCTTCCCGGCCAGTCGTGTTCACCTTGACTTGATGTCATTATTGCTACCGTAGCTGCATAACATCCTTTGTGCCTCCACAAACATTTATCTTGTACTATATGATTCCAGGTAAAGCTGTGTAAGTGGCTGAAAGGAGCTTCTTTTGGGCTTTACCTTAGAAAAGCCCATTACTCAGTGAGAATGTGAGGTTATCAAGACCTTCTCACTTCACTCAAACTCAACTTTGCCTCCAAGAGGAGACAGGTGCCTTACAAGAAAAGTCTGTGATCTTGAGGGAGGAAGAAGGATTGTAATTTACTAATTTAATTGTGATGTCAAAAAACAGAGGGGTAGATTTGCTTCCTTATCTGTGAAGATAAAGATGAGATGAACTTTCCTTTGCATCTTTTATATATTTCAAAGCACTTACTCCTCCACACTTCAGATGGATTACTATTCCCAACAGAGTGTTGTGAAACTATTCAGATAAAATGTTCAAAGTGTAGTTCTGGTAATTTTATATTGTGAATTATGAAACCTTTATTTAGGTTCTACCTTTTATTAATCTCCAAGGGTTTTCTATTGTCCATAATGACATTATACTGCATCAAAATAAATCAAAGCTTTTTAGTGGGAGCTGTGGTATTTCTCATGACTTGGTAATACTAAAGTTTAAATTCTGAGTCCTCCTACTGATGATTAAACCTCCAAAGACTAGAGCAGAATTTCTGCTTCACTGCTAGAAAAGAAGAAAACTAGCACAGTTTGTACCAAAGATATCACTTGAAGAATGTATGTAAGGTTACTGCATTTATGAATAAAGCAAAGCATTATCATTTTTAATAAGAATTAAACAGCTAGAGGGAGAAGTAGGGCAATGCTGTGATCACTGCAAAGAAAAACAATCTAACCATTTTAATTAACTGTATTTTAATAGCTTTAGTTATAATTGAATAATTTAAATACCAAGGGAAATAGTTAAATCTCCTAAAAGCCTTCTTTTTATTTACATTTTAAATACAGTTCATGGAGAAGGGATGGCACTGTGAAGGCTTAAAATAAATGGGTGGGGAAAACCTTACTAATTTCTGCAGCTGCTGGACCAACAGGAAATATTTACAGGATCTTAGTCATTGCTCTCTGCAGGAGCTCCAGTCCAAACCCTAATATATTTTCTTCTTTTCTCCCCACTTCCTAAAAATATTACACAATCCCTGGTGCTGTTACCCTTGACTGTTATAACCATAAAATGCACATAAATACAAATGTGAAGCAACGATCACCTAATCCAGTATTTTTACCTAGGCAGCAGTGAAGAGGATCACTACAGAAAATGAAACTATCAGTCAGTGAGGAGTTCCACTTAGTTTTAGACACAATAAATGAACACACACATTTCTCTTATATGTAAAACCTGACATGTCTCATAAGCAGAGCCCTTACATGCTGTACTTTCCATGTTGCCTGTAACGATGACCACTAACTAACATTCTGTTACTCAGAGCTCCCCTCCTGTGAGGCTCATGGCTCCTCTCACACAGACTTCCCTCCTCATAGTTTCACTTACTGGGTTGTGTTACACCAGTTTAATTGAGGGGGCCCGGAGTGCACCCTTCTCTGTCACTCCATCAGTCTCTGAGACATACCCTCCCACCCACTGAGCCCACTGCCCTCCCTGCCACAGTGGCCAAAGGCAAAAGTGCCTTTGCAGGGTAAACACACAGCCATGTATCTCTGTGATACAATCTTTTGGCACTCAGCAATTTTTGCAGTTTTATAGACTTTCTCAGCTAGAGGAAATGTTTCTGTGTTTGAATAATACAAACAAGAGTTTCCTTCCAGTAATATGTCTACATGACTTTTTAAAATGATGTAAACTTTTAAGGTCCAAAGTATCCTGTGGTGAAGCCTCTCCGCCATGCGTCGCCTTTTGCTGTTTTGACCCCGTCATTACTTGAAGCCAGTTAGTAGTTCTTATATTAGAGGTGACAGTAAAGGATAATTTTTGAGTCACTTCTGCATGCTGGCTGGGATTTAATAGACCTCTGTTATATTCTCTCTCACTGATTTATTTTCTCAACTGAAGAATCCTAGTCTGTTTAATCTTTTTCTTTGAAAGCGCTTCCAAACCTTTGATCATCCTTTCACACACCTCTACTTCTCTAATTCTTCTAAAACCTTTACAAAAACAGAGAAACTGTAACTGCAGACAGTACTCTGTTCACACATTTTTAGTTCAGCAAAATAAGGTTTGTATTTTTCTTCTTATGCTTCTCTTTTAAAGATTGCATGTAAAATATGGAATGTATTATGGGTGCACAGCATTTCACAAGGACAGAGGCAAAAGGTGTCAGTAACACTAATACCGGAAAACAATTAAAATATATACATAAATTAAAATATATGCATATTCTTCATCAAAATATGTAACCCCAAGCACAATTGACTCAGGAACAGACCTTACTAATTTTTTACTAGGTGTTAATAATGACAATAGTGACTAAATGAGATTTCAGTCAAACTAAAATGTTTTTTAATGGAACTATTTAGTAGTTTGCTTAAAAATCCGTACCCAAAAGTCAGCCTATAACTTTTGACAGGCTCAGATTTCTAATTCTGGCTCAATTCTTTCTTGAAAAATAAAGAGAATGGTTTTAAGTCTTGGTGTTATTGTTCTTACTGAGTGTCTGAAGTGCATTAGCTGCCTCACAGGCAAGTGAAGCAGTAGGAATTTGTATCAAAATGGTTCCAACCTAAACACACAAATTTGATTAAGAGGCTGAAAAGGGGACCTGAAGTAAAAAGATGATTAGTCTGGTGTGGTTGATATTTTTCATTTGAGGATATTTGACAGTACTGTAATTTTTAAAATTCAGTTCTTCTAGACATTCTCCTAAAGACATTAACCCCTAGTAATCAAGGTTAACATTATCCTCAGTGTTAGTATTCTCTTTCTCATTGTTGCAAAAGTCATGACACACCACTTTGCTGTAGCATGCTGTATATTTGAGCAAAACCAGGAAATAAGATTCTTTTGTTGCCATGGATGACAAGCTGAAGAATCCCACACTGGGAACTGTGACAGGATTCCAGAGGATGTTTGACTACCTCAGTGTACAAAATGATGTGAACATCCAACCTAATTTGCATCTTATGCCTTTCTATAACTGAAATACAAAATGAGAAAAACAGCTATGTGCTTCCAGTTTCAATCTTGGCTTGAAGTTCTCACTGATTTCACTGAAAGCTTTACTAATTTTTATGAAATACATGAAAATTTAAAATACAATTGAGCATTTGGGCAACCAGTTACAATGCTGTCTATTGACTCAAACTCATGTAGAGTTAGGTTTGCGTATTTTTCAACATGGCATATAATGAAAGTTATAAGCTCGTTATCATCTATTTGGAATTCACAGTTCACCTTAAACCCCAAATTTTTTATTTAACTCTGAAGTATTTTCATTCCTACATTTTATTATGATCTAAATGAAGTTCTATTGTTATTTCCATTTCATGCTTAATAACAAATATTTCATGTAATGACTCTGAATTCCTCTTGTCAACAACATACTCACATTATTTATTTTTGAATCTAAAATAATTCCAAATATTTTTTTTGGTATTTTATTTCCAGGTCAGACTTTGTTTCTGAGACACAGCGAGAGAAGGCCACGAGTAGAGAATTATGATAATAACATATATGACAGAAAAAAGATGTAAGATGAAGTCCTTTCCAGAAAACACTGGGAAGAAAAAGGATGTTCATCTGATCATTGGATGGGGAATTTTCACACTTAAAAACAGTGATCAGTGATCCCCTGACAGAGGAGAGAAGGAATTTTAAAGGACTGTGTCACTTTGGCCTTATTGCAGTGAGAAGAGAAGGTGAAAACGGCAGCAGGAAGAAATTCTATGTTCTGGAAGTGAGAAAGTAGAGAGAGGAAAATCATGAATTCCTCAAAAGTGTTTAACATTTGTTGTTGTAGTAGTAATACTGATGGTAGTAATTGCAGTAGTAATAAACCCTCCAATGACTAAGTTGAGGCAAGAAAAAGGAAAATAACACTATTTTTTAGTGTCTGCCTATTTATATTAAAATAACTTTGATAGAAACCTGTGCATATCTCAGACACACATGTGAACTGAAGACAATTCTGCCTCCACATTTGAAACTCTAGGAAAATATATGCTTATGCTACTGAGGAACATGGAAGTAACTCAGCAGTAATCCTGCAGGCCAAGGATTTCAAAACATATGACAATACATATCCCATATCTCTCAATCAGATCATGACATTCTACCAATTACATTATGCGTATAAAGACACAGTCAGAAAGTGAAGCAGAGCATTTGGTTCAGCTAAATTGCTACTCTTGAGTTATGTAACTCAGAGCACAAAAGAAGTCTGACATTTTTGTATGGATACCAGAGGTCTCTGACCCACTATCTTCCAGATTAAAGTTGGGCAATCTTCCCCTTCTTTCTTTCCTTCAAGTTGCTTCGGGTATCAACCAATACACTTATTAAGGATCTGAACTAATCCCCACTGACATATCTGGTAGGTGTGGGTGGTACTCATTAAAATATGCTCCCCGATAAATGATCTGCTGAGGTTCTGACAAAATAAATGCTTATTTTCATTATCAGTCACTTACTCCCTGCCACATCAAATGCACATCCTTCAAGGTATGGCTTCAATCCAAACTGACATCTGAATTACAGTCAAGCGTGATGCCAGATTTTAGTTGCTAACATGGAAGTGCACACATAAAAGTGGAAAACAGAAATAACTATTTACAATATAGAAACCATTTCCAATGTGAGTGAAACCAAAAGAAGAGAATAGTGCAATTAATTATTTAACTAGAGGGTTTGCAAGAGGAAGACCAGAAGAGAAAAAGGAGGGAGAATAAATAGCACCAGTAGTCTGAAAAGCCTAGCTAGGAACAGTTTAAGAGTGTCCCCTATATCTGTGGGAAAAAAATTAAAATTAGAGTGATAGGAGCTAACTGGCTTCATTATTGGATTGTCCAGTAATCTGTTAGCAACATGTACAGCTGATTTCATGCAAAGTCTACATCTGTCTTTCTGAAGCTTGTCAGTGTCCGCCAAAGTGATGCAAAGAAAGGATAATCGGGGCGTGTGTTTGTAAATCTGTGGTTACTATTAATAGGCAAAGCTGGACATGCCAAAAATATATGATTCTTTTTGACATGAAACTTAATGAACAAATGCTCAGGTCTGACTCTTCCTCATAAGGGAGAAAAAGACACATATGATCTAAGCTGTATGACAGATGTCAAGAAGACTGATGTGTGACTTAGGAAGATGCTTTTAATGACATGCTCGTAGCAGTTGGAAACAAACTGTCAGATTAACAGCAATTCTTTTTACTGAAAACCAGCGCAAGGAAATGGAAGTTCTGCCTTGGAAAATACAGAGGGGAGAAAGATTTGCCTTACCACAAACAAACAAATCACTTTCTTAACAAGAGAGCAAAATTCACAGGGGGAAAGTTTTAATTTTTATTATCTTCAGTGTTCAAGGTGCAGCACTACGTGCAAAACTGTATCAGTCAAATGCTTTGGACCATGGTATTTTATTTTTCAGTGATAGCCATACACTGCAAGTATGCTTCAAATTCCCCAGTGGTGGATAGGTAATACTAGATCCTACAGTTCAGAAACCAAGACATAGAGAGACTACAGGACTTGCCAAGGTCATATACCATTTTAGCTCAGTTTCCAGAGCCTCGTTCAATGCCCTAATTACAAGATCTCCATTTCCATTTGTAGTGAAACATGAGATTTACCTGGTGTGCTGCTGTGTTTGAGGTAAGAAGCCACACAGACAGCTTACAATGTAGGCTGAAAATGTGGCAGGGAGGAAATCAGAGAAGGGAGCTTGTACTCTGCTCCTTCATAAGCCAGGGTGCTGTGTTCAGAGGAGCTCTTAAGGAACTTAAAGGAGCAAAATTAAGTAAGTAGGACTAAAGGAATCTCTGGGGCAGTAATTGGACCATATGACTCTCCAATTCAGCATGAGAGTTGAAATTTTTCTTCAGATTTTAACTGCTCTTTCTTCATAAGCATTCAAACTATATACTCTGGTAAATAGACTAGAATTCCCAGTCCTTAGTTAATTATGCTTAGTTTGGGTTTTTTTCTCCCGTTTCCACCTTCAGTTGCTGTTTCACTTGATTTCTTTTCCTGTGTGATAGTTAAATGTTGCAACGCAAGCTTAAACAGATGGCTGTGCTTCAGAGACAGGTGACTTCCCCGGAAAGGTCAGCAGTAACACACAGTCCTTGGAGATGAAAAAACTATTTAAAGGTAGTTTTCTTTAAACGAAAGCAAATGCATGATTTCTGTAGACCTTATCCATCAGTTTTATTCTGAAGTATTTTCTCACCTAATATTTCAGGAGCTTTGCTTTCCTTCAGAAGGCAAAGTTTTCCTTCCTTTTTGACATATTTTTTATTTATTAGTAGATGCTCGACCATTCAGTACAGATCAATGCCCTTTTATACTGACCTCTATACAGGGTCTTCTGTAAAGAAAGACAAGTGATAGATAAATATATCTTGAGAGTTAAAGGATTTGTTCAAGGCAAACCACCAATGCAAATCAGCAGTGGAAGAAGTAGAACTTGAAATACCTCAATTTAGGCAAGAAGTTACAAGCAGTACAGATATTAGAAATGTGCAATCAGAATATTTGTATTGTATTCTAGAGGTCAAATCTGGAATACAGACTTCTCTCATTTCCTCTTTTTTTTTAATTTTTTTTTTNCTATGTCAACTTGGAGAAAGTAAATAAAACCTCTGTGCTTCAATCTACATCATAATGGAAGTCTCTGTACTGTAAATGAGTCAGATCATAGCTATGATCTATTATTATGTACCACTGAAAGTTCAGCACTTAAATGTGTAAAACATAGATTAAAATGTGACAGAAAGCAACTACATATTACTTAATGAATCAAGTCAAACTGGACTAAATATAAATGTAAACAGCATAAAAATAAATCTGAAATTAATACCTGCTTTCTCACTTAGCTTTGGAGTTTATTTTAGTTTGTTGCTACTTTAGTGCAATGAACATTTCTTTTTGGGCAAAATCCATTTCCTAATAAGTTTACATTATGTATATTTACAATCAGAACATGATAATACAGAAAGACTTTTACTACTTAAGAAATGGAGCACTTCTAGCAGGCTATCATTTCAAATGTGAAATTTTCTTGACCTCAGACAAAGTATCTTATTACATGGATTGCAGTAAGTGGAGGATGAGTCCTGCAGTCACAGTACAAGATGCAAGTTATAGAATTCAAGATTTTATTCCAAGCTATGTCCTAATAGTCACATGTGAAAACAAACAAGTCACAAACATACATGTTTAAGGACTAATATTAATTACTATTATAAGCTGAAGTTTTCTGGACTGGAACATGAAAAGTAGATATGGTATGTTTTAAATTAGTCTCACAGGAACTGGGAACTACTTAAAGCTACATTTTAATGAAAAAAGTAAGTATATCTCTGATATGTTAATCTTAGTGTTGCCAGCAGAAGTAGAAAAATATAAACTGCCTTGTACGAAGTATAAAGCACGGGTAGAGCTTACTCTGTTTTCCTGCATCATCCATGTTCAACAAAGTTGAACAACAAAGTTCACATGCAAAAAGTATGTAGAAAGGTTTTAGTATGAGAAGGAAATGAGATGGAAAATAGTTTTCCAAGGAAGTTGAAGAGAGCTAAGATTGTTTATTCATTGGAAAACTAACAGCCCTATAATTATGATCTATCAAAGGAGTCAATGTGATCAACAGCAGAGCTTTCAGTGCTCTGATACAAAGTGGGTATAAGAACAATCAGCAGCAAACTGGACAGAAAAGTTTGGGTAGAATGTTAGATGTTTTGATCACTAGAGAAATGAAGCTTCCTAATGCAGCGAAAGAGCTCATTTAAAGATGGAATTTGATAAGGTTTTATGCTGCTGCTGCTGCTGCTATTATAGCAAGAGAGTGGATTTGATGACCCAGAGGTTCTGTTCCTGGCAATGCCGTAATTTCTCAAGTCCTGAAATCAAAATAATGTTCTGCTATTTCCTCTTTGAGTAACACAGTCCCCAACATCTGAGAAGTGTTCAGATCCTTCAGTGTTGACTGCTATACTAAAGGTTATATATAATCGCATCCTACCTCATTAAATCATAAATCAGATTTGCAACAACTCAGAAATATACAAACTGGTCAGGCTATTTATTAGGCACTTCATTTATTTCAGACAGATTTTCTATTTCTGAATCATCTACCAATACAGAGAAATTCACTAAATACATTGTGGCAGTATAAGTATTTTCCTAAATCATGATCTAATAGGGATTCCCCTAATAAGGGAAATTCGTGACATAATATGAAGTCTGCTTTGTCAGTACTGCATCACATTTATGGACAGATACACAATACCACTTCCAGGATGCTCATTATTCCACAAAACCCCTGACTTCCCTACTAATAGTTGAAATTTTACTCTCAAATAAGTTTGCAAGGATTTTGTCTAATATAAAAATTACTGTAGTCAATAGGAAGACTCCGAAATTCACAAGACTCAGAATAATACAAGGAAGAGCTTTTGGTAATGATATTGTTAAAAATTTTAAAATTTTTTTTTAACCACAAGTAGGGAAAAATGTCCATTAACAAAAAAGCTCCATTATGCTAGTTGATATACCAGGGCAAGAAACAGTGATATGCAGTTTTGAGCGCAATGATTATTTGATGGAATTGTTCTACATTGTTTATGCTAAGCACTCAGTTGAAGCTTGCAGATTTAATTTATGGAAAATGCCTAGAGTGTTTGACAGATACTATAAAATCAAAATGAAATAATTAAATTGAAATGAGAATAATAGGTCTAAGGACAAAGACATGAAAAGAACAACAAAGTAATTCAAGGTGGGGGAGCAAGAAAAACAGTGGGCTCCATCTAATTAGAGTTTTCAAAAGATGACTGAAGAGTGGACTTATTGCAAAGACTTTCTAAAGGAAAAAAAAAAAAGGGCTTTACAGAGAAAGGTAGAACATGGAGACTCAAATATTTGGTTGGCTAAACATCAAAAAACTTGGCCAGTGGTGAAGAACATTTATCATTGCCAAAAAAGGCTCACTTGATGTGTTCAAATTAGGACAGGAAAACTTTCCTGAATAGATATACTGCTCAAATAAAAGTTAAAGTAAACAAATTACTCAACTGACTACACTTAACCATGTAAAGCACAAAGGTCTGCAAAATATAGAAGGTGAGATTATAAAGCAATACTAGAAGGGAGCACTGTTACCACTTCCTGTGTAAAACAGGTTTAATGGGAGTTCAACGACTGACAATTCAACAACCTTCAGATTAATGTGCTTATGAATTAGTCTATGGCCTGCTCAATTGGCCTCTTGAAATCTAGGACTGCCCTTCTAGCAGGATCTGGCCTCTAAACTGCACAACTTTGTAAGGCTCCCCCAGCAGAGTAAACTCAAGCAGGAGGTGAACTGCTGATGCAGTCAGTATGGCAGATATTTTAGTTTCTTCACAGTAACTGCAAGGCAGAGCTTGAAGACAATGTAGTGGAATTCATTAAATAATAGGAAATGACAGCGAGGCGACCATCGCACAGCAATTGCACCCTACGGTTCTTAAGAGGCACGAGGCAGAACCAAATGCCTCCCTGATCCCTGTGGGCATGATTATTTCATAATAACCGTGCCCACACCCTGCAGTTGCTGTTTGCCGTATAAAATATATTTCATTGTCCTGTGGCGAAGAAAGAAATTGTCATTCTTTACTAATTAAAAATACAAAAGGTGGCAGTTTAAGCTGGTAATTAACAGCTCTAGTAGACCTAACATTTAACATGACTAGTCCAGTAAAGCCTGCTGGCCCTTTCACCTCTTGCTGTTCTGAGACACCAGTGCCTGTTACAACTTACAGCCTAGCAACATGTGAGATTAGTCTTTGTCTGGCCTTCTATAACTAGGTCTTGATGCTTTCTGGGGTGCTCTAAGGTTCTTTTCAATACAAGGCCTTTATCTACCTTATAAAGAAACTTTAAAAAAAAATTAAGTACCTGTTTTATTGTACCCTTAAAACATAGAAGGATAAATCTCTATGGCGTATAAAGAAAAAATAGAGTCATCACAGGCAAGAGAGACGAAGTGCTGTCAAGTGCTTCCTGACTTTCATAGATTGTGTCCTCTGGAAATATCACCATTCCCTTGCTGTTTTACAAAGTTCAGGAAGAGGATGTTGATATGAACAAGGAACAGCTAGTAAGCTGCAGGCAATTGCAAGGGTTCCTAGTCAATCAACAGCATGCATATGGTCTATGCAAAGAAGACCACTTTCTGTATGTCAGTGGTTTAGTAAATTCTGTGGTTTGCACGTCTCCACTTGACCCTTCTGCCTGCTTATTCAGTATGTTCGTAAAATGTATTCTGTCAGATGCTGTTTTTCTCCTGAGACTGCTGTACGGTCAAAGTGGGCTTCTGGTATCAAACATCTACCCAGTAAAAGGAAGTGAGGCTATAGCTGTGGGATTATGACATCTGCGCTGCACAGGATAAAGCAGAAACACACAATTTAAGAAAAATTTTCCATAATCATCTGGAAACCCATAATAACAAAGTGAATATAGATATGAAGCAGTAATAAGAAGGCAAGAGGGTGAGATTCTTTGGTGCAAAGTAGAAGACTTGTCTCAAAACAAGCGTACGAGATGCAATTCTTACTGCAAAAGAAAGACTTGACAGAACAACACACTTGTGTAAACAGACTTGCTTGGGGGTATCCTTACTGTTGCTAGCATATGGTGGCCCACTATTTCTTATAAAATAATTAAGCTCACAGAGTGGATACAAATCTGTTGCCCTCAATAAATTCTTACTTTCATAACTACTGAGTTATGCGATTGTGTATTTGGGAAGATCCAGACTCAGCACAGCTGAAGCTATTTGCTCGGGTGGTATGTACAAACACCACAGCCAAATAATGCCAGAGCACAAGAGGAGTAAGAGGGCTACCTTCTCATGTTGTTTTTCAAAATACCCTTGATCAAATTATGATAAATCTTATCTATGACTACCGTTTGTTACGGATTATGCAACTACTTTTTGGAGTCTGAGAACTGCTTTCAATTCATCAGATATCTTTCAAATGACTACCAGGTTCTCACCTCCTCAGTCTTTCTAGTAGTTTCTTAGATAACTTACAGCCTCTAATGGAACATTGCATAATAGAGCGGCAGCTTTATCCCTAATCAAGGTTTTGAAAATTATGCCTAACACCTTTTAGCCCTAAAGAAGAAGAGTAACTTCACTTGATAGAAAGAGCACTCAATTTTATAACACCCTCGCTCAACACTTCATGACAAGTAATGGTCATCAAAGGTAGACTTGAAACCATCTTCCTCAGCTTTTAAGAGGACAATTGACTAGGAATCCTTTACTCCCTAATAGAAACAAGACCTGAGAAAAAAGCTGTTTGCTTAATACTGCTAACAGGCTAACTCAAAACCACACCTTATCTGCCCATGTACAGCAGGTTAAAAGAAAAATATGAAAGAGCTTCGTGCAAAGTTTGAAGCTAATAGAGGGAGAAAAAAAGCAAGAAAAGGAGTGTGATTTTCTTTTTAACTCATGTTTTCCCCTGCCGTCCCTTGCAAAGCATCAAACCCCCAATAAGAGCCAAATCAAACCCTCTGAGCACCTCCCTTTTACAGAGTGCTGAGGAACTACTTAATTCTTGACAGCTGTGTCAGCCTAGAGACTGGAAATCCCTGTGCTTAGGGGATGCAGCTGTGGAGTTCCCCGCCCCCGTCAGGGGGAATGTTAACTCTTTCCAGGACCGGCTCCAGCCCAAATCTGTGCCCAGTGGTTGCCTGTAAAGCAAGATAGCACTGTACACATGATTAAATGCTACAGTTCTCTACAATGACTCTGGCAGGCAAGTATTTTTTCAGTCTATGTCATTGGAAATCTTTCTCACAGATGTCTCACTCTTTTTCCCCTGTAAACAGATTTGTTGAGAGATTGATTGGTTTATGCTATTTTGCACTCAGCTCATATTCAGCTAAAATTCAGCCATGATGATTAATAAATGAGTCAAATATGTTATACTAAAGTCTCTGTACTGGTCACATTTGGAGAAGAAACTCTTTGAATCCATAAAACACAGAGCTAAAAACACAGAGTTAATGACAAAGTGATATTGCATCAAATTATCAATCTAGGGTCTAAATTTTCCTAGATCCATTGCTCCATTAAACTTTCTGTGTAGAACTACACATCAGTTAAACAGTCCAGCCTGTTTGGTATTAAGAAAAACAAAATTGGATTGCAAAGCCAGAAGTTGAGATTTAGGTGCATGAAGCAGAGCTCTCCCATTTACTCATTTGGTCACGGCACAAGTGCAGTGGGAGGAATGCCTATCCCTCCTCCCACCTTTGTATGTGCCTAGGCTGGCTCCAACCACCCCAACAACATTTTTCCACCATGCACAGCATACTGTGCATACTTTCCACAGTGCTGGTCCAAGGGAACCTCTGTATATGTTCATTACGATGGGCTCTCCAGACCATTAGGAGGCTGGATAACTAGCCAGAGTTGCACAGACATAGTGGTCATTACCCATTACACACATCATTACCCTTGCTGCAGGAACTGTATTGGGCCACTTGGCCTGCTCCTCCCACTGGCACAGTTACAGAACCTGCTATTATCAGCATGAAGCTGTGGATCTAGATATTGCCATTTACTGCATCCAAAACTTCTGTGCCTGTGTGCAGTCATGTATGAGACTGCTATATAAAGGTATAGGTATGCAATAAGTCCTTTTTGTATATACATATCCATGTTTGATTAAAATATAGTGCATGACAACTCAGCCCTTAATCAAATTATAAATACTTTAACTGCCTCTATAGCCAACAACGACTACAAGTTACACTGTCTGAGTATCGCTGCAATACCATGTAATGCTGGACATGAAGTTCATGAAAATGACTTACCAGGGTGTCAAATCCTGTTTCTCTGGAGTACTAGCACCCATTTCATACAGCCCTTTTCATGAAGATATCAACTTCTGACAATGTTTATTAGATATCCAATCAGTTTCATTCCATCTGCAAGGCTATTCCAAGACCTTTCCCTTAGGTAGTAAAAGGCTCAGCAAATTTCCAACCTATTTTAATTCACAGCAAGCTTAATTTTATGAGCTCTTTTGCCTCCATGAAGCTTACTCCTATGAAGTAATTGTATAACGCAATCATGTCACCCCAATGGGAGAGAATGGACTAAACCCAAGCTTTTCCAAAAGTGTTCAAATCTATATTCTTATTCACTACATTGGCTCCTGAGTAAAATACACACACACACAAACAGTTCACACAGTTTTCACGGTTAATACAGCTCAGCCACATGGGCTACCAGCTGTAGCTCCTTGTCTGTGTGGAAATTGTGTGAAATTTGAAGCTGCCAAGACCTTCATGGTAAAAATAATCACAGGTGTATAGATCCTTTCTGGAAAAGTTGATTTTACATTGATAGAGGCAGCAGTGAGACCCTGTTCAGGAAACGTTCAATTAATCTAATATTTCAGAAAGAAAAAAGTAAATCAACTCTCAGCCACAATGAAAATCTTTACTATTTAGAAACATGCAGGGCTATTTCAACAGCAGACAGCAGAAACTCTGCTATGCAACGCCTGCTTCAGTGCTAGGGAATCTGCCACTAGTTCATTAGTGGCTTTCCAGGTTGATTAATACTGGTAAATGGTTCAGAGCAAATCAGAACTATCAAACCGCTTTAAACTGCTCTAAAAAATATCAAAGGTTAGCCCTTTCCTAAAGGCCCTCCAGTTAAGTTGGTGTGTAAGCTCATGAGAAGAAGGGCTCTTATAATTGCCATACTGACTGTGAGACAAAGCAGAGAGTATGAAGCTTTTATTCAGATGTGTATTACCCAACAGTCACCCATTTGCACGATGATGGAGAAAATGAAACAAATGTATGGAAAACAAGTCAACAGCTTGCACTGGAAAATTGTTGACTGATATTGCGCATCTAAGCTTAAGCTGCAGATTTATGCTTCAGGTGGATTGTGTTTTATCTCTGAATCTCCTCTTGGGAGGGGATAAGAATGGAATTGGATTTATATCCCCGTGTTTTCTGAACCAGACACTGCCTAATAATATAGGAGTCTAGGTACAGAATGGTATTAAAGGCTGTGAGTATTTGATGTTAATCAATGAATGGCTGTCTCAGTGGGAGTTTGCTCATTTCTGCCTTAAGAGAGCTAAATTGCTACATCTAGCTATGCTGGGCAGTATTGAAACAAGCAGTCAATACTTTTTTTCCAGAATCAATATATAAAAAAAGTAACTCAGTGGAAGTGACCTGGGATGTGCTAGGAGGAGGAAAGTGAGAAGTAGTCCACCTTGCGCACTATACTCATGCTGGTTAACCGGACTAAAACGCACATACACTCGTAAAAGGATACAGTATTTCAAAAAGAGGTTGCCTGGCCCAGAATTGTCTATGTAAACACCTGAACAGTAAGACTGAAGATTAAAAGCAGAGAAGACAAATATTCTCCCTTCCATTGACACCTGATACAGAAAAGAACTTAATAATTTGCTTAAGTCTATCCCCATTCAGCCAAGCTATTGGGTTTAAGTGCTAGAAAGTCAATAGGATATAAGCACATGTTTAACTGCATTGCTGAAAGGGGCAGTTTTCAGCTCAGTATGTGGAAGATGTGACATGAAACACTGCTTTCTGCACTGGTCTTTGCCCAATGCCAAATCCAGTTTCCAAAGAGGACAGCTGGATCCCTTTCCATCCTTAAAAGAACGGAATGTTAAAAATGACACAAGTTGTCCCCATTTGAGAGCTGCTGAGCACTGGGAATCTTCCTGACCTCTCTCCAAAGGACTACACTCTCTCTATAGGAAAGAGAGACAACAGAGGGAAGTCCCTAAGAAAAAACAACAGCCACAGTTCTGACTCAAGGGGGAAGAATACCTTGTTGAATCTGCTTACTGCTGCTGAACTTCACTAATCCAGTATTTGGGGAGCACTGGAAGGGACTCACCACTCTTTTGATGGGAGAATAAATGAGAGCCTTCCTCATACACTATGGTGCATTTCCATGAAGCGGCTGAAGTACAAGTGAGAGCTGCAGAATTTGACAGACTGAGTACTAAATGACTGGGATAATGTGCAGTGACATGGTAACACTGAAAGCATGCAGTAAGGGTATGTGTCTATGCCTGTGCTTATGTTTTTATGTGTAGGAGAGTTGCACCTGTGCCTCAGTCCCTACATCTGTTTTATTAATAGGTCATATATAGTCTTTACAAAAACAATTCTGTTATATGATTTGCAAAACACAAGGAATGTTTTAGTGGAAGAGTAGAGATACACCACTGATCTCCTCTTCACAAAGTAAACACAAGTGACAAAAAAATTTGGGTTTATATTTCAGAAATAATATTTTCTTCTTATAAAAGCCTAGCAGTACTTCCATTCACTTCTCACAGTCTCAGAAGAGGCAATTAAAGTTGCTGTGTCATAGGGTCCTAAAAATTAGGAAGGAAATGGAGGGTTGTCATGATGTGCTTTTAACATCATATCCACTAACTGTTGCTAAAAGCTCTCTTCATATAAATGGAGAGGCAAAACCAAAGTCTGGTAGACAGCGTCCTGGAAATGAAGGGCGTCTCAGTCCTTCTGTCACCCTGTACTGTTGTGATGTCAGTAAGGCATCTTTACTGACAGAATTTGGAGTCAGATTTACACTTAAACTGATTTTGATTTTTTTTCCCTGTAGTTTTTTTTTATAATACAGCTGCTAAAATCATAGCTTGCTTGAATAAAGATTTATTTTTTTTTCCTTAAGTGCATCCATTATGAAAAGTGTGAGTGCCTGAAGAAAATGCACTTGAGATAATGCTGTTTCTCTGGAAGCAGTGAATCTCTATTGAACAGTATATACATACAACTCTTCACCTGAACCAGCAACCCAAAAATAATCTTAGGACTCCCAGGAATAGAAATATGTCTTCTCAAAACCTTCAAGAACTATTTTGGGTGCTAATACTCTTAGACAGCATGTCCTAGGAGAAAAGCGTTCTCTGTGCATAAACCATTACACTTCTGACAAGAGACAGCAACAAAAAGAGCCTCAAAAGTTGCCCATGGCAGCTGAAAAGAAGGGAGTATTATTGGGTATGACAGAAAGTGATGGGGAGCTGGTTGCTAACCAGGTAGATAGGCTGGAAATAGATGATTAAAAATATTGTGAGCCTTGAGAATTGGATCAAAGGAATAGCTAACTTTTTTTTTTTTTCAGTATCTTTTTAGGCAGAGGAGACACAGTTTTTCCAAGGTGACAAAAATAAATCCAAACTTGTTTTTATCGCTAGTTCCAAATCATATAGACAGTCCCAGTTTGATGTTCTCCATTATGAAAAATCTAGCTCAGCTAATGTTCTTTATGCTTTTTTCTGTAGATGCTTCTTGTCAGTCATCTGGGATACAAGTTGAAAGTAAGTAGAATAAATCATGCTATAGTTGAAATGAGTAACCTACTAGTTTATGAGAACTTTTCTTAAAAGAATACCGATATGTATTGTTTTCCCCTGGTCTTTGTTACATAAGTCTTACGCAGCTTTTTTAACTCAGCATAGCATATAAAGAACTAGCTTAACTTCTGAATCATACTTAAATAACATCAGAGTAAGGCAGATGTTTGAGAGTTGGTTTTGAACCATTTCATCATCATCATCATCATGGCTAGGCTTCACGAATGAAGATTTGAGAAGGGCTCTACCCACGCTTGCTGTAGGCACTCTGATGGCTAAAAAGGCCAATGCGAGACAGGCAAGTCCGGTTGCAAAAGGTACAGCAGAAAGTCTACAGAGGTGGTATTGGTGAGGCACAGTTCTTTCTGCATTGTCTTTTCTCCTCGAGACTGATTCTGTGTGTGTTCTCAAAGGAAGCAGTAGCATTATGGATGGTGTGTCTCCATATCTCACTATCGGAGGCCAGAGTGGACCACTGATGGTAGTCAATATGGCCAAGGCTGAGGTATTGTTTCAGGCAGTCCTTGTATCTCCTCTTCAGGGCTCCTCTCTTGTGGCAGCTAGTCTGGTCTTTTGAACCATTTATTGAATTGTTGTACTACATAAAAGACT
The DNA here is from genome assembly GCA_013396735.1 of Grallaria varia. Lineage (NCBI taxonomy): Eukaryota > Metazoa > Chordata > Aves > Passeriformes > Formicariidae > Grallaria > Grallaria varia. The sequence goes on from VWZG01011968.1 coordinate 247,542, forward strand.
ATGATGATAAGTAATCAATTATCAATCTCTAAGAATTTTGCTAATATTATGCTAATGCTACTGTAGTATAAAATCATAGAAATGTGACAGGCATGTTCAACATGGTTACAGTGAACATCTAGCAAAATATGCTCTTTTTCATGCCTTGTATGCTTATACAATACCAGTATTGAGGCCATGCTGCTGAGAACGCAGGTGTGCTGGGCAGGGCACGTCTCCAGGATGGAGGCTCACCACCTCCCTGAGATCGTGCTCTATGGTGAACTTGCCACCGGCTGCTGCAAGAGAAGAGCCCCAAAGAGGAGATACAAGGACTCCCTGAAACAATACCTCAGCCTCGGCCATATTGACTACCATCAATGGTCCACTCTGGCCTCCAAGCGGGAGGCATGGAGACACATCATCCATAACGCTGCTGATTCCTTTGAGAACGCACACAGAATCAGTCTCGAGGAGAAAAGACAATGCAGAAAGAACCGTGCCTCACCAACACCGCCTATGGAGACTTTCTGCTGTGCCTTTTGCAACAGGACTTGCCTATCTCGCACCGGCCTCTTTAGCCATCAGCACACTTGCAGCAAGCGTGGGTAGAGCCCTTCCCAAATCTTCATTTGCAAAGCCCAGCCATGATGATGATGCCTATACACATGCAAACTCAAAATAAAAATATCTGGTGTTTTGTGAAGCAAAGTTAAATCTGTTTCCCAGATATTTATGTTAATTCTGCAGCTGTGTATTCAAAATTTTATATAAAGCATATTGTATTTTGAAAATGAGAAACATTTACACTAAAAATACAGCTTGCAAATTAAATTTTCCTATAAAAATGTCTTTGCTAATTTTAACTGTTTGCTTATTATAACTGTGTTCCAGTTCACAGTAAGCAATCCTTTTTCCACTTCACAGTAGTTCCTGTCTGGCCCTTGTTCTCATAGATGGTGGCAATAAGGACACAGACAGTGTCTACTTTTGATAAGTTTGGCCTTTTAAAGAATCCAAGATTTGAACACTAAATTACGCATTCAATATATATGCACTTCTAAATAACAATTCACAGCAACTGAATTAGATATTTAAATAAGAAACTTTAAGTTGTCCCAAAAGTTTCAAATATAATTAAAAATGTTAAGAGAAATTTTCTCTTCTTTTCATTTCCAAGCTTGCATGTAGGTACTTCATTCAGACAAAAAGTTTTCATACCTTGTAATGAACAGTGTGCTTTTCTTTACTTTGGGGGGAGTAACAAATAGTAAAAAACCCCATAGATAAATCCAGCTATAAATCAAAAGCTGTGGTAACATCATGGTTATGGTGATCAGGTGATCATGTGAAGATTTAGGAGAAAATTCAGGAAAATAAGTGGTGTAAAAGGATATTATAGCCCAGCTTTCTACCAGTTTGACATATACCTCTCTAAATCGAATGCAGCAGTGATAAACAAAGCTACCTGCATTCAGTTTCATTCCTAGAATATGAAATTGAGAACCCAGTATTTGACACAAACTGCCATTTCCACTGCCAAGATCTTGTAACACTTTAACTAGATTACATTCGGTCAGTATTCCAAATCACAGAAATGTGATGAGTATTTTCATATTTCTAGAGACCTCTACAAAGAATCAATTAAAAAAACCCAACTGCACAGCTAAGTGAGAAATGTCTTTTTTGTATGCCTTAGGGCATATAATTGATAATACTTATCCCAACTGGCATTTATTGCGGGAAAATGTAACCAGATGCAGAGCAATGAAAAATCATGATAGGACTTTCTTTTACATACCAGTGCAGCCAGAGACATAACCTGGAAGGTCCCATTGGCCATTAAAAACTGTTCTGACTGTAGTGAGGTCATGTTAGGTCAGCACAGATGCATATATTACTGACATGTATTGTAAGTAGACATTAACTTGAAATTAGATTGCTATAACCCACGGGAGATTAAAAAATGTGTCTATGCTTTGTACAGTTGGAAAGAAGAATGCAAGGAAGTTGTACACAGAACTAAAGTTCCCCATCCAAGAGGCACAGATAGCAACTGGGTCAGGAACCAAAATATACTAAAAGCAACATCCACATGGAAACACAAAAAGTCTATCAACCTGCTTCTGGTGAGGCATTGAGAAAGTAAAGCCACCCACCAAATTTAATGGCATTTTCCTTCTTTGCCTGCACATCTCACAATCACTATCAGAACTTCTCATCCAGTAATTCCCCAATTTCAAAAAGATATCCTGATACCACTGGGAAGGATTCAACTAATTTGAGTGAACATATACTCAGCTGAGTAATTTTTCATACAAAATGATTATTCAGTCATTATATCATTAAATGAGATTAACTAACAGTTAATAGAATTAAATTAATCATGGTTAATTGATTAAAGTATATGCACAAATTCTTGCAGAATGGTACCTTCATTTGTAAAGAAACTTGGTCTAGGTATGTATAAGTGAGGAAATGTATTGCAATGTATTGGAGGAAGCTGGTAAAACTTGACAAGTAAATGCAACTCAAACTTGTGGGACTTAAGGTTTCAAAAAGGGAACAAAATACCATGTAAATGCAAGAGGATGTTCCCAGCCTGTAGGTGAGAATCATATTATTTTAGGACTATGTAGTGTAAACATGGGATATACCTCAAGCTATGTCTCATTTTGCCTGCAGTGCACCTGTTATCAGACTGGAAGTAGCTACTCCTTGATTATTTAATAACAATTGGAAACTTTCAAAAAATCTAAAGCAATATGAGTATAATAATATATTGATTTTAGTGTTTTATAGTGTCCCAATTGGTTTCATTTTCTTGAAAAAAGAAACACAGATTTAATATCCTAATTCAGCTAAAAATAAAGGCAACCATTTAATTAATTGAAGTTCATGTCACTCAATTAGACTGTGAGTTCAGAAACCAGCCAACCATTTTTATAGTTATATAAAGCTATCATAAATACTTGCTGTAGGCTGAAATTTTCGCAATTTTTAGCTTAATTTTTTTTTTTGGTAACTCTAAGAAATCCATTTTGGTGTTAGGAATAAAAAAATTAAAAAGGGAAAAAAAAGTCAGAAGACTTTTAAAATGTCAGCTTCTGAGAAAAAGAATTCATTAGACTGGCTTATAAATATTAACAGTATGCCAGTGCTTTAGAAACCACAGAAAGTTTACTTTATGTGTATCTCCGAGAGATGTATCTCATTCTGCACTCAGGCCACTGACCCCTTTCCACATTTCAATTAAAGTGCTTATCTATGCCAGTTTCCCTTTTTAGGATAGAAAACGGTAGTGGAAAGGACCTTGGGAAAAAGAGCTATACTTATGTAATACTTAACAAATACATCTAAATTGTAAGGCACCAATCTCATTCGTTATTTCAAAGCCTTTAGCACTAGCAAGAATTTTGTGTTCTGTATATAACAAAAAGTGCTTACATTAGTGATTTGGTTCAGAGCAGCAGTACAGTTTCTCAGGTCAGTATCGTGTTGTTTCTGTTCTGAGAGTATTATGGTGCTCATAGCTTTAAATCCATTTGGAGGAAGCTAATCTGAAAGATCTGTTAGAGGTGCAAGTAAAATGTGCACCAACACCTATGGGGAAAATATGGGTTTGAACCAATTAGTTCTTTATGCAGTTTCAGACCTCATGGATAGTTGGGATGTTCACTGTCAGCATCCAGATTAAATGTAGTCTAGAGGAAAACACCGCACTGCATTAGAGTAGACATAAAGGCTAACCAGTACCAAATGTTTAGATCTACTGCCAAGCTCTTATTACGTCTAATTACCTACTAACAGTTACAGCCTGAAAATCTTTTGCTTTTATTTAGGACCATTACTTCTCATTCTAGACAGTAAAACAAATTATTCTCTGAGAAACAAATTCCCTTTCTTTTTTAAAATAACATGTACATACCAGAACACTGTCTTCTACAGACATCACAACCCAATCCTTGACTCTCTCAAGACTTTTCTCCTTGCTTTCACCTGGAGCTGCCCTAGGTACTCCACACCCTCCTAGAGGTGCGATGCCAGCCTTTATTTGCACAGTGTGAGGTGTAAGGCTTATTTCATATATTTTACAGAAGAGGCTTCTCTTATACTTTCCAATACAACACCTGCAGTTTTCCAGTGAAGGGAAAGGACATAGCGCTGATTCTTACTCACTTAAGCTCTATTCTAATGCACAGATCCTTTTGTACAAAGTTGCCATGCACAAGTTGTTCTCCAGTGCATGTCTGCAAAGCTGATTATTGCTGCCTAAGCACATAGTCTCACGGTAGAACTCTGTGAAATCTCTGTTTTCCATTTTATGAGCAATTTTTCTTAGAGTTCCTACAGTAATTTATTAGTGCTTCATTTCATAGGAAATATTGCCATATACAGAATTTCGAAGCAGAAGAAAAATACTTGTGTTGATAAACTCAACGCATTTCATTCTCATTTTCATTGGATAAAAAAAAAAAATTATCTTAGTCTATACATAAACGACTGAAACACTCATTTCAAAGTATAACATGCTTAAAAAGTCTAAATGAAATAATTTTAGTCATTTGTTTACCAACCTTTAAAGAAATGACATCAAAATCTATGTGCTTCAGCAAAATGTTTAAATGAGCTGACATTTTCCTTTGTAATAATTTGTAATGTCAGAAATTTTTTGAGCAGTTATTCTCTGTGTGATATCAGGGTTAATTTTGTTCTGGATATTGATTTGAGAAAATATTATGCGTTAAGAAAAACCTCACAGGTTAGTAACTATGAGGGGCTGGTTCTGTAAAATGTGGAGTATAGTATTTCCAACTGAGATAAGTCTGCATTTCACATAAACAGATTAGAGAGTTTAGAGACAGTACAAGTTGGCCAGTTACTAAATAATGTGATAATACACAAATTATCATTGTATGAAAAATGGAAAAATGTCACAGAAACAGTTCTCCACTGGAGGCTGTTTTGAATAAACTTTCTTTTTAGACAAAGTTCAAAAATACCTCAGAACACCAGGTGTTATAAAATAATGTGAATAAAATTATAATAAAAATGCATGGAAGTGATGAAAAATAAAAACTTTGTTTCCCCCTAAAGCCTTTGCTCTGCATTTATTTTTCTTAAAAGACGTTGGGGATGTGCATTTTCATTCTGATTACTGATAGTTTAAAAATCTCAATAAATGCTGTAACAGGACCTGAACATTTCTCCTAGACCTGCAAGTGCTCTCCCTAAGAAGCAGAAAGGCTGTAGCACCCAAAGGATGCTCTTCTCCTCCAATAGCAGTAAGTTCAAAGGTAAGAACTTTCATCTCTGTTAACCATGCTTTTAGCTTCTATGCAGTAAAAGAGTATTAAAAAATTGTAAGCAGAATTAATTCATCTCATTTCCTCAAAGCATGACACAAACATCACTGATTTAAAAACTATAAACTACATAAGCAACTTTCTGTTTCATACATGAATAAAAATAAATCAGGATGACTTCCTTTTTTGTGATAGCTACTCTTTNACCTATCTTTTATACACCTGATTACGTGAGGGAATAGGATGGAATACTTCCTACGTAAGTGACCCCAGTTGTTAAGGAAGGCCTAAAGAACAACAAACCTCACCAAAGCCTAAAATTTAAACTACTACAGTAATTTAACCTAAACCTTTTTAAAATAACAATTAAAAGTGATATTAAAGTTAATTAATGTCTTTGTACAACTGGCATAGTGTTAGTGTTATCCATAGTGGCTGGACATCGCATTTGAGGCAGATGACAAACGTTCGCACACTCTGTTCTGAAGCTGAGCCAGTAACCCAGGACACACAGGATAGAATGAAACTTAACGATTATTTTCTATGCATTTTTCTTTCCACTCTCAGTCATACACAATGAGAAAAAAACCAAGAATGGTTTTCTCTCCTTTTCAACTCTCTACTCACATTCCTTTCCATTTTGTGTTAGTCTGTCTCAAAAACCAAACTGAGCCCTAGACTATGGATCTCACACTAACCTGTGTGCTGCTTGCTGGTTATGCTTCTTCCTTCTGTATATTTTTATCTATTGTTTTTACAAGTGAGAGCTGTGTCTGTATGCTTCTCTCTGTGAAGTGCCTACACCATCAGGCCCCACTCTCCATCAGCAATTGTGAAAATCTTTCAGTCAAGCTGTAGCTTCAGTAGAATTTTTGGAAAGCAAAGCTGCTGCCATGTGTTAAGAGATGAAACACAGTCAAGTGCTACCACTTTGGTATTCACTTTTTTGTGTTCTTTAGATAGCTTACTGTGCAGTAAGATGGACTATGGGTCTGCTTCTCAGCTATGATAATATTGCTTTGACAGCATGAATGCTCTAAAACTAGATGTAAACCATTCCTTGAAATACCCCTTCTACAGGGAGCCCTCATCCTGCAGCCTCTGCATAGCATCAAAAAGCCTAAGGGGTTTTACAGAAGCATTGCTTCCAGAGCCCAAATATGGGAAAAACTGGGCACTCAAGCAGTTTCAGCCTGTGGACTATACACTATTTCAGGAAATCTACTAAAGGTATGTAAAGAAAATATGCATTTTGTCAAGCTTCAATCTTCAGCACAAAGGTCATACCTCCACTGGGAAGCTCCTGCAAAGTGGAAGTGAGCAGAAACTTTGCAATATTAGAGCTTGCTTCCATATTTGGTCAGGGACAACAGAAAGTACATTCACATACAGAAATCACAAGATTCCATCTACAACAGAATGTAGGTGTTTTAGAGTCCTGTCTATTCTCAAACCACTCGGTTAGCTGTATTAATTGAGATTCAGGTAACAGAGTATGAACTCAAAATATGGATGGTGCTAGTGTATTCCTAATGAATGAAAAAAGCCACCTGCAAAAAATAGGTGATTAAAAATATCTACCTAGAAATATCCATTTGAAAGGTGATTACATATTTGTATTTTTTCTCTGACAGTCAAATGTGGCAGTTTATGGAATATATATGAACTTCCTCTTCCAAATTTCTCCCAGTAAGTAGAGGAGGTCATCTGCCTTATTGGTAGCATTTTATCTGCACCAATTCATAGTCCTTTAGCAGCATGAAAAGCCTCTAATCAACTGGTTGCATGAACTCCAGCTGGAAAAAGCTGTATACAGTAGTGAACGTGGCACCTGTTCAGACCAAAAATCTACCTCTCTATTTGCTTAAAGCTACAGGCAGCAAATCACCACTCCTTGCAGGTTAGTCAGTTTGAAATTGATCTTTAGGAAACTGGGGTTCTGAGAATTTGCAGCTCTTGGAAGGTGCCAGTGTTTGCAAGAAGACAACTAAAATGGCCAAAGATTTTCATGCAACAGTCTTCCCCTGCCCTCTATTCTTTTGCATAATTAATGAAAATAAAAATATACACCTCTGAATGGCACTCCCTCTAATAAGCAGGAGATGTAAAGCATGCAAACATTTTTTTTGTGTACAGTTCAAGCACAACAGTTGTTGGCAGTCTCCCACAAACATCTCTTCTCAGGCAGAATTTAGTCACCAGGAAATACATAGACATGATTGTTTACCAGTAAGGACAGGACCCAAGATATACCCTCTATAAATGTAGTGTATGACAATACTGCTGCCTGAAGATGTCTTCATAAATGCACTTAGCAGATCTATCAGATGTGATACTTGACACACTAATTCCTCAAGGCATTGTACAGAAGAATTAATCAACTGTACGCAGAAAGGAAGACGCAGGCAGCAACTATAAAAAGAAGGCACACACATGCAATTCTTACATTTTATGACTTTTAGCAACTCCAATGAATGCAATCAGATAACAAAAGTTGCCTCAATAAATGCACACAGGAAACAAGTGAAGGTAAGTGAAGATGTCCAGGAGACACTACAGCAGCCACCAGAGAACAGGGTGCACTCAGAATATAAGGACTTGCACCAATATATCTGATAAAGTTTAAAAAAAAGATAAAAATGAAACCGGTCCAAAACCCATCAGCTGGGATTAGACTGTGCTGGTGAGAAAGCAAAGGACAAAGATCCAGTCAATGACTTTCATTCAGACATGGGGTGATGCTTTGGGGAACCGAGGGCAGGCCCCAACTTTGTGGCCCCAGTCCTGTGGAAGCTGGTGAGGAACAGATGAAACACAAAGGAGAAAGCCAGCTGTCTGTATCATGTACTTGACCTACTCCACATCAATACTGAAATCTGATTATTCTTGCTTGTGGAAGTAGAGAGCTGATTCTGCTAAGTTCTACTAAGACATCTTGGCCAAGAAGAAACCAGAGTAATTTTCCATGTGGAGACCAAATATCTATACAAAATTTTTTATTTTCAGCAAAGAAGGAGAGAAAGAAACAGATGTGACAGGGCAGTCCATGCTTTCAACGCCCTCTTTATCCATGTTAGCTGCACTTTGATCCTTCTCCTGAATGGTGCTACCCCCTTGATCAGTCACTCTGGGACCAGATTTTTGGCCTGCATCTCTGGCTCAAAAGCTCAACTGTGTTCCCACCTGTAAAGCTGTTTACCTCTGGGAAACTGTCAATACATTAGTAAAATAATCTTTTTAAAAAAGCTGCCTTCTAAACAAAGCATAATTTAATCATTCATTATAAGTACATAGACCAAAATAATAAAACTACACGCAGGGCTATAAAATTTTTTTCCTTTACTAAATGCTTGATCTTTGAAGCATCATTACCCTCTTCTCATTAGAGCTACTATCATCTTTGGCCAGAAGAAACATATGGTATATTGTATGGTATATTGTGTGAGACCATGAAGCCCTGTCAGTGTCCACAGACATTTTCAGTGCAGTGCTGGGAAACTACTCAGCCCCCTTTCTCCCTTTTCATCACCAGGGCAGGGCTGTGAATGGTAACATTTTTCTAGCCCGTTGGAACTAGGATGGAAGTACTCCACCCCATTAATAGCTTTCCCATAATTTTCCTTGGAACATCAGTTACTTTCTAGATTATCTTTGGTATTGCTGTATGTGAGGGAGATTTTCCCAATAGTCTATATAGCTTTTAACTCTTTATAGGGAGGAAAATGTTAGTAAAGTAAACTGAGGTACACAGGAGAATGAGAGAATAGTTTTTTGGTTTATATTCTCTTCATGCTCACATTTACCATGGCTTCTGTTAATCAGTCAGAGGAACCTGCCATGAAGTATACAAATAGGAGTATTAATGAAAATTTATTTAATTTAAAAGACAGACAACTGCCTAGCAGGGAAGTTATTTTTCTCTTTTTTTTTTCTTTTTTTTTTTTTTTTTAACAATGATCCATAAATTCATGTTTGTCTTTACAATGCAGCTAAATCCTAAGAAAGAACGATGTACCTCATATTTTAAATAACTACTACAATAATCAATTTCATGGGTTCTCCAAGGTTGAGAGCGAATTAACCAATCAACCTCCACTTTAATCAACTCTTAGGTGATTAGGGCAAGTGATTTGCAAGGCAGCATGAACAACACATATCAGCTTGCTGAGTTTCTGCTGACTCAAGAAGCCTTCTGTGTTTGCATAATAGATCTAATAAAGATTGAGAACTACAGCTGGGGAAGGCTGCCTAATGTGAAATACTCTGTGAAGGATGTTATGATAATAATCTTTCTACTGCTGTCATACAAATAAGTCAAGTTGTATATATGTTTTGTATACACATGCCCAATTACTGGCTAGTACCTCGCAGCTTTTCAAAACCATAGGCTGCCTTTATGTAACTTCAAATGTCTAATACAAGTGATTAAGCAATTCTGTTCAATGTCGTTGTCTTTCTTTCTCAGATAAAGGTCTCCTGACCATCTTAAATGTCCTCCTGAGAAAAAAAACCACAAACACACCTGAATGCGAAGAGTTCCTCAGGATCCAGTCCTTACCTGGTGAGAGAGATTAGAGATACCTGGTGATGCTGTAACCAGTAAGTGGTTTAAATATATGCAGCATTTTTTCCTGGGAACTGAAGTGTCAATATATTCCATGTTCTCTCCAAATGCATGATGAGACTTGGGGGAGAACTATGTCTTTGAATCCTGACAACGCAAAAGGGTTAGGCCCAGGATGCAGTTTAAGTTTTCTGGAAGCCTACCATGCCAAACACCTGCAGACTCAGGTGTTTCCTCAAGAAAGATGCAGTTGTTCAGTATTCCTGAGGATTTATCCAAATAATATCAATAGCAATCGCAAGTGTTTGGGTACTTTCTCTAGTGAGAACATGTGCAGATAGATCAAATAATTACATAACAATCCAGGTAGTTAAAATAACTGAAATTACTTGTCTCAACGCAGCGCCTCAGGTACACATACTTAGTGCCTCATGACTGCAGGAACACTCAGGTGCAGCAATGTAAGAAACACAACTGGCCCTTTTGTTAAAGCCATCTTTTCTCTCCTCCTTAGTGGTTACATCTCCTGCCCCACTGTACCTCAACAGGATTTTCTGGCTTCTTTTTGCCTCACAGTCATAATCTCATATGAGTGAACAATTAAGTGCCAGGCAGTTAAATCTCTGGTCCACTTGAGGATATGGGAATCTCAGCTACTTTCAAAGTCTCCTATCACTTTGAGATTCAGTGAGAACAACAGCCTGACAATGTGAGAGGACCATCACAGGGCAGTATCTGTCTGAATTTTCAGACATTCTCAGCAGGAGGAATTGCTGTAACTTCTGAAGCTACACAAGAAACTTTCAGGGCCCAAAGCTGACTAAATGCTTAAGAATAAGAAATTGCATTGGGCCCTCCCAAGGTGGGTTTAACAGACACTCCTTCCTAAAGCTGACATAGGAGACCTTCTGGAAGTTACTGCTACTTAATGCCCAGCCAAACTTTGCATGTTTTGTGGTAGTTAAAATTTTTTTGACAAAACCTACTTCAGTGACTTGACAGTAGCTTGCAGCTGCTAAGGCACACATAATACACGGCCCAGTCCAACACTCACAGAAATAAATGAAGGCTTCAAATGTTAGAAAATTAATGAAGGGCTAATGTACAAATTTTCAGCCAAGAAGTGGTTTTTACTCTGTATCCAAGCACCCCAAATATGTTTAAACAAGTAAATTGAGGTTCAGAAGTGTATAATGCTCTTATAATCAAAACTGAAGATAGGCTGTTTAATGTTACAAGGACAGTAAAACTTTTTCCTCAGACACTTAAAATCTAAAGCTAACTACTACTGCAAGATCAGGCTGAAATTACCAAAAGAGAGATACAAAGGGAATCACCGTGTCTTCTCCCATCTGGTATCCTTGCTTTACTTCTCAGCTGTATACATGGGGAAGGAGAGGAGCAGGGGAGAACACAGCTAAGGATGATTTAACCTTAATACAGGCTGCTGTGCCAGCTGGATAGACCCCGGGTGTGATGCAGGCAGCCCTGAGCAATGTGTACCAGCCAGCCCGGGGCAGCGCTGGGCTGAGCCTGAACCAGAGCGCTCACCCTACTTCCCAGGCACATATGTTTGTCCCTCTTATCCAGTCTGCAGAGGCTGGAAAAGGAGAGAGAATACCACCCACAAAGTATATGGACACCAGCTGGTCCTATCTTATGATTGAAACTGTCTGACCTCCTCAGACTGACCAAAGGAGGAATCCAGGTTCACGGACAGACAGTGAACTGTTTAACAGATTTTAGACAGGAAAGACCTTTCTATACGTAAAATGGGCACATTTATGCCTTTGCCAGAAAAAGTCTGAAACAGAAACAGAAGCAATACACAGGAGGAAACACAAACTCCAAAGACAAAAACACTTGAGTGAATTCTGCTCAACTAACGGCATCAAATGGGCTAAGTCAAAACTGAGATTTTTAAAAAAGGGATTACAGTATAAGAAATAATAATTATATTAAAAAATATTGTAGCCATTCACTTCATATTGCAGTCTTTCATCTCAGGGCTCATTTTTACTAACTTGAAACTTATGAGACTACCACTGTGCAGAACTTACAAGTGCTGCAGCATGCAACATAACTCAGCACAATATTACTGTAAATATACAATACAATGTTGCACCTAATCCCAGTTAAATGTGACATTTAAAAAGCTGCATGCAAATGCTAGTGTCTATTGCATTTTTTCTCTTTCACTTCCCTTATATTTTCCTTGTATGCTCCCATGTATTGTTATTCCAAATATCATTAACATGCCTTAATATAAAAAATATAAACTTACATCTCCATGAATATAGTAAAATATGTTTGATTTTATAACATTTTTCTTAATGTACATAGAATTCTTATATATAAGTACTTCTTTAATTAAACAGAATTCTTAAAGACAATATAAAAGCCCAGCAAAATAAATCTATCAGAAGTTTAAAGGATTGCTTCTGAGTGGCCTTCAGCTGGCAAGATATAAACCCACCATGGGAGCTTAGAATAACCTTCATTTTGTAAAATAACATCCATTTTATAAAGTATGCAACTACCTTATTATGGCCTTCCCGGATATGTTCATAGGTACGGTATCAGAGTCTGCAGAATGAATTACAACTGCACAGCATGGAAACAAGACACATCCTAACCCAACTGATCTTCAAATCTAGTGACAAGGAATCTTCTTGGTTTAGTAGCCTAGTAACTTCTCCACGGACACCCCC
>VWZG01011969.1:1451-30746 GCA_013396735.1 Grallaria varia
TATTTAATAGCTCCAGAAGAATCAGACTGAAAAACTTCTATAAAGGAAACCTTTCAACTTAAAAAAAAAAAAAATTCCATATGATACTGAGTTCACCATTATGTGAATTGCTTTAATATCTCTCCTTTAAATTCATATACAAAGATCTCACCTCAAGTTGTTTAAATATTGCTGGCTATTAAATATGTTAATGTAAAGAAGTTAACTTACAGAATAATTTACCAGTAATTAAAGACTAATTAAACTAATTAAAGGATCAGGAAAAAAAATGACAACAGTGAACTCATGAAAAAAAATGCTGTCTTTCTGTGTCAAATAGAAACAAGAAGAAAAATCTTTTATGTAAATTTGAATATTAATAAAGTGTACATTTACAATCACATAAGAATCAACCATTAATACAGACTCTTTAACGAGTTATTACTGCAATTTGCAGTCTTTGGTTTTGGTTAAAAAGTAAAATTTAGAGAGGTCAGACATGCTGATAAGCTATGAAGGCCATGTATTTAAGAAAATCTGGAAGCTTATCTAAAACTGTTGCAAAGTATTTGTTGCCCAGAGCTGGGGAACAAGAGAAAAATATTTGTTGTTTCTTATAAATATTTCTCTGGTTTAGTAACTCCTTTACTATAAGACAGTATAGCTCAATCCCTAAATGTGTGTATTGGATTGGATTAACTAAAAAGGAGGACAAATACATAAATAATTCAGAAGGAAGACTGGATTGTTTTTTCACAGAATCACAGACTGGCTGAGGTTGGAAGGGACTTCCAGATGTCATCAGGTCTGACCTCAAGCATATTGCCAAGGGGCACGTCCAGGTGGCTTTTGAATACCAACAAGGTGGGATATTCATGTGCTTTCCTGGGCAACCTCTGCCAGTACTTGTGTAAGAAAGTGCTTCCTGATGTTCATGAGGAATCTCCTCTGTTCCAGTTTGTGTCCATTGGCTCTGATTCTGTCACTAAGCACCACCAAAAAGAGCCTGGCTCTGTCCTCTTCGCATCCTTCCTTCAGATCTATATAAATTCACCTGAGCCTTCTCTTCTCCAGCCTGAACAGTCCCAGTTCACTCAGCCTTTCCTCACAGGAAAGCTGCTTCAGTCCTTCAATTATCTTTATGGCGGTTTGCTGTACTTGGTCCTGTATGTCAATGTCTCTCTTGTACTGGGGAGCCCAGAACTGGATATAGTACTTTAGATGTGTCCACACCAGTGGAGGGGAGGGTTCACCTCTATATTTTATTCGGTAAGTCATGACACATCTTAATTGAGCATTTTGAACACATTAAGTAATTTTTAAACACTTTTAGCTGAATAGAGGTGTTTATTTTCCTGAATCAGTACTATGAAATGTTTGCTAAATGCTGTTCAATGAATTAGAAATTTCTGTATATCTGTTTTTTAAAAATCTGTACCAATAGGTTCGTATTGTGTTTCAACTGGGCTTATGGACTACAGTTTTTCTGCTTGTTAACTTGTGTTTTTTTAATAATTTTTTTATTTTCTTCTTTGGGGGGAAATTGTGAGAGACCGTATTCATATCTCACTGGATTGTTTTATTGGGTCAAATCAACCAACTCTGTGCGTGTAGAGGAGGGGGTCAGGCCTCCAGTGTCAGAAGACACACAGCTTGCAGCAGTGCATACATGGGAGGCAGCTGTCAATCAAAAGGCCCACCTGGTAGCCCACCCACACCACACCTCCTGGAGCCTCTGATGGGCTGCACCAGCCCTCGCTCTGGCCTGGAGGGCACTGAGTGCTCAGTGAACTGATGTCCTGCCTGGGAAGGGTGGGCACACCAGCCAAACCATACAGAGGGGCACAGGAGCTCCCTTTTGCCTTCTCTCCCCAGGAAATGTCATTGTCATGTGACTTCTCAGTGGTAGCTATACAATTTTCTTATTCTAACATTTTTCTTTATGTCTTCTTTCTTCTTTTAATCACACTTCTTCCTTTCTTCTTTAATCTTTTCTTAATCTCTTGTGGGTAACTTAAAACTGATGTCTTGTATTTCACTAAGTTGTGGGTTAGTGTTTGCCTGCTGCTTTTGTGAAATCTTCTCCTTGGTTGTATGTTATTCCTGTGTACTTTTGCAAAAATGCCTATTTTCTCACTAAATTAAAAGAAGTCTCTTGGGAAACACATGTAGCATGTTCCCTTTATGCAAATTCAAGGTATTAAAGAACTACAAGTCTCGGCAAAATTTAGGTGGTGGGTGAACTCCTGGAGTCTAAGTAAGATGCCTGGGCAATGTGTGGCTTGAACCTTGGGTTTTACAGAACTGTTTTGTTTTGGTTTAATTAATAAATACACCTGGGCACAATTGTGATGCTGAGTACTTTGAAAAAGGATGACTCATTCTCAGCTAGTTACATGGAAACAGCTCTTTTGAGAAAATTACCTTGCTCCCATTCATGCCTGAAGTTCTCAAAGCAAACTGATCAGCAGGCTTAGGTAGCTAAATGCAATAGTTCCTGGCAGTAAATCCTCAGATTTTCCACTTAAAATCCCAGATGAGGAACTGCAATTCTTTTTGCAAACAAACAAACCAACAAAAAATGCCATACCAATCACACCACAGTTTACAATACCTGGGCTTACTTTCTTTTTTCACTCACTGTCTGTCTGCTTATTTGGGGGTTTGTTGGTTTTGTTTGTCCATTTGTTTGTTTTGGGAGGTTTTTTTGTCGTTTTGTTTTGTTTTCCCCTAAGACAGTTGATTCATTTCAGACAAATTTAGGAGAACGAGGTCTGATTCTTTTATTTCATGTCCACTGTATATATGTTCTTATGATACAAGAACCTAGGCAGGGAGAAAAAGCCAAATTAAGGACTCATTGTCAGTAGCTGTTTGATCTTCTTGGCCTGGTGTGTGGTCCATCAGAACATGTGTGCAAGCTACCCAGTCATCTTTGATTTAACAATGGAAAGGGTTGTGTACTGCACTGACAGTCTCTGTTAAAATGGAGAGGAGCTAATTACATTTTGCAGGTTTGGTGTAAAACTACGAAAGTGAAGATACCGTGGTAGAATAATCATGTGAAAGAGGAATAGGCATTTAGAGACAGATCCATACAAATTCAACTAGTGTTTCATCTTATTTACTTTTAAATTTTATGTATTTAAATTCCAAGTACTGTGTAACTCTCTCCTATCTCACTGGCATTAAGAGATACCACAGAAAATCTCTTGTTTTGTTTATATTCATAGTGGAAAAATGCACATGAACTTGTTTGTCATGCAAGCTATGCTAAGATTCTAAATGATGAAGCTATTTACTATCATTCAATAATTATCAGCAGGATTTAAAGGAAATCAATACTATTTTGAAAAAAAAAATTGCCAAGTTCCAGTTCTGCACTTCATTATGAGCTACTGACATCAATACAAATTTTAAAAACAAATTTAAATGTAATGCTGTCTTTAATGTGTACAAAAGGGGACCATTTTATTTCCATCATTTCTGTAGTGTATCAATATTAGTAATGTGTTTCTCTATCTGTAAGTAGCTGTCTCTGGTGTTCTATTAATGCTTTTTCTTAATGAAGTTGAGGTCATGGATATGGACGTAGAAGTACTGAAAGAGCTCTCCATCACCAGAAGAGTTTTCCTCTTAATGCTTCTACATAACTCTCATTACAGTAGTTGCAGATACAAGGGAAGAATAAATCCAAAAATGTTATCTAAATGCAGTCCAGCTGACATTAAGGAGGAAATTAAATTCCTTTTACACTTCGGTTATTATTAATGCCGTGCACCTAAGACACAGGCAATCAGTTTCAGCATTGATGTTCAGTGGTCTGCCTTCAGAATGCACATATACACAGCTCACTAAGGCCTGTCATATATGTCTTAACTTTAACAAAAACTGAGGATTTTGCAGAATATCATTCTCTATCACAGCAGGTTCCCACAATGTCATGTTACTAAAAAATACTTATTTCACAGACATAAGCCAAATGTATAAAAGGATAAAAATATCTTGTCGCCTTCCCATGTTAATACCAGATGAAATGATGTATTTGTCAGCGTTTTTGAGATTTTATATGAACCAACTGATTTTGTAAGGCTAAAACAATGAACTAGACATGCTTTCCCCTACGTTTTGTGTGGTATATGTGACTGCGCTTTAGAGTATTTCCATCACAAATCCCATGCCAAGTTCTGAGCTCATTCAGAGTAAATAATGTAGTCTTGAACTGACAGGAAGATTGCTGTCTTTTTAGTCTGCAGTCCCACATGAACTCACACACATGTTGACCCTAAGACTCAGCAGGCAACTCCAGAAAAACCACTGAAGTTGTTCTCAGAGCATAAAGATAAACAGATGGATGAATATTTGTAAAACAGGGATCTTACAAGTTATGCCATTTTGGGATAACATGACAAGGTGATGTTCTTTCACTTCAGTCCCATGAAGGAAGTGTCAGAGACTGTGCTGTCTGTAACATTGACTGATTCTGATTTTATAGTATGTTTGATATACTTGAAAAACATAAGGATGGTGTGGAGATGAATCAAAGCTGAGTTTGTATGTTAAAAAGAAAAGGATCCACTCTCATTATCAGCAAAAGTGCTCTCTATGTTCCCTGTCAACTGGCAGTTCTCTTCAGGGAGTTACCACTAAGTGCTTAATACTTGAGGGAGCAGAAGGTATGCTTTTTTGCAGTTGATGAAAAAGAAAATAACTGTGGATGGGTCTGAATTATTGGTAGGACTATTTAGGAACAAACAGAGCTGAGCAATTTGTTCCAACTGGGGTTTCCAGGCTAGGGAAGACACTAGAAGGAATTGATCATTATCAGAGAGCATGCTGGAAGAATTATCAAGAGAATTTGTCAGTAGAGAATATGGTGGCAAATGAAAAAACATAAAACTGTATAATATATGTGCAAGTGTCCTTGTGTAATCCCTGACAAACTTCTAAATAACAAAAGGAAATAGATTTCCTTATAAGTCAGAATTCAAAGCAGACATTGAATTTTTTTTGTTGTCAAGCTTCTTTTTTTTTTTTTTTTGGACCAAGGCAAAAAACATGTGTGTACTTCTAGAACAAGAAAAGACAGATTAATATCACTGATGTTATCCAATATAGTGGTAACCACTGACAACATTAGTGTATGACAATGAAATAAATAGCGTAACATGGAAAAATGATTTTTAAACCAAGCTGTATTATATTGTCTCTAACAGGAGGGGTGGTTAAGAAAAACAAATGAGGAACCTTTTACTCTCTTGTTTTTCAGTGTGAATTTTCATCTGATCAGCCATCTCCACAGATTTTGAAACATTAAATGAGCTCAAGGTTACTACTTTCCCTGGACATGGCAACTAGTCACTCCTATTACTGGTGGTTGAGCACCTGTACGAAACATAAATGTTGTAATTGAAAAGTTTGATTTGTCAAAATTAAATAATTCAGTAAGGAAACAGTAGATTTCACTGTATTGCCTCAATTTTTTTGAAAATGAACAAGATATTCTAAGTTGCTGCTTAGAAATGTGGTGGGTTTTTTTTTCATTTCAGAAAAATATCTTTTAATGTTGAAATTCAAAAACATTCTGAAAAACAGTTGACTTAATCCCAGCAAAGATTTGTTTGAGTTCAATTTGCTTTCGTATTTTGGCTCCCTTTTTTTACTTTTACTTTTGGTCAAGGACAGGAAATAATGTAAACCTTCAAATAATTCAACGTATCAAAAGCATCAATTCCTGCCCAGCTTTACTTACTGCAGCCTATAGTTTCTTTAGATCTGTAGTACAAATATGGCACTAACTTGTTGCAAAAATTCCCGGGGCAATCGTATTTCAGACAAAAGAAAAAAAAAACCACAAGCGTTTACTCTCAACTGTTGTCAGCCAGCTTATCTCCTTGGGTTTGTGAGGAGCTATAGTACTACAACTGAAGATACTGCCAAGTGCAGTTCATGTGATTGGTGTTTAAAATCTCCCCTGAGCTGCAGTTATGTTTCTGAATTGAGAATTTGCCCCAAAGTACATGGTATTCCCTATGTGGATTTCTATGATGTTTATTATTCACAACTTGTACAATGGCATAGTATGTGTCATATTATTCAATGTTTGGGATCTAACCCACATAACACATGAAAGTGAATCTTGCTGCTAAGAAATACTCTCGCTCTCAGAGGTGCATGTCGCCTTTCTTCTTCACTTCAAAAGCAAATAATGAGGCAGGCAAAAAGGCTGAGTGTTTCAGAGGCCATGCAGTCATCTACATATTGAAGAGATCAGCTTAGTATCTATTTTCTTCAGTTGTTCACTACAGAGTGAAAGCCTGACATGCCAACTGAATTCTGACTCAGGAAAGCACGTCTTATTAGGTAAGCTCTGAAACCAGCGCATTCTTTTTCTGTTTAATTTTAGGCACAATTTAGCACTAAGAACACTATGTGTTCATGACACAGGGAACCTCTTGTGTGAAAACAGCAACAAAAACCAAAATAATAATAGGAAACTCTGAAATGCATCATGCTGTTGTTAGTCATCAGGTAAGCCATGCTCATCTGGTGATCTGAAGAATTCAAATGAACTCAAACTAACCTACAGAAACAGCTCCATGAGCCCCAGCTTACAGGAAAGAAAGGTTATATGGGAAGCCTCCTGTAATACTTACATTATCCAAAACATATGTGACTCTTGTTTTAACACCTTTTTAAAACAATGCCTCTTTTAGGTGTCATGCTCAATAAAACACTTGTTCTCCAAAACTCAGAATGAATTAGAGAATGAAGGAGAAATAAAAGCCACACTTTTTATCATTACATTTTTATTGAAATTTAAACACCCAAGTGAAAGAGATTTACATAAAAGAATTTGACCTACACGATATACCATACAAGATTGAAAATTGCTTTGCCATTCTTCATAAAGTCTCAGCTTGACTGACAGATAGAATGTAAAAGCAATATATGAGTTCTGCTTTCATTTAAATTTGCACTCCTACGTGTCAAATAGTATTATATACTTTTGCTTAATATTTTACAACAGTCAGGACATTAGTTCAGCATCCTTCTAAAGAATAACCAAACATATGCCAAAACAGGCAGAATTTTGGTTTATTTTCTTAACCTTTTATACTGTCATGCGTTCAGAGACTTAAAATGTAACCAGAGTCGATGGGAATACTTTTGCTGAAAGTCAAAGGAGACTTGGATCATAACTTTAAATAGAGTTTTATTTATTTAAGGAAATTTTTAGAGTATCCGTAGACTTCAAAGGAGTCAGGCATCTAATTTCCCTGAGTAAATTTTGGAAACCCAGTTTTCTACTTTACTAAGAATATGTTTAATGGGACTTCATTCTATATTTATCTCTCTGTTATTTGCATTGTGATAAACAAATAATAAGTAAAATTTTCAAATTGCCCTCAAATTGGAAACATATTGATTTTTCTTTTAAGTGAAATAGATTGTTTTACTCCAAAACACGAATTCACGATAGTCTCAACTAGTTTGGAATTTTTCTGTAAATCATAAAACTAGAAAGAAGTATCATTTCCTATGTTTGCCTGCAAAATAACCAGGATAACAACAATTTCAGTCCACTTTCTATATGTAATAAAGATGATTAAAAGAGGAAAGCTGAACTAGTTACAAAGTCTTTTACTACGCTGTTCTAAGATTTCTAAGTAACTAGCAACAGGACAAAAATATAAGAATGAATGACCCAATAATCCGGTATGTGTTAGATCTGAATATTTTCAGAAGCTGGCCTGACAGGTAAAATGAGAATAAAATAGAAAGAATATTGAAAGTGTTTGCAGTGAATGAAGTACAGCATAAAGCTTCACTCAGTGTCACTGACAATTGTAAAAGAATCCAAAACTGTGGGAATTGTGCATAAAACACTTACATCTTGATGGTTTGGTCCACAATATGTATTTTGTATGACAATAAGTATGTTGAGCAAGTGGGTTAACTCTTTTATCCATTTCTGTGTTCATAGGCTGGCTATTGACAATAGTGAAGAGGTCCTGAAGGGCAGTCTCTGCCAGTCATTAAAGCCAAAACATATTTCTAAAAGTGGCTGAGATAAATTTGTGTCTGAGTGGTGGTGAGAAAACAACCTCCGGTAGGAGCACAAAGAAGCTACCTCACTAACATGAGAGAAACAAAAAATCATACCCAAAAAAAAGAGACTAGGAGAAGTCTGATGTAATGAAGTTATTCTGGGCAGGGGAAGGAATATTCTGTAAGGGAAGTGGTGATAAACCACAGAAGTACTAATAACCCTTTACAGGGACAGGGCTGGAAAATGTGAGGATAGGACTGAATAAAAGGTACAGGTATTAGCATGCAGGACAGAGACCTATTTGTAAGATGTCAAGCTTCCTCAGTAATGAAGATGCTTGGAGAGGAGCAGAACTTACTGCAAAGAGTCTTTAAGGGGTTAAGCCACCTCAAGCACAGTCTTAGAAATAAAGCTAAATACAAATATATAACAAGAAAGCAGAGAGAAAAAGAAAGGCACTGGTGGACAATTAAAAAAAAAAAAGAACCATAGCAAAAATATGTTGTATTTTCTGAAAGAGAAAGATTGAATCTCTACGTTTTGATTGGTGTTTTGCAATTGAAAGTGTGAACATTTTAAATTATACAGTTTTGCACCTTCAAACTGATAAACTTACATATTTATATATGGATATATATAATGTTCATCAGTACAGTAAAATTTATAATACAGGAAGACATGAAATTTAAATATTTTAAAAACATGAAATCCCAGTAAAAATACATACATGTATGAATATGAAATAATAATCCCAAATACTTGAAAATATTACAAAAGAAAATAGAATGCTAATTCGTTTTAGCATGCTTGCATCCACTTTTAATACAAAATTGCCTAATCTGACCAAATCTTCTAGAGAGAGCAAGACCACATTTTTAATGGAACTTTTTTTCACTGTATGTTTTCAGTCCCATTAATAATGTCTTTTCTTAGAGTGATGTTCACTTAGGAGGTCTTATAGGGATTTAAATGCATAAACATGCATTATGTAGCTCAGCATTTAAAGTCAAGGTTATGAGAAATCTATTTGTTAAAAGAGTGAAGTAGTTGCACCTCATGAACCCTGAAACATTTTGGTTTCCAGTTATTTCAAAGTTTCAGGTTTATTCTTAATAAATGACCGCCCATTCTACTTTGAATTGCCTGCGAGGTTTTTTTATGCAGAGATAGCAATAATTTAGAGTCAACTACTGAAAAACAAATCCTAGCATAAATTCTTCCATTCAGCAGTAAAAAAAAAAAAAAAAGCAGTCAAGAGACCAGTCTCCTTCAGTGCATCTACATAACTATACTGATTCTTTTTCTGTAGTGCTCACAGCTACCATGCTAAAGTGATGCACACAAAGGTTAGAGTCAGCCTTCACATGGTCCTTTCTAAGTCTGAGACAGGAAAGTTTGACTGGCCTCTCTCTCTGTCCTGGATATTTCATCAGTGAATCTTCCCTTTCAAATTGCCTAGTCTTTGTCTGTTTGTTCCTTTCCTCTTTAAAGTCATTGTTTGGAGTATCTGTGTGGGTCTCTCTGTGTGAAACATTGTAGGATATTGGGAAAGCTTGTCTTTAAAAAAAAAAAAAAAGTATTATGCCCAGTGTTATCTTTTAAACAGTGAGTATCTCTGTCCATCATATCCAAACCTCTATAATCCCTATTTAAATGTGTATCTTTTCTCATAGCGTTTGTTTTTTCTTAGTTGCCGTGCTCCAAAGGATCAAAGCTGTCTTGCTGGATCACCAGTACAAAGCCATATCTAGGTGAAAAAGGGTTATAAAAAACTACAAGATGAAGGTCTTACCAACTTGTTAATATGCCTCACAGGTTCTCCTGTGAGCCTTATCCCTAGAGGCTATCAGCTTCTCATGGTCTCAGCGGAAAAGCTTGGGATCAGATTGCTGAGACTTAGGCATTTAGCTTCTGAGATCGCCTGGTTTGTTTCCCAACCTGTCAGCAAATATTGTGGCCTTCAGATAAAAGGAATGGATCTGCATTTGAATTATTGTGTTACTCACATGCTTGGATCTGGCTTCTTTTGATTTTGGGAAATAATTAAGTCATTGTTTAATATGTACTGTAATAAGAGAGAATATCTCATATACTGCTTGTATCTTCACCCTCATAAAACTCAATGCTTGTTTTGTGACACTGTTTCCCACAATCTGTAGTACATTGTCCAAAAAGGTGTCTAACATTTCAGGAGATCAATAGCTTAGTGAGAATGAATTTTGCATAACCAGAGAGATAGTTGGTAAGGTTTTGCACTGCTATGAGAAGACTGTCTGCTGCAACTGCCCCTATGCTATTCCTGTACTTTTCTTACTATTTCCATACTTCTATATCATTACTGTTACTTCTAATACTATTGTTTCAGTACAGAAAAATAGCAGATATTAGGATCCAAATATTACATTTTCCCTGGAGTTTACATAATAGTAATTTCTCAGCCATTTTTGAAGAGGCACATAATGAGAAAGTACATGAAGAAATCTGCTGAAATACCTGTTCTCCTTCAGAGGAATTATCAGACCTTTGCATCGTTTGATCCCTGCACAAAAGGTGAGAAAGAAGATTTACCAGAGGGAATCAGAGGGTTAATTTTTCTTTTCTCTCCTTGTCCTCTCCTAGTAACACCTGCTTGTTTCTTTCCCATGTCACTTCTGCTGCCTGCAACCACTGTGTAACTCCCTCCTTTTAGGTCAAGGACTTGTCTGCCTTGATATAAATATTAATAATTTCAGTTCTTTACAAAGAATGGTGTATATGTTTTTTAAAAGCCAGATTCCTCAAAAATTGATGGTCTTCAGGGACAGAGCATTGTCTAGTAAAAGGAGTGGAAACTGGAATAGACTTCTAAGCTCTGCCATTGAATTCTTCTTTGACACAGAAGTAATTTAATTCCTGTGATGCAGGCTACCCACTTGTAGAATTAGTCTAATGACTATTACCTGGCTCACAGCATGTTCCAGGACTTCATTGGTGTTTATAGAGCACTTTGTTTGTCAGGTTTGAGTTCTTTGCCTCAAAACTACATGAGAAACCAAACAATGAAATTGTTAATAATTACTAAGTAACTGATCAAGTAATGCAGAGTTCTTCATTCACACTGATAGCCTTTCTCTGTTTACCTCTTTGTGTATAAATATGCTGCATTTTATCAGATCCTGAACTTCAAAAAATATTCTAAACCTTCAGCATGAGGAAGTGGAGATGAAATTATTTCAGAGACCTCAGGTTTGGGATGTGAGAAAGACAGAAAAAGTATAGATGGTAAAGAAGTTTGTCTGATATAGGAGTTTGTCTGATATAGAAGAAAGGAATGTATTTGATAAATTATCCCTCTTCTTATTCATTTGACCAGATGATAATGTGACAAAATGTTCTAATAACAACCAAACCTTCTCTGGGGCTTTTCTGGCGCTGCTTAATTTCTTTGGGGCAACTAATTCTTACCTTAGTGGACACTCTAACCTGAAGTACACAAAATATCTACAGCAGCACAGCTCCTCCAGCCTTTTTCTCCACAGCTGAAATATCTGCGTTTCAGGGAGCAAATAAGCCAAGGGTTTTCCCTACACACATTCTCAGCTGATTCTTACACTGAAAACTAAATTTGCCCTTTAAAAGCTGCACACCATACAGTCGCTCTCTCATATAATTTTACCTGAGAGTGTCCTGATTTGTTTAACATCTAGAATCAATCTGCAGTTCTGGAGGTGATCTCTTATCAAGAGGCACAGTGAAAAACAGGCAATTCACAAAGCAAATCCGGTAAACGAGGACAAAAACCAGAAGATGGACAATTTAAAAGACCCATATTTGTTCTCAGCTTTGTAGGAAGAGATTTTGCAAAGGGACTTTGCTCTAGCAGATATCCTATGAAAATACATCGAAAATACCCACTTGGATATCTTCAGTAAGTCAAAGATTCTCCCTGCTCATTTTAGTGGGATAACTGCAATGATATCCATATATTGAAATGGCCTGAATCATGCAAGATTTTCTGAAAGTATATTAACACCACTGTGCACAAGTAGAATGACAGTGGTCTGAGAGGATTTTTGCAGTGATTCCCCTTAAGCACAGACAGTTTGTCGGCTGTTCAGATTTTTCAGAATATGTATGTAATCTCACATGGGGGCAAGATTTTGAATTAGGTAATGCCTGTACAGCAGGAAAAAACCCCAAACCAACTGTCTTGCAAATGTACTGGTAATATAAACTTAATTCAAAGAGATGTAAGTACATGCATATGCAGGTAGCTACATAGATGAAAGGCACGTAAATCCTTTTGGATCTAATACTGCCGTGTCTGATTTTGGCAGGAGTTTCCTGGATTTTTCCAGTGTCTCATCTCTTGCAATTTCCAGCTGTCTCTGTTTTGATACGTTTCCTGTAAGTAACACAACCATTTTACAAGTCCCAAACTCTCAGCTTCCTATTATACTTGCAAATAGCTAAAGTACATCTGTTTTTTACAGAGAATTATGGGTTTACCTCTCTTTTTTTCTCCATGGCACTGACTGTGGCATACCAAAATATGTATCAAATAATCTTCAGAAATATTATTTTACCTTAAACAGTGTATTTTCTAGTAAGAAAGCACATACACATAGAAATGCATCTAATTTAGTCACTAAATTATTCTGCTAAACAGAAAAAAAATTAGGAAATAAGTGTACGATATTTTTATATTACACTAGGCTACTTGTATTAAACCATGTAGGTATACAACTGACATTGATGGAAACCCTTGGAGAATGTTTTTTGCTCACTAAGCACAGATTTGCATGATGGCAAACAGTTTCTCCATTACTGCTAGTATTAAGAGGCAATATTCATCTACTTGACAATTTTGCTGCCTCCTTGCCCTCTACTTCGTTTTTCACTGTAGCTTGCTGGACTGGAGACTGAAGATCCTCCATTTAACTGTCATCCAGGCCCAGTGTTTTAGCCTGACACCCGAAGTTAATTTAAAAGAATAAGATTATTGCAATGTGAAGTAATTCTTAGTGTCTGCATTTAAGGTATCCAAAATGTACTGCAATTTTAATGGCTCAGTTGTTCACGTTTTCTTCAGTTGCTGCGGAACACACTTCAAAACATATGTTTTAAATTACATAAAAATATATTTTCTCATGGTGCACTGAAAGCAAGGCAATCTGGAGGACAAAATTTCCCAGCAGCAAAAAATCTGGCTTAGCATTATCATAAAATTCTTATATTCTGAATTTTGCTTTTTTTCCTCTGTTTTACATTTGTATATTTGTTTCTGCAGTGCAAAAAGATAACAAGGGAACACTTTCTATGAAAATAATGTGTCAGAGAAACCCAGGAGTAAATCAGAATGAAAAATTAATCACTTTTTATATTTATTATCAAAAAAAAAAACATAGAAAAGTGCTAATACAAAATGCATTAAATTCATAGTATACCCTAGATTTAGTAGCTTTCTTTGTTTATACAGCTCTGGTGCTATTAAAGGCTTTATCAATAAGTATACATGGAATTATGAATGAATGCATGAAAAACACTCTGACATTCGATATGTCTGCGCATTCTTGCAATAGAAATTTACCTGTAACTCTGCTGGACAATTTATTATGTCACTACACAAAACCAGGGGAGTTCAGAGCTAACCGTCCTAACCTTTAGTTTCACATGTTTGTGCTTAGTATGTACGACAGGAGATTAACAAACTAGAAGCTACTCATTCCCTTGTGCGAAGACAGCTAAGGAAAGCTTGAAAACCCTGTCAGAAGATGGGAGCTGAGATATGTTCCTTTTTTGTTTTGAGAGCAAACCCTATTGTCAAGTACAGATGTTTTTTTCACCATCCACATCCAGCAAGATGTTCAGTAGTAAGAAAGCCTCAATGACAAGAGCAAATGATTCAGATGACTCTACTAAGCAGCCTACTGCAGTCAGAAATGGCCCACCAAAGCCCTGCTGTGCTTGGAGGAATTTTGCCTCTATTCCAGTTTAACAATGAGCCAGAAAGGAGACATTTGAAGCAATAAAGTGAGGAACAGATGGGTGAGCCAAAGGTTAGTGTTAATATGATCCTCTGAAAATTAGCTGGATGGTCATCATTACCATAGACAGACACAAGAAGAAATGTCATTGGAAGAAACAGAGGAAAGTAGGGCTAAACCCCCACATCCTCCAGGAATATGTACGTATAAATTCATAGAAAGAATTTCATGCACCTCCAGATCTACTAATTGGAGATGTAGGTGGTCTCCAAAGTTATATAATAGAGACATCTTTAGTGAGGACACCCTAATTGAAATTCCCATCAAGTTAGAGTTGCTAAAACAGACTCATAGGTTTCTGAGGATATTAGTTGCCTTAGGTGGAAATGCATTTTGTTAGACAGCTCTCCCTGAGAGTGCTTTCCCCAGCTCTCATGTGCTTTGCCTCAGGGTTGTGATATGCATTATCATAGACAAGCACAGTTGTCTCACTGATTCATAGATTGTAGTGGGGCCATGATCCATTATCCTAATTACCGTGTTGAAAGAAATATTCAAGAAAAATATAAAAAAATGACTTTTTAAGCTTCATCCACAGAAATCCATGTCTAACCAAGTGAATTAACGCACTGACATTTTCTGGAAACCTCATATTATACTCATTGGCACAGATTATAATTGCAGTGAAGTCTATGGAAAGGTGCCAAATTACAGTAGATGCAAAAAACTAGATCTAGCTGCACATTTTCTACTCTTCTTTTTCTTTTTGCCAGTTGAATTAATGTATCATTGAATGTATGGACCAGCCCTATAAGATAAATACCAGTCCTTTTTTTATTTTGCTTTTTTTAAATAGATTAATAAATAAAATGGTTCTTGGCAAACAGTATAGAGAATGAAATATAAATCCATACAAATCTCCAGAATACAACACATTTTTTACAATGAGAGAGAGAATCAATTATTTATTATCAGATGGCTTTGGAGATCACTAAACTTTGATAGTCAAAAGATCCCAGAAATAGACCCTGTTAAGAGCCATGTTGGGCCTTAAAATAAAAAGAACTGGTGTAGCACTACCTGGAACCACAGCCTAGGAGAGAGAAAATTACTTAGGTTCACCTCAGAAAAGTAAAAAACAATTAAATGCAGGAGGTGCAAAAAGACAAAGTTCACCTTGAAAAGAAGAAAGGGACATGGAAGGGCAACTGTGAATAGAAACAAACCTTTTGAAACTATACATCCTCCCTGACTTTTCACTCACTGCATTTTATAAAGACATTGGCTTGAAATCTTCCATAACTCTAAACTCAGCCTTGCTCTAAACCTACCTTTGAGCAATCATAAAAAATGCTTGTAAGTTTACAGCATGTGTAAATATTACCAAAAATGCTGTGCCAATTGACCACCCAGCATCTTTTTTGAAAAGTAATGCATATTTCTTCATGGATTATCTGATGTAATAAAGACAGTTTTTTCACTGTCTAAATGAGCAGAGAAGGAGGCAGGAATGTCTCCAGTTTCTAATGCTGTTTCTATATTCTGTGAACAATTATTATCTTAATTGCCACCCACACCCCGGACTCACAATCTGCTCAACTGTTTATATACAGAAACAAAGAGAAGAAACTATATACAATGTTATCATGGCTTTCAGAGAGAGAGAAATAACATTTTTTAACTTTCTTGCTAATTTATCAAACAACCCAAATCTACATGGCAGTGAGAATAATTTCCTCACAGCATCACTTAGAGATATTAGAGGAACTGTATCTAGGGGAAAAAAAGACAAAACTGTTTAAGTCTTAAATGACTAAATTAGTTTCTAATCATGTTCTTATTTAGTTTGGCTTTATGATATAAACGTGTTCTCTTGAATAAGTCAGAAGCAATTCTTCCCTATAATTCTGTGAGAGTAAGAAGCATATCAGCTTTTATAAGCTGGCACAACATGAACTCAAAAGACTGTAACACAGTTGAGTGCACAGAAGTGACTCCTTAAATTTAGGACTGAGAATCTTGAAGAATTTGGGGTAAATAAATGATCTCTTCAATTAGATTATTTTCCATGGGAAAGACACACGCTCCCTTTCTGTTAGGTAATATGGGTCCTACTCGACAAAGTCAAGGTACCTAAGCCAGACATGTCCTGGGGGGCATCAGGCACAGCATCGCCAGCCAGTCAAGGGAGAGGATTGTCCTGCTCTGCTCTGAACTGGGGTGGCCTCACCTTGGATATTGTGTGTAGTTTTGGGAACCACAATATAAGAAAGATATTAAACCATTGAAGAGCTTCCAAGGAGGTCAGTGAAGATGGTGAAGGGCCTTGAGGGGAAGCCGTATGAGGAGCGGTTAAGGTCATTTGGTCTATTCAGCCTGGAAAAGAGGAGTCTGAGGGGAGGGCTCACTGGAGTTACAAGTTCCTTGCGAGGGGAAGAGGAGAAGCAGACACTGATCTCTTCTCTGTGGTGACCAGTGACAGGACCTGAGGGAATGGCCTGAAGTTGTGTCAGGGGATGTTTAAGTTATATATTAGGATAAGGTTTTTCGTGTAGAGCGTGGTTGGGCACTAGACCAGGCTCCCCAGGGCCCCAGGAAAGTGGTCACAGTACCAAACCTGACAGAGTTCAGGAAGCGTTTGGACAACACTCTCAGGCACATGGTGTGACTCTTGGAGGTGGTCCTGTGCAGGGCTAAGGGTTAGATTGGATGAGTGTTGTGGGTGCCTTCCAACTCGGAATATTCTGTGACTCTGATTCTGTCATCTAAACTGTAAATGCACAAAAAAAATATGCCTTTTAGAACACACAGGTCTCTCTCTGTCTCTTTTACACTCTCTCTCTCTCTCTCTTATTTAATCTTTCTCTCTGTGGTTATATCTATATACACAATAAAATTTCTTCAGTGTGCCTGTCCTTTTGAATGACTTCAAGACTTACAGGTATATACGAAATGCAGCCCATTGAGTATTTCTCAGATAAGAAGAATTCTTTGTTGCCCCCTTCAACTCCTGCCACTGAGGTCTAAGAAGATAATATTTCACTAAAATACTCCCCTTTGTTAAGTGTTGTTTGGAGAGAAAAAATGAGTCCACTCAGAATTATAAAAACATAGCCGTATGATTCTGTTCACCCAAAAAAATCTTCAAAGTCCACTTGAACTTCTGTAGATATGAAAAAATAAAAATAAAAATCAAGCAATCAAACAAACAAGTGCCAAAATTTGAGCCTGCACAGGTTATAAAGTTGCTTATAAAACTACTTTGTATATTTTGGAAGGTAATTTTTCACAAATGAGCATTTTGAGTATACAATTAAACCATTTAACATTTCTGATAGCAATTTGTGTAAGATCAGCCAAGCCTGGTTATTTTATAATACTTTAATTTACCATGGTTCATATAGCACAGGTACTGTAGTTTCTCTCTCCACAAGCAAGAAATCTAGGGAATGGGAAAGAGTTAATCTCTTTATAGAAGAACACTGTCCAGAACTGAGGCTGACCTTGCATATAGCCCATACATTGACCTGAATGTTCATGAAGTTAAGTCTGTGCTATGTAGTCTCATATATATCCTCGGATCAAATATTTTCTTTACTCAAATAGTGCTGACTTTTGTGAAAGCTCCTGGGGCATTTAATAAAATGGAAAATTCATGTCACTCTACGTAAACCACGCTTTCAGTGCTTGAGTCCTATTTACAGAATAGTATAGATGCAATGAGTCTTGCTGAAAGGGTAAAGTCAGACAGCTGCCTCAGCCAAGACTGAGTATTGTTTTCTCCCTTGCCATTTTCAGCTTGGCCTTTCTAGTTTCTGGACTTCAGTGCAGTTGTATTTGTGGTATCCACGACAGCTTAACTACTAAGTCTGTCTCTGGAAGCAGCCAGCAAAACTTACAGTGAATCAAACTTCCCATGCTTCCACTTCATTACTTTATTCCTCAAGCATCCAGACACCTGATATGGTTATTTCTGAACGAGAAGTACGTGGAAATCAAATTACATATGCATGCATGCATGTTTATAAACATGGATAAATAAATACAATCATGAACTCCTTTTTAAAAACAGTTACTGTGTTACAGTAAAAAGCATCGGTGCTGTATAGCATTTTCAGTGTGGGAGAAACATATAAGAAAGCTGCCAAAAAGTATGGCATCTTCTGGAGATATAAGCATGTACTCCTTAATTGCGTTATTTTAGAAGAAGTTTTAACTTTGGACTTGGATCATAAAAAACGATACACACATTCAAACCACGGAACAGAATGTGTATATAAAGAACAGTGCCTTTGCATCCCAGTAGAAATTAAAAGGAGCTCAATGTCAGACTTGTAGGTGTTGGGCAAATTGTCTCATCAACTTCTCTTTTCTGAGATCTCTTATAAAGGATTATTTAGGCAAAAGGGAAAACTCTCAAAGGGAGGAAAAATAAAGCACTCAAATTTTTCAGGTTTTATTCTCAGATCCCAAATTAAAGGCATGTATAATAATAATAATCATAATAATAATAATAATAATAATAATAATAATAATAATAACGTAATAATGGCAGCAGCTCTGGAAAAAAGACAAGGTTTATTGTTTTATTTTGTGTCTTCCCCACACCATCTCCTTTTTGCTTCATTGTTTCTGTGACTGGCTGAGAATACCAAAAATTACCCTCTAAAAAAATTTACTCCTAGAGGCCAGTCTAGCCAAGTTATTTCTTTTCCTTGCGCAAAGCAAAGATGGATCCCTAATTACTCCCTACTTAACATGCACTTAAAAAGCATGAAGTGAGCAACAATATTTACAACCTAACACTGGTGAATCTGGAAAGGATGGCTCAGGGCACTTCATACCTATGTTATTACTTCTCTGCAATGTCCCTGTAATTTATGAGGACTTGTGCATCAGGAACAAGATTAATGGTGTTAATTAGGTAGTGTTACATATTACACCATACTGTTTTGATTTCAGTTTTTTATGTATGCTACCTATCCAGCTTAATACACCCGAAAAATTGAATAAGAGATACACAGGGACCTGGGGGTCCTGGCCGATGTCAAGTTGAATCTGAGCCAGCAGTGCCCTGGCAGCCAGAAGGGCCAACTGTGTCCTGGAGGGCATCAGGCAAAGCATCGCCAGCTGGACGAGCGAGGGGATTGTCCCGCTCTGCTCTGCGCTGGGGCGGCCTCACCTTGAATATTGTGTGCAGTTTGGGACACTGCAATATAAGAAAGATATTAAACCATTAAAGAGTGTCTAAAGGAGGGCCATGAAGATGGTGAAGGGCCTTGAGGGGGAGCTGTAGGAGGAGTGGCTGAAGTAATTTAGTCTATTCAGCCTGGAGAAGAGGAGTCTGAGGGGAGACCTCATTGCAGTTACAAGTTCCTTGCGAGGGGAAGAGCAGGGGCAGGCACTGGTGTCTTCTCTGTTGTGACCAGTGACAGGACCCGAGGGAATGGCCTGAAGTTGTGTCAGGGGAGGTTTAGGTTATTAGAAAAAGGTTTTTTACCCGGACAGTGGCTGGGCACTGGAACAGACTTCCCACGGAGTGGCAGCATTCAAGAAGCGTTTGGACAACACTCTCAGGCACAGGGTGTGATTCTTGGGGGTGGTCCTGTGCAGGACTAAGGGTTGGACTGGATGAGTGTTGTGGGTACCTTCCAACTCAGAATATTCTTGATTCTGGGATATATTTGGAGAGATATAAGACAAGACAGTAAAATATTTAACAAAAAATCTATCCACTGCAAGTATGAAGTGAAAATGAGACAATTCCTTCTTAAAAGCATCCTTGGAACACAATTCTTCAACTGCATATACAATGAAGAAATACGAGCAAATGTCTGTGTAGCAGACAGGCATAGTAACCCTAACTATGTTTTGGCCTGTTGTATCAAGGATTTTAATGAGCCCTAACGAACTGAACAAGTTTTTTTTCAAGTTCCTTTCGTTCATTGTAGGAAGCATCCTGTTCCTAACTCCTAATGATACTGCCATTTTCATCTTCTCCCCATCCTTCCTGCTCTCTCTCAAGCTTCAGGAATGGTTTACTTGAAGCTGAGGAGTATTTTTTTATATTCAATGATATTCAGATTTAACTAAATTAAAGAGCAAGAGGAAAGGACCAGTTTACAGCACTTTGACTTGGACCTTGCCTATTTTTAAGAAAAGGGCATGACAAAAGAAGAAAAAACCTGTAGGAATATGGTTTTTCCAAACTGTTTTAGAATGTGCCACATTTTCCTGTGAACTATTAAAACTTTCTCCCCCTCAAATCCATTTAATTTTAATATCTTTGAATTTCCTGGTCAGACCAATATTTTCAATACAAGATACACTCTTCCAAGCTCAATTCATACTTAGAATAAGTAAAAAATTACAATTAAGAGCCACTGCATATCAATTTTAACAGACACATTCCTTTGAATCAATTCATCTTAATTGAAACTGGGGGTTTTTTTGCTTAAAGATAATGTACTGAAATGAAAAATAATTACCTCAATTTTTTACATGAGTGTTTGCTGTTACCATTGCAGTCAAAATAGTGAGTTATATGATGATTTGAGAAATCACTGCTCATGAAAGTTCTTGTTCTCTCTGGTTCCTTTTTAAATTTCTTATTACCCATGAATTGTCTAGGAACAGGCCATCAGCAGAAGATCATATCTAACTGTCAGAGTACAGGTATGGTTTGAATTCAAAGCATGGTTTTATGCCCTATTTCTTCAACCTTAGAAGATAAGCTATAGTAGCCTCAAGCCCAGAATACAACCAGTAGCTCATTTTTATATTAGCACATTTCATGTTCAAATAGATGAAGACATCTCCTTATCATATCTGAACGGTGCTCAGAAATGCATTTTTATGTGTCTAAGAGCTTTAAAGGAAGAAGTTAAACAATCGTAGAGTATGGCTATGTTATACACTGGAGGGAATGGTAGCAGCACGAAAACTGGCTGTGAATTAAGTGGCTCTGGCACTGGTTATAGTGTTTTCATAGAGAAAAAGGTAGGTATTTTGTAGTTAACTTTGTTATCCTGCATGCATTGCTTTGACACTCATTGGCAACTCCCAGTTCATCTAGTGAAGGCTGATCCTTTACCATATTTTCCTCTTTGCTAGATTTGTAGATTCTGTCTCTAGTAATAGTTAAGACTTGTTCACACATAAACATTTCCTGTTTCTTAACATCAAGTAACAATTATCCCTACCTTTCAGTGGACTGAGTACGGTAGAGCTATGGAGGTTTAAGGAGGTGCTATGAATCCCGCCACTGAAATCTACATATTACAATGGATTTGAAATCTAGGGTTTTATTTTGAGTCCCAATATTGACTATCCAGAATGAGCAGATCTACATTTCCTCTAAGATCTGTTATGTTCTTTATGCCTTGTCTTAAAACATTATCTTTCTGAAAGACAGAGAAAGTTCTGTTGCTAAACAAGCGTGTCCTCCATTCATGTGAATTTCATTGCAGACTGCACTGGAAGCTTACAATATTTTCAATCTTTACAGTTCAGACACTTTTAGATAGACTGTATTTCCAAGAATTAATAACAAAGCATCAAATCAAATGAAGGGGTAAGACTGTATGTGGTGAGCTGGACACACATGTGCCCACAACATTTTTAATTTAAACTCCTTTTAACTGTATATATTTTAATAAGTTCTAAATATATGCACTTTCACTCAAACTAATATAATTTAATACCAATGCATATTTATTGTTATTAGATTTTTATAGCATTTTTCCTGTATGGCACCTCATAGGCGTTAAGTTAGCCGGATTTTCTAAAATTTGGGCTGTTTAGAGAACAATAGGCCCATTCACAAGCAACATTAACCGCTTAGCAATTTATAGCTCTTATTTACACTTACCTTGTGCAATATAGGTAGCATAAATCTTCATTGAAACCAAAAAACTAATGTATTTGGATATAATGAAATAAGAAAATATCTGAGATGGCTTTTTTATATTTCAGGAAAATGATCTTTAGGGTTGGGCATAGGCAAAAATATCATGTTGAATATAAAATGCAATTTCTGAAAATAGTTTTCCATAAGAATGTTCATTTGCCTTTTTGTTCTCCCTGCTCATTCCACCCCCTTCATTTACTGCATTTAACATTGAAAGCCTCCAATAAAGATGAGCTAGAAACAGAAGAGGAAAACCAACCTGTTTTGTTGGAGCACTGACTCTGACAGTGTTATAAATGATGGCATGGCTCCAATTTTTAAAATTGTTTCATTTAAAACCTAAACATTGAATCCCTGTACAGTGTTTAGAGGCTTCTCAGCCTTCTCTGATTCAATTTAGAGGAAACATTTATGGGGTCTAAATTGTTCCTGGCAATTCTGAGCTCAGTTGCGTTTTAAACAAATATAATTTATACAAAGCTGTGCCACATATAGTCCCGAGAAATCTAAAATATCAATCAAATTTCATTTGCAAACCAGTTTTACTAATAGTGAGTCGTTCAATTGTTCTTCCTTCTTGGAATAAAGGGTAGTTTAAAACAAATAGCTGTGAAATACACATTTTCAACAGCACTCTTTTTCATATGGAACGACTAAAAGACTTCTATGTTTAAATCAAATAAACCCATCAAAACAGCATGTAGATTTCTTGTTCAGTTATTATATGTCAATCCAATACAGTAATCAAACATCAGATAAGTTCAGCATGGCAGTGTTTGGATACTAAAACTCTTGCTTTGTTTATTTCTTAATAAAATAAAAATACATACAGAAATTCAATAGTATCCTTCTGGTTTTGAGATGTGATAATTAAACGCCAGGTAGACTACTGTCAGTGTGTCAGCTATTCATTTTTTCGAAGATTTTTCTCTTCTCTTGGCTGTCGCTGTACTATTCTATATATGCCTTTAGTTGAAGTGACACACCTGTGGTGAGTTTAGCTGATTTAGTTTTCTTTTTGTTAGCTTTATAAAGAGGATAAGTCTGTTCTAAACCAAGATATAAAATGTATACTTGTATACACAGATTAAAAGAACACCTAAGGACTGAATATAGAGTAACATGGTTGTATTCTCAATGCTTTATTGACAAGATCTATAATCATGTTGATTCTAATTATGTAATATGTTAATACCTACATAATATTCCTAAAATATTTAAACTTTCATTAGGTTTTTAAGTCTTCATTTACTTTACCTTTTTAATATTTTGCTTGTCCTTTTGAAAATTTCTTCTCTGTTCTGACAGTTGCTTACCTGCTGAATTTTTCCCTTTTACTGAACTAATTTTTTAAAAATCCAACTTTAAGTCTACCTTGTCTTTGTTGTTTTACATTTCTTTTTTTTTTTTTTCCTTGCATCCTGCTACTTTAAATTCTCAAACCTGGAAAGTCTGATACACAGCCTTTCTCTGTTTTTTTTTTCCTTTTTTCCTTTTTAATTTTTTTCATTTATACCGTATAATTGCCTATTACTTTATGTTAGCCAACTCAAGGTGCAGATTGTCACATTTGTTAGTTGCAGCCTGATTTTCAAAGCTGATAGATTCTTGCAAAATCCACTAACTGCAGTCAGTACCTTTCTGGAAATCAAGTTCAGAGTTAAGTTTTCATCTTAATTTACATTTTTCTCCTAAGCGAAACTTTTTTAAGTACTCACCTTCCACCTTTCTCATTGTGTGAGAACGTGGCAATTCTTTCAGCTGAAACCCTACTATTGAAATGACTGGCAGCACCTCCAATTAGCATAACTTCAACTAGTCAGGTGAACAGTTACCATTTTTTTTAACTTCATAAACTGATTAAAGTTAAACCAGTACATCATTTCTCTTTCTAGAAATCTAAAAGATTTACACCAACTGTTTAGAGAAAGCACATTTTTGCTTGCAGCTGTCAAAACAGCCTGTCAGTTCAATTATCTGGAATGCCTATTAGTCAATTTTTAATAAAGCTTCAACTACTTTTCTCTGCTGTTTAATGAATAAGGTCCTTCTGCACACCTTTTAAATATGTGTTTCATGGCCCCTTGGAATTCAGAAATTATAAAGAAAAAATGATTTGATTTACTCATAAGATGCATTACAATTTCACGTGTTGCATGAAACTGCCATTAATTCTGCTTATGGGACCTCCTGCACTCTTGAAAACCCCTTGGAAAATATGGCACAGTTAAAATGTTTTATTTTAACATCTTCCTATACTCACTAAGTAAAAGAGAGAAAGGCAAACTGAGTGCTTACTTACATGATAATCATATGAGAGGGTTGTGATATTTTGTTTTTCTTTAAAAATTCTAATTATTACTAATAATAACTATTACTAGTGGAGCAGCAGAAGGCAAAATGAGGAGCGATTGGGCAGTATGTACAACTCCCGTTTGGTTCCTGTTTATTGGATTTGCTTCATCTGCCCTTAAATTGGGTCAGGCCTCCTGCCAGAGGGCTGGGCAAGTCAGATGTTTGGTTTCCTGTGGATACATGTAAGGGGAAGTTTCTTTCTTTATTAACACCTGTACATTCAGAGTAATGTTTAAGGGAACACAGTACCCTTTGCCAGAATGCATGCCCTTTGCTGATTAGCCACGGTGTATAAATAAGCCTGTAGAATTTTCCTGTGTCGTTGTCCTGAAATGATGGTCCTGGCACTTACCAGCAGCAGTCTCCAGGTTTCTTTTCCAGCACGATCTAAGGGAATTCAGCAGCAGTCATTGCAATTTTGAGGAACTGAAATGACCATTACTTACTTGACCTTATTTTTCCTGGCAGCTGCTTTCTTTACACAGGTTTTCATGTGATATTGTCTTTCAGGCTATCTTCTGCTCAAGCAACAGCATAAAATTTTTCTCACATTTCTAATGGGAATGAATTTTCTTTCTGCTCCACTTTACACAGCTAATCCTCTATGTGAAATGACACTGATGATGTCACTGATGACAGTGGACCTTATTGTCTGGGTTAAACAGATAATCTAGCTGTTAAATTATTAGTTTTGTGTTGTTTTTGTTTTGTTTTGTGTTACTTTGCATAGGAAGTGGGGGAGGTGGGTGGTATCACTGTTTTACCCAGCGTGAAAACTGAAGTCATTTAAGTACACCTGGAGTCTGATGAGGCTTTCTCATCTAGCCTAATCTGGACAACTGAGACACAGCAAGTCAAAATCCTTCCCATAAGTGAATATCTACAAATGTTTTAAAATAATAAAGATTTACTGAGTAGGTGATACTTTTTTTAAAAACGGTGAAAAGAGTTTGAATTAGAAATATGTCTGACTGTGATAAGACTGCCAGTGAATGAGAGATTTGAGATTAAATTACATGAAACTTTTATTTAAAGTAAGCATAGCAGGACATCATCAGGACTTTTATGCAAAAAGTTAAGTTTTGTTTCTGTATATTATAAACAAGAAATCCTAAATCTTCTCCTTAAGGGAAAAAAAAACCCTGAAAATCTCATCCCTGCATGTGTGATGTCCTCTAACAGTAGATATTCTTCCTGTCCTCATCTTTGTCCAGAAACTTTTAGCAGTTTCTCTGCTTCCAGCAGCCTCTCTCCCTTCCCTGTCCTAAGAGAAGACTTTTTTTTTCTTATAGCCTCTGGGAGGCCTGGCTGTGTGCCTGCACACTTATCCTCTCTGGGGCTGCCCAGTCTCTTCCTGCTGTATACCCTCTGCTTGCTCTGTGTCCTTCACACTCTGCTACACACATCCTGCTCTCCAGACGCTTCTCCCAGCTGAGCAAGGTCAGCTGCTGTCAGGGAAAGCTGGATCTCTGCTTCTTCCAGAGGATTTCTCCTGACCCAGGCTCGAACTGTTTTAACAATGCAAAGTAAAGAGCTTTCCTCTCTGCTGCCTATCTAGATCCCTAAAATGGGACAGAATATTAAAAAAAACCCCAAAAACCAACCAACCAAACAAAAACCAAAAAACAACAAACAAACAAAACTGCAAAAAACCCCAAAACAACAACAAAAAAAATGCCAACCAAAAAAACCCTGTAATAATTGCAAACGGAACAGATAAACATCCATTTTACTGTAATGCAAATCCTAACTCTACAAGTAGCCTTTGATCTTGGTTGCTTGGAAGCCGGAGAACTTGAAAAGAGATGCTGTTTTTAAAATTACAGCCCATGTCAGGCATAAACAGGGTCATTTGGACAGAAGATTAGTGTAACTTGCTAAGAATGAAATAAATCATAAAGGCTAAAATGTATCTCTAATACTGTGCAACCTTTTAAGTGGCATTATGTTATATTATTTTTATCTAACTTCCTAGGTGCTAATATTATCATCACAGTAACTCTGTACATCAGTTTCATCATTATAATAGCTGCACACCACTGAGAGAGATTATTAGTGGTATACATTGAGAAGCTGAAACACTGAAAGACTACGGATGAGATCTGGTACTGTGGATAGGCATCTGAAATAACCTCGACTGGAATTTTGGTCTTTAAAGTGATCAGTCTGTGATCAAAATTAATCCTCTGCGGTGCTTAGCCCTGGTAGTGCCTAAATGACATAGACTTCCTAGCTTTTCACCTGTAGGATGGTACTTAGGGATCCAAGCTACTAAAGCACAGATTGGTTCAAATTTGGACCTCCTCTGAGAGTTTGGTTAGGATGCCCAAAATCTGACTTAGCCTGTTACGGAGTTTTATCCAACAGCACCTTGTCACTTGAAATATGAAGACAGTCAATGTTTTCTTAAAAAAAAAANTGCTGGTACCCTTTGCTGGTATTATTTCCTCTTTATTGTGTAGTAGGTGGTTATACATTTCCCTATGGTATAAAAGTGGATTAATTCTATTCTCTGTCTCTTGGAATTTAAATATACTGTTTTCCAGATAAGCACCCTCATCACCAA
Organism: Grallaria varia; assembly: GCA_013396735.1. NCBI lineage: Eukaryota > Metazoa > Chordata > Aves > Passeriformes > Formicariidae > Grallaria > Grallaria varia. The sequence continues at coordinate 28,280 of VWZG01011969.1, forward strand.
GACCATGTTTCACCCATAGCCCTCATGAGCTTCTCTCTCTCTCTGCACAGTGACCTTAATGGAGGCGATTAACAGCGTTTTACCCTGGAGAGCTGAGCAACCAATTCACTTACATAAGACAGCTTAAAATTCGAGTCTTTCTAGGGATTGCTCTAACCTTCAACATGGTTTAAAGGGTGCATTGTGGAAACACAATGAGTGCAATTGCAATTTGTGAAAGTTTTGATGGGTGTTTATCTATAGCTAGCGCATCTTTACTTCGTCAAATTCCCCACAACTGAAGGCATGGTGCTGCCTAGGTTCTGAATATCAAGAGACTTATGTAGAGGCGCAGGATATGAGAATTATATAAGTGGTCATGAAATCCACAGGATGAATGAGAAGGCAACTGAAGACATGGAAGTGACTGCTTAGTGGCTGCTGAGATTATAAATTATGACTACATGCCTAACAACTACGTTTCATATTCATATTTTCTCTTTGATGAAGTTGTAGACTTGGAACTTTAATTCTTTATTTTAGCAGTCCCAAAGTTCTAATTCGCTGCATTAAATTTTAACTGCAGGACATAAGGCCTGTCCAGAATGTATACTGCTTATAATTAAAAACATAGATGTTCAAAATATATGCACAAAAGACATACAGTTAGTTGTTTATTGAATTTCATACTGTCATATCTTGATCTTTGATCCCCTAACTGGTGGATTTTTTTGCCTGGAATACTCTTCTTAACTCCTTTTATAGCATCTCAGCATGACATTCCTTGGTCCTCAACAAACAATAAATCCCTTTCAGCTGAAGACAATAATGTATTCTGGTTCACTTTATTGCTTTACTTATGGTTTTTTATTTATTAAGAAAAACAGCACAGTGGAAATAGGATTCCTAATTCACAATCCTCACACCCTCTACTTTTTATTGTTTGTAAAATACTGCTGTTGTTTTCATCTGTGAAAGATGTGACATTGGGGAAAAAGTGACTGTTCATTTAAGTAGAATGCTCACAGGACAAAAAAAGGGTTTGTATCCATTGGTTATCTGGTAAGTTGAGATAATTCTAGTTCAAACAGAACCTGTTCCTCCTTATTCTAAATTTGCACTACAAAACTATGAAAGAATCCTTCAGGGAGAACAAGAAGAGTTGTAAGTGAACAGTTTTTGGACAGCTGAAGGAAAAGATGGGCACCTGCTGTTCAGCAAGTTGAGGGAATTGTTGCATGTTGCAAATTTTCTGTGTGTTACCAGGACAAGCAGATGGCCAGAGACAGCATTTTCTCCTTATGTGTCGTTTATCTCCTTACATCTTCTAATGGCCTATATTGAGGTTTCATGGCATTACATTCAGTTCAATTTAACACAGTTAATATATGTTTAAGTAGTACCAGTTGCTGTCAAAATTGCCTACTTTGAATAGATAACACTTTCAAATGCTATAGCAAGGATGGCAGTAAAAGGGGCAGCATTGTTTGGATGTTATTCTGCATGCTAACTCAGACCCCTGGGGATGCAGCTGCTGCCTCAGTCAACGTTAGTCTCTAGTGTTTCTCAAAAAATTGCTTTGCCTTGCTGAGCCTTCATAGGAGAAAGGATAAAGCAGCTTTTGTCTCCTGAGAACTACTGGAAGTTTTAATTTATGCTGACAGTATGCAGAACAGGACAGTTCTGTTAGACAACCTTTTCTTTTTTGAAAATGTTGTTTTGTTCATAAAGTTACACTGTCAAAAATATCTTTGTGTAAAGCTTATCCAGGCCTTTATGAGTTTTGCTATTGAATGTTATTGACATTTATATTTAAATTATTAGAGTACATTAAACAGTAGTGGATGCTCTTTAGCTAAGAAAACAAGAGGAAGTATGGGTATTCAGTAGCGTTCAGTAGTGTCAGAGTATCTTCAGCAGGACACAAGAAAAGGTGGGGTTTTTTCTGATAATTTTTCCTCATTGAACTGCTTCTTTTCCAATAGCGGCTAAAATTAAATAAAACAACAACAACAACAAAAAAAAAATCTCAGAAAATCCAGACCAGGTCCTAGAACATTTTTATATTCCTTATTTTTGCTTTCATTTTGTCTCTTCTTGAATTTTGTATTCTTGTCTATAACACATTTTAAGCAGCACAGTGTGGTTTAAGTATGGTGGTCTACAAACTGATGTAGTTTCACTTTCAGTTTCAGATTGAAAACATCTAACAGCCGTGTTGCACAGCTATGACCCTTTTTGGAGATAACATTTACCATGTAGTTGCAACCACAACAAGACAATAGACTCCATTATGATTTTCACATCAGTGGGATGTAACATGCAAAATATTTGCGGTTCCAGTTTTTCCAGTAGACATTTGAGTTTACAGTTTTAGTTACTTTGTTTATCTGGTAGTCATCGTTTACACTAAGTTCTGTTACCTAGCCCAGAACAAATGATTGGAGAATACAAGAAAGAATCTCTGAGAAACAGAAATGCCTTTTTT
>VWZG01011969.1:30770-47240 GCA_013396735.1 Grallaria varia
TTGTACCTAAAGGCAATGTCAGCTGTTCAAGGCAAGATGACTCCTTAGGCTTCTCAAATTGTTGTTGGAGTTTGAAGTGGAGATTTAGCAGTCTTATCTGAGGGTAACTTTTATCAGTTCTCTGATCAGTTCAAGTAACTTGCTCAAGGTGTGGGCGCAGAACGGAGCTATGTGAAACTTTCCATCAATTGAGATCAGAATCTGGGACTTATGAATCACTTAGGAAATGGGATGAGTTTCCAACAGAATGTTTTATTTCTTGTCAGTTACAAGGGATACTGGCCATTTTTATCGGAATACCAAGCATCATCTCTTTCCAAGAATAAACAGCTGACCATCACCACTGCCTGACCACAAGAGCTCAGATCCACAATATGGTGGTTTACAAAGTGCTGGGAGGGTCTGGGAGTAAGCCTTTCACTATTCCATGAACAGTATTAGGTTGTCCTTTTCTAGTTAAATGCTTTACTTCTGATCATCTGCTCCCATAAGTGAGGATATAAGGGAAATCAGTGAGTGTTATAAAGTTGAAGTTAAAGAAACAGGATGCAAAAAGCGGATATTGGTATAGGGAAAGTAATTAAGGGAGGATTTTTTTGTTAGAAAGAAGTGATGTGTCCTTGAACAATAAAGTCTTTAGTGTTTTATTTGTTTCTCTGATGCTTTCGCTCAGCAGTAAAACAGTAGATGCAAAAATATAGGTGACCATAGTGAGACATTATTGACATTATCTGCTGTCCACTTGCTATGTCTGCTTGCTATCTGCTCTCTACTTGCTATGAGCCTGATCTTGTGAGATGAATTCATTCTTTATTTTTATTCAATGTATGTATTTTAAATGTCATTTAAATTGTTTCCTGATACAAAGTTATATGAAATGCACTATAGTTTTTCTGAAACAGGAATTAAATCTTATTTAAAATAAAAAACTAAGTTGCTTGTGTTGCCAGAAAGCATGTTTCAGCTTACAAAGGAACTCTCAATCTTCTTATCTATGTTTTTCATCATTAAAATTTGCAGTAGATCCTCAGTTTTTTCCTGCTATCTCTTATGACATATTTATAACAGGCAAATGTTCTGTCAGAAACCTTATGGAAAACGGCTAAGAACTGGATATTAGAGCATTACCAAATTTGTTGCATTGGCTTTGACTAAGTGACTTTTATTTCAAGACAGAATCTTGCTAAATGTGGAACAGTGATACGAATTACAATAAAATGTAAGTATAATTTGTAATTAAGAGAACCTTTATGAGAAAAATGAGGTTTTTTGGGTTTTTATCTCCAGGTCTCAGGTTTGGTAAAACCCAAAATATCTTTAATTTTTTTATTTTTAGTTTGGTTGCCATAAAACTGAAAAATAAATAGTTTACAGTTCTAAAACAGAACTTCAAGAAACATTTGTATATGATATGCAAAAATGCCACCTACATGGCACTGAGAAAAACAAAATTTTTATCCCAACTTGTTTCATAGACTGGCTATAGAACAGTTTTAGTCACTATAAAGGAAGTGTGGAATAAAAAGGTGCATAAATTAACCATGCTGTAAGACACTGGAGCTAGCTCACAAAAAAAAAAAAAAAGTACACATGGCATATATGTAGGTGGCATGTAAGTACACATATATATGCGCAGAACTGTGACTATATACAATTAAGACAATCATGTGAGCAAATGCACATTGAGCTGATTCCTCCTCCCTTACACCAAGATGGTGGTAATGTCAGGTGTATAAACAAGTGAAACACTTCTAGATAAAACAAAAACTGTTATAGAATTGTATAGTTCTATCAATGCCAGACTGAACCAAAGAAAACCTTACACATTATAGTGTTTGTGATGAAATAACAAAGCAAAACAAAACTCCACAAAAGCAAACCAACCAATGGTTATGGATGCAAATTCTACTGAAGTGTTCTTCTGTGATGACACAGGATTTTACTGACTTTGGCTCACTCCATCATTTTTAGTGCATGCAGGAATAACGGTCACACTTTAAAATATTACTTGGCTTGATTTTGATAAGCATCCAAAAACTCTGCTGCTCATTTAAATTTTGATGCTTCCAAATTGCTTTCATTGCATTCTGTCATTTCACATTGATTTTATGTGTTTTTGGTTTTTTTTTCCTTTGGAGAAGGTCTGAGAATATCCTTGTTATCAGAGGGGTTAAAAGGACAGTAAAATATGCTGAAAATGTAAAAATGTGATAGACAGATATCTTTTTAGTTAAATGACATAGAATTGAATTCCATACAAGCTTCAGCAAGTAGACTGTATTTTACTGTATCTTCATATCTGTAAGCCAAAGTACAGAGAATTTTTTTATTAATTGTTTTGGTTTATTGCTAAACAATTTTTAACAGAAATGTTGAGTTTCAGGTAAATAATTATTTTTATCACATGAATTTCAGTGATTATTTTTAAGATGTACAAAGCACCAAGTTTTGTGGTGTAGTCAGGGAAGGGATGCCATTCAGAGGGACCTTGACAGGCTAGAGAGGTGGGTCTGTGCAAAACCTCAAGAAGTTCAACAAGGCCAAGTAGCCCTGCACCCAGGTCAGGGCAATCCCAAGCACAAACACAGGCTGGGCAGTGAATGGATTGAGAGCAGCTCTGGGGAGAAAGACTTGGGGGTGTTGGTGGATGAGACGCTCAACATGACTCAGCAATTTGTGCTTGCAACCCAGAAAACCACCTGTATCCTGGGCTGCATCAAAAGCAGAGTCGCCATCAGGTTGAGGGAGGTGATTCTACCCCTCTGCTCTGCTCTTGTGAGACCCCACCTACAGTACTGTATCTGGCTCTGGGGCCCACAACATAAGGACATGGACCTGTGGGAGCGAGTCCAGAGGAGGACCATGGATATTATCAGTGGGTTGCAGTGTTTCTCCTATAAAGACAGGCTGTGAGAGCTGGCCTGGAGAACATAAGGCTCCAGGAAGACCTTACAGCAACCTTCCAGTACCTGGACGGAGCCTACAAGAAAGCTGGACAGGGACTTTTTGCAAGGCCATATAGTGATAGCACAAGAGGGAATGGCTTAAAACTGAAGAAGGGTGGGTTTAAATTAGATATTAGGAAGAAATTCTTTACTGTGTGGGTGATGAAGCACTGGAACAGGTTGTCCACAGAAGCTGTGCCTGCCTAATCTCTGGAAGTGTTCAAGGCCAGGCTAGATGGGGTTTTGAGCAACATGATCTAGTGGAAAGTGTCCCTGCCAATTGTCAGGGGAATTGGAAGGAGGTGGTCTTTAATGTCGCTTCCAACCTAAAATCCATTCTATGACTCTGCAAGGTGTTAGGGGCAGGATTGCATTTCTCAGCCCAAAGCTGTGGAGGCAGAAATGTCAGTGCTGTGCCACACTTCCCTTGGCATGTTTATTGCAAGTACAGTGTCCCTGGTGCTGCAGGCTTCACGGTGCTCTGAACCCTAAACCTAATGGCAGCTTGGGGTGAGGCCGAGGTTCTCAGCACCATAAGTGGCCCAAATCAGAAATTGCTTTAAGCGGAGTTGTTTGAGCAGTGCTGTTCTTCTTTGTCATGTCTTTGCTATCCCTCCTGTTCCTGGAGTTGTAATCTTTGTTGGTATCTGAAGGCCAACTCTAACCTTAACTGTAACCATAATTTAACCCTGGGGCTGAGGCTGAGGTCCCCAGCAGCATGGGTGGCCTAGCTTAGAAAGTTGTGGAGGCAAGAATTTTGGCACAGTGTTGTGCTATCCTTGGCCTGTCTCTTCCACCCTCAGTGTCCCTAGAAGTGTAGGTATTGTTGGTCTCTGAACCCTCACTCCACCTGTAATGGCAGCTTGGGACCCAGCCTCATGGATGGCCCAGTTTAGAAATGTGTGCAGACAGCAATGTTGGTGCAGTGCTTGCTTCCCTTGGCATGTCTTTTCCAGCCTGTTTCTGGAGCTTGTGGCTCTCTGAAATGTAAACCTAATGGCAGTTTGGGCTGCTGTCTATGTTTATCCAACCTAGACCTGAGTCAAAAAAATTTCCACTGCATAAATCCCATTGACAACCTCCTTAGTAATATACCCCCAGCACCTGACTGAGTCCAGGAAGGAGAATCAAGTCATAGACTGACTGGCTTGCAATCATAAAACATCACAAAAAGTATCCATGGGTTTGGACGGCATTTATCTAGGGGATGAACAATACCCATATGTTCACCAGATGACTATAGAGTTAGATTGTTCAAGTCAAAGTTCAAGGCTGCAACAAAGGATAAATTGTTTCTTCAGGACTGTCTTTGATTAGACTGCTGTTTACTAAAAATTTTTTTAAAAAGGAATATTCCAAGATATGTGGAAGCATCATTGTTCCTTGTTATCTCTTTATTTTTCAGTTATGTTCTATTAAATGCAACTGTTTTATGGGCTATTTTCATTAAGCATTTATTTCCATCATAATGACTCACAGTTGGAAGCACAACATATGTGGTTCTCTTGGTTCAGAAGCCATAAAACTGTAAATTCACTGTAAAAATATTGGGGAACATGTATGCTCAACTCTCATAGTCTCACTCTGTATGCATATATGACAACAGATGCATACAGACATGAATTAGAAAATATATTTTAGTTATTTATTTAATGAATGCACACATGCACCCACACCTCTACATCTATATGTAGTGTGCATATATTCCTAGTGATATTTACTTATATTGTAGTGATATTTATATATATAAGGATTTGTGTATATGTGTGTATATGTGCATGTAAAATTCCAATTTCATGTTCTTCAAACATTGAGTTACTTAAATTTAGAAAGGAATGGGCAGAAGAATCTGCTTTTTCCTTTGGTTTTTGTGGGGTTTTTTTGCATCTGAAAGGGATGGATCCTTCTCTAAAACAGCTGCAGCAAAACCAGTAGAGATTAGTAATTTGTCCTTGACTAATGTGTGCTTTGCACATCTTAGAAACAGTAGTGATCTGGACTATGAACATAATTCTTTTATATTGATGTAAATTGGAAAAATGCAAATATAAGTATCTTTTATTTTTTGTGTAGGCTGTTTACACCTTTAATGGAGATTCACTGCACCTTGAATAGGCAAGAAAAGACTAGGAATAGGCAGGGAATAGGCCCAAAATTTTTGCTGTTTATCTGCAGATTATTCCAGGATGAGAAATATGTTTTCCCACTGAAATGGAGGACACAGTGTAGAATGCTGTGTTTCCAAGTATCAAATGGCTTATGAGGGCTGCACCTGGAGTGACTTGCTGAGGGAAAAATCCTTCCCAAAAGGAATAATAAACTTGCAGAAACTGATGTTTCTGCCGTGCTGTAACTTAAATGTACACATTGGCAAGTTTGCTTAACCATTACCAAAAGTTTAATTAAATAATTGTTTTTCTTTGGAATAGAATAATTTAGTTGGCTAAAATAATGTTTATTTAATTAAAAATGAAATTATAACCCATTATCGAATGCAAACAATCTAAAAACTGGCAAGAAACAGGATGAGAAAGCCCTCTGATTTTGAGAAAGACAGTTTGATGACACTCACAAAATACTCTGATATTTTTACAAGGTCACAGCAGGTTGCTACATAGAGTGTCTAGGTGTCTGAGTGATGAAGGGAACAAATTATTTGCCATTTGCAAAGTTGTATTTATGTATCTCTGTTGATATGAGGGGGACATATTCCAATTCACGGAATCACTAATATCACAACAATGCATCAGTCTCTAACATTACAAGAGAAAAAGACCACCACAATATTGTAGAATAAAAAAGAATAAAAGCAACAAAATCCTAGTGAAATAAAAGTCATTATTCCTGGGATCATGAGAAATTTAGTCACATATTATTAATTTTATTGTCGTTGTTGTTGTTGTTGTTTTTTTTTTAACCATCAGAGCAGTAAAATCCTGTAGCAAGCTGCCCAGAGAGGTAGGGGGATCTCTGTATTTGGAGGTGCTTGGCAACCTGCTTGGATTAGACCTGCTTTCAGTAGGGAGTTGGACTAGGCGCCTTCTACAAACCGCTTCCATCCCGTCAGTCTGTGAATCTGTTTTTGCATCAGTCTGACAACCTTCAGAAGATTTTAAAACCAAATAAGGAATTCATAATCTCTCCTCTCCTGTGTTGTTCAGGCTGTTATTTATAGTGGTGGTTTTAATATTTTTATTCATGGTGGTGCCATAGGCTTTGTTGCCTTCTCTGGTTAGCTGCAACCCTCTGCTGTGTTTGGATATCACCACACTGGAGCCATGCTTCTTTTTGTCCTCTGAGGTCCCAGCAGACTCTTGCTTTTAAGTCTATTCATCAGTGTAGGGTTTGTCAGCTATTACTTCATGAACATACGACTTAACATTGTTCATTTTTTAAATATGTTGACTTTGTTGTACATAAATAGTTCTATAAGCTATAGGGCATGTCAGATTTTTTACAATTCTTTATATATATTGTTGACAATATTTGAATACCAATAGTTACTACAAGTGTCAGTAATTAACCTTTCAAGGTATGTTCTAAATGGAGAAAATAAATAATACGAATGCTCTTCAGTCCCTACAAAAGGAAAAAAAAAGAAAATAATAAATCGAGTTGGAGAATTTGGAAAACAAATTTCCTTGCTCTCATGTGAAAGAGCACAGACACTCCCATGAATTCTCGATACTAACTTTCAGAAACATGTACAGCTGTGTGTGTATGAAATATATCTGTATACATACACACACACGCACAAAAATATGTGGGTAAACAGTAACTATTACTGTCCTTCTGGGATGATTGGGAGTATGCAGTTGACCCAATATCAAAGAAATAATCAATAAGATTTCCTGGTAGTTCATTTTTCTAAACATTTGTTCTCCTGCAGTTTTTCTCTGTCTCCTTGGGATAAAAAAGTTCCTCAGTCTTAAGGGCACTGTATCCTTTCAAATTTGTCAGATTTTAAACAGCGTTTCACCACTACTCAAAAAAAAAAAATTATTGGGAGGAAAAGCTAGCATTAGGACAGTAAGACAAAACTTGTGGTTTAGGAATGGTATTCTCCAAAATAGTGCTCCCACTAAAACCATGCTGCTGCTCGGTCTCCCCTCCCTCTCTCCCCTTGACACTGCAGGTGGCTGAAGGGAAGAACTGGAGGCACAAAAGACAAAGATCATGGGTAGAGAGAAGAACAATGTACTGGAAGCAGCAATGAGACAAGAAACAGCAACAATATTAATAACAAAAGTGTACAATAGAGAGTGTGAGTCACATGCAAAAAAATGCTCATCGTGGAGCCCATGACCTGACTGGAGAAACACTACCCCAACTACTCCTTCCAGCTCAGGACTGGCATTACCCAACCCCTCTGTCCACCAAGGTTACTCAACCACAAGAAACTCCTTCTCCCCATAAAAAGGACTCCCTTTCCCCTACCACCAGTAATCATGAGGTGGTACAGAATGACCTCTAGGTCCTAGCCATGACCCTCCCAGCTACTACAAAAATGAACCCTGTCTAGCCTGAACCAGGACAAACTATGATGAACAAAAAGGCCAGTGAAAACTTATTTTGGAGATAATTTCTACTATCAGCAAAATGCCCAAACAATGAGATGCATATGATGCTTATCAGTCATCATAACACATATCATTCATTTAATTTCTTTGATTTAGTTATACATGTTTTGCCTCTTTCAATACTTTGGGTCTTGGAAGGATTGTCCAATGAAGAAGCAGAAGTCCAACCTTCCAACAGGAACTTCCATTTATCATGTTACACCATACTCCTAATTTTTTTATTTTTTGAAATGGAGTATGCAAAAAATATCAGCTGAATGGTAATGGAGAAATTAAAATTTTGTCATTGGATTAGTCAATATTGGCATATATATATACAGGGGGGATAAAAAAGATTATATTTTTAACAGATTAAGTCAGCTAAAATTTGATTTAAGACCAGTCTTCCATTAAACATGTATAAAATACATAAAAAAACCCCTGACATCAAAAGTATTTTATATACTTTTTTCTACCACTCCAAGCAAAATATTTCTAAGAAGCCCAGAAGGATGAGAAATCACCTAAATCTTGTGCAATTGTACAGACACACACAAAACAATGAACTCACACCTCATGATTACTGGTGGTGGGGAAAAGGGAGTCTCTTTTATGGGGAGAAGGAATTTCTTCTGCAGTATAGATTTATACTTCATATACCCTCCTTACAGCTAATGGAGAGAAGTAAACAGGTTCAGCATTCTTCAGCATGGGATATAAATTGCCTTGTCTTTAGCTGAAGCTCCTGGCAAGTAGAAGCTTCAAAACCTAACCACTTGCACTGCAATTGGAAGAAAATAAATATTTAAAGCAAGCTGAAGATAATAACAGAATGCAAAAGCATTTTTCAATATGTCCTTTCTTAACTTTGCATTCCACTTAATACGAATTACGTTTATCAAAAGCTTGAAATTATGTTCCCACAACTTCTTTCAATTCTTTTGCTAAATCTACAAATCTACTTAGCTTCAGAATGTGTTTTACAATTGAAAAATATTTTTATATTTTTGCTATTATTAAATTTATGCTTATGAGTATATATTAATTATTATAATATGAATAGAAGTTTGTGAGATAATTCTGTCAATCTGATTGTCTAACACTTAAGGCAATAGTTTTTCAGACTTGTTCTGTACATACCGATTAACTTCTACAGTTCAAAAAGAAAAATCCATATATATATTTTATTTTATTTTTAGAGTTTTCAGTTCTTAATAACCTCAGGACAGGGTATTTTGAGGGCATTAATGATCTGCTAGAAGATATTCGTTGTCCAAGATATAGAGATTTAGGATAGTCATTAATACTGAGGAAATATTTTGTACTTCGATCATTGCTGTCAAGTTTCTTAATGTATTCAGACTTTAAATAAGCTCTTAAAGACTGTGATAATGCAAATTTCAAACTTGAAGCATCTGACAAGGCTCACATTGAAACAACCTCTTAGGAAAAAGATCTTCTTCAGAATATATCTTTCTAGACCCTTATCTATTTTTTTTCCTTTCTATCTGACCTACTTTTCTCCTGCATTTGTCCTCTGAAGTCCTTCAGTAATCAGGCTGTACATCTATCTAAAGCCCATGAGCAAAGTTTTTGGCCTTTGGCTGAAAAACTTTAAATAGCAGTACTGTCATATAACCCACTGAAAGACAGATAGGCATTCCTGTGAACTGAACAAGTCTCTTCAGAGCTAGATGTATGTATACACACACATACATATATATATATATAGAGAGAGAGATATTGGTATACATAAGTGCATGAAAATACAAAAGCACACACACTTTTTTGCTGAGACTGCTAAAACAACTTAAAATATTCAGACTAAGATTCTATTAAGGGCAAAGATCAGAAAATCCTTACTTTGTAGCTCTGATTTGCATTAATCTGCCTGTGATAACTTTACAAGAAAATGCAAATTGAATAAAAAAAAATTGGTTTTCGCTAAGGGTTTTTTTGCCCTTTTTTTTTTTTTTTTTTGGTCATGCTAAGTAAATCTACTGTAGAATATCAAGAAATTACTATTTAATTTACTCCTCATTTTGAAAGTATCCAAAACATGGTGACTTGAGCATTTTTTAATCTGACTCACTTTGGAACTTATTGTTCACATAACAACAAGTTTTTTGTTTCTGTCTGTTTAGTTTATTTGTCTTTTTAAAGGCAGGCTCATATTTTTACACATACAGTTGTGGGAACACTTCTTTTGGATGGAATACACTCCAACGCAAGAATTTAATAAATTTGCTTTGTTGACTTTATTAAATCTTTGCTGGTCTTGCAAGCATGTGGGTTTAAGCATATACAGCCTACGATTAATTTACATTGTTGTTACCAGTGTTTGTCAGCTATAAAATATTTACTCAACTGCAAGCTTGAAATTTGTTCTCCTGGTAAATGTACCTGAAAAAATCACAGAATATTCTAAATAGGAAGAGGCCCATCAGGACCGCTGAGTCCAACTCCTAAGTGAATAGCGTGTTATTAGTGCAATGCCCTAACCAACTGAGCTAATCTCAGTCTCAACTGGCAGTATGCGTCTTCATATTTGTGTCTTGAATCCTACCTGGAAGTGCTGAGTTCGCAAGTTATATATTTAATTTTTTTCAAAGTTAAATTATTGTAATTCATCTTGAAATTTGAAGACAGGCTGAGTTTAGTCTTTCTTCATCATCAAGCAGGTCTCTTAGAGCATGTTATTCTAGATTGTGTCTAGATCGCTTTTAGATACCTCCAGTGGGGAAGACGTCACAACCTCTCTAGGCAACCTGTTCCAGTGACCCTCAGATACACTCCAGCATCTTCATATCATATTTTCAAAGTACCTTTAAAACCGTCTTTAAGGTACTTACCTAGAGTACAAGACTTAGCAATTCAAGTCATGATTTCTGAGTCAGAATTATCTGTCTGGAGTTGTGTCAGGTGTGGAGTACTAACAAGTGTTTAAAAAAAAAATCATTTTATTTTAGCATATGCTGGTATTTAAAGTATTAAATGCACATTGGGAGCACATCTGTTTTTAAAAATACCACACATACATCTGTTGGAGAGCTTGTTCATGTAGGTAAACCATAAAAACTAGGATAGAAAAAGCAGTAGTTCCCCATAGAGTAAGAGCGATATACATGCAAATACAGGCTCCCCACTTAGACCAGGGGGATCTATTTACCTGTGAGTCATATGTATCTTTTTTCGGCCATGTTCTTCCTTGAATAGCAGTCTGAGATAATCACAGCAAGTTAGGGTAATTAAAATAATAGCCCATGTACCACTTCACACATCTTAGCCTAAAGGCTGGGAAAGTGTTAATATTCATGTGTAAGGCTTTTGCTGGAAGTTTACAGTTTGCTTAAGCTTACAATTCTAACATTAGGTATTGCAGAAAAAAAAAAAAATCCTACATTGTCTATCAAGTTAAGGATCCTATCCAGACATTTAAGGTGAGATTTTTATTTGTATCTAATTTTCAAAAAGAGACTGTGTAATAGAAGCATGTTGTTCAAATTAACCAGTAGCATTTCAAAAGGAGAGCCAAAAATCTTGAGAACAGTTTACCCTGAGTTAGACATATAAAATAGGTTGGGATGTATAACCCACTGGAAGTGTTCACCTTTCTCTATTGACTGAACACTATACTAGGTTGGACTAGATGTCAAGGGCAATTCTAGATTGGAAGAAAACCTTTTTTTATGTAAAATCTGAGGATAAATGCCTTCTTTCTGAATAAAACTGATGTCTCCAACTGATTGCAAATGAAATTAGGAGAATTCAGAAAACTGGGTTCTTACCATAGAATAATAATGGTTGCAATTTAAATTTTTTTGTCTTTTTTTTCCCACAAATAGATTTTGAAAGACAGTTACTTTTTTCCCCCCTTCTTTATATGGAATTGATATTCAGATACCATTTACAAAGTCAATTGGTATGGCCTATTTACATGCAAGATGGAGGCATAATTTCAATACAGGCTTTTTTATGTTCATTACTGTGGCTTCTTTGATGTTTAGAGCTCTTTTTTGTTTGGTTAAATGGATAGTTTGTTTTAAGTTGGGAGGCACCTCACTGGGCAGCAGACTCATAATTTACCAACATACGACAATGGTGAGTCAATCTGTTTCATACAGGACCAAGTAAATCCCAATAGAATGATGAATGCTGTGTGATCTGATGGTTCACCAGAAAATCCTTCACCTGTTTTTTGTGAGCATGTATGTTGATGAGCATTGATTCCTGTGTTACAAAATTGGTTTGCTGTTGTTCTTTCACGTGTGGGTTTTATTCATGCTTCATTCTAACCAAAATGGATGCTAATGTAGCACACCTATCTGATGCCTGCCAGTAATCATCAGAAAACAGGATGGTCAAGTAACAGTAATGGAAGAAACAGCAGATGTTAGTGAACTGAATATCCCTCACTTTTTGGTCCAGTTTTAAATATTCTCAGCTGTGTGAATTTGAGGGAAATATGCATCTTGGATCAGAATTTGCTTTGGCTGCCAGAGTCCTTGCTTAGTGGTTGTGGTGGCAATAATGATGATAGCAGGCCCAGAAGCAATGTTTTGAATATGTATGCCCCCTTCTCATCACAGAATCAAAGAAAGGTCTGTATGCTGTGAGTGGAAGATATGCAGCTGATTTAGCTCCTTGTAAGACTGTTTCTCTGAAGGCATTACTTGCTTTGATCAATAAGTTACCATAAATAAAAAACATAGCAATTGCATAAAAGAGTCTTTTTCTTGGGAAGGAATAATGTATCCTCAAAACTCAGCAAGCCCGTAATCTCTACAATGTGGTATGGCTCCAGATCAAGAGCAATCCTTTCTGCTATTTCCTGGTGTATAGATAGTGCAGTTGGATGATTTGTGAGATGTTTTTCTTCTTCTGGGAATAGCCTGCATTGTAGAGGTTTGGTTGGTGTTTGTTGGGGCTTTTTTCCCTGATTAAGCGTAAACTCTTGTTTCAGCATAATAATGACAGTTCAGAATCAATTATTTAATATTGGATAAATAAAATGTTGCATTCAAGGTAGAAAAAAAAAAAAAATCCTGCTTTATATGAATAGAGTGTAAAAGATCTGTTCAGGAACAGTTGAAATAAGCGAGAATAGTCCAGACTGTTAAAGTGTTTGGAATCATACAAGACAGGAAGTAGAGATCACCTCTCTCCTCAGTAGCACCCTAAGTAAAACAAGAAACTGTCTCGCATATCTTGAAACTATGCAGAAGTGTATTTTTCCACCATTGTCTATACAATCTTTCCTTTACTGGAAAGAGTGAAATTTTATCTCATGGATTATAATCCTGTTCGCACAGCACAGCTGGCATGAGTGGAACAAGTTGAAGAATGTAAAAATGTGTAAGTATTTTATTTTGCAGGGCTGTATTTGTTGATCTGATGCAAGAGGCTGAATGGTTTTAACAGTTATATATGATAAAATGTCTTAGAGTACTGTGTCAATGATCATATTAGAGAAGAGCAAAACCACTTGGACTTTTCTGTCTCTCAGACACCGTTAGGATACTCATTTACTAAGAGATGTTTGCTTCCTCTCTGTATCCTGCATGGATCTCTTGAATCTTCTTGGAACTTGTATTCATTAGGAAAGAAGGGTCATAAGTGCTGAATGGGATAGTTCAAATAAGTATTAGATCTTACACACTGGGTTGCAATTTGCATTGTTCTTTGGCATTTGACAAAACATTTAAGAATTTCCTCTGTATTTTATAGAATGAAGAAAACCAATTAAGATGCATGTAACCACAGTTTGGGTTGGCTTACTGCAGGACAGGGCTTACATAAGCTAAAAGAAAGAAATATTGAAGGAGAAAAATAATTCATGGTTTACATAGCAGCCACCTCAGTCTCCTATGGTACCAAGTAGTGCATGTTCCACAGGATGTGATCTATTAAGCAGAGTTGAAATATAATTTCATCTTTCAAGACAGTTCCCCCCAAAGAGACAAACTTATTCAACAACACTGTCTGTACACAGAAAAGTGACCAAAAAATTTGCTCAGTTACACCACCGAGGACACCATGCTACATCCGTTAGATGTGAGAATTGCCATTACATAGTGTATGTATATGTGTGTGTGTGTGTGTATGTGTACATATATATATATAACTGTATATATATAAAACAACTGGAAAATATTACATAGTACTTCGATTTTTTGTTTATTAGTCCTTTGGATGATACAGATATCATGTAGGAGCAATAAATCTTCCAAATTATTTCTTGCAATTATTTCCAAATATACACAGTAACTGAGATAAAATTTGTTAATCATGGGTTACTGCAACTTCATTGACATTAGATTTTCCAGGTACAGTGAACCAAGGGCACTTCTGTCTTAAGTTACCTTCACCTGAAGTAAATGAGCAAACAAGAAGAAAATGTAAAATTATTTAGGAGTGAGATAAGCTCATGCAATTGTCAATGTGAAGTACAGAATATTCTAAACTGTTTGGGATTAAATTATGTGGCTGCTATGGTTGTTTGATAGGCACTGCCTTTGTTTTAGTTATAACTCCGTTGAGATAAATGATTACTCTCCCCTTCATTTCATAATTCCTGATGATTGGAAACAACTTGTTTAACTATAATTAAATTCCTTCAACATATTCCATCAGTAGTTAGCCCTTGCAAACTAACATAATAATGCACTTGAAGAGAACAGCGCCTTGATTAAAGATGTAGACCGTCCTTGAATTGCCACTTCAGCTTTGTTAAAGGTACCTACAACAGTCTTTGACTGCAATTTTCTTAACTGAAGATTGAATTGCTGAGAAACAGATGACCAATTAGAACAGTCCGCTATTCAAATGAGACAAAAAATTACAATAAATATGAACTTATTCTTGAAAATAATTTGACAATTGATTATTCCATTATACTCTAGAAATATTAATTTTTCAGTCTTTAATTAAAACTCTGAATTTACATGGTTTGCTGAACTCCATCAAGCATAATAGCACACAAGTAGACCATGGTTCCCATAATCAGTTAGTTTAATCTGTTAGCTTCTTGAAAATAAATCGGAAGTAGGAATTACTTGCCACAATTCTGTCAGATTACCACCTATAAAAAAATTCTGTAAAACATTCAGTGATTTTTTTTTCTCTTTATTTTAGAGTAGGCAATTTTTCTGCATGCATGCTAAAGTAAATGGGGCTTCCTCTTTGCAGGATTTTCCTGAAATCATTTCAGTTTCCTAGTGCTGTCAGGAATCAAAAATCAGGAAGCTGTTTTCTGGGAATAATCTCTCGATTCTGAAGGGAAATGCTTAATTTCTGTGGTGGGTGCCCACCCAAGCCACTATACCACTCCCCTCCTCAGATGGACAGGGAAGACAAAATATACCAAAAAGTTTGGGTGCTGAAATAAGGACAGGGACAGATCACTAATTACCATCATGGGAAAACCAGACTCGACATGGGGAAATCAATTTATTAGCAGAGTAGGATAAAGAGAAATAAAACCGAATCTTAAAAATACTTTCCACCCACCCCTCCCTCATTTCCAGGCTTAACTTCACTCCTAAATTCTCTGTCTCATCCCCTGCAGCAGCACAGGTGTGTGGGGAAAGGGGGTTGCAGTCAGTTATCACACATTGTCTCCTCACTGCTGCTTTCTCCTCAGGGGGAGGACTAGTAACACTCCTTCCCTGCTCCAGCATGGGGTCCCTCTCACAGGAGACAGTTCTCCCTGAACATTTCTAAGGAAGTTCTTCCCACAGGCTGCAGTTCTTCATGAACTGCTCCAGTGTGGGTCCTCTCCTTAGAGTGCAGTCCTACAGGATCAGATTGCTCCAGTGTGGATACCCCACAGGGTCACAAGTCCTGCTGCAGTGTGGGCTTGTCTTTCTATGGGATCACAGATCCTGCCAGAAGACTGCTCCAGCATGGGCTTCCCATGGGATCACAGCCTCCTCTGGGTGCGTCAACCTGCTTCGGTGTGTGGTGGATATCTGCTTCACCGTGGATCTCCATGGGCTGCAGAAAGACCGACTGCCTCACCATGGTCTTTCACATGGGCTGCAGGAGAATCTCTGCTCCAGCCCCTGGAGCACCTCTCCCCGTCCTTCTTCACTAACCTTAGTGTCTATGGAGCTGCTTCTCTCACATATTCTCACTCCTGTCACTAACTACAGTCACACAGTTATTTAACCTTCCTTCTTAAATGTTATCCCAGAGGTGCTACCACCATCACCAATGGGCTTGGCCTTGGCCAGTGATGGATCCTCCTTGGAGCCTGCTGGCATCGGCTCAGTCAGATATGACAGAAGCTTCTGGCAGCTTCTCACAGAAGCCACTCCTACAGACCCTGCCCACTAAGAAAATCTGGCCATGCAAACCAAATAAAACTTCCAGCACTGCCCTTTTCAGAATGAAAATATTAGTTTGGTAGAGAACTGTTGGCTGTAACAGAACTGTCTTGTGAAGCAGAGATCTAGAAACAACCAGCTGAGCACATAAAGACTGGTTGACAAAACAATTTAGAAAAACAACTATTTCAGCAAAACAGTAGAAGAAAAGCTGACTGCATATATTGGCAGTAATGAAGAGAAGCAGAAAGTAGATTCTGCTGCTAAATTTAAGGATTTTTCAGTGAAGTACCAGTTAGGTGACATCTGAGAGAACAGAGCTTTCAAAAAAACTAGCAGAAGTTGAAAGGAATCCAGAAAATTCTCCATTCTATCCCCTCCCAAGTGCCAGAGACTGCCCTGACTATCTTATGATCTGTATTTAACTTTTTCTTCAAAAATATTTTTTTTTTCCCCCAGGTAGAGCTTACTATCCTTCTTCAATTACTCTTAGCAAAGGGAAACTCATGCATTGTTTTCTGGTTGTTTTTTTTACTCAAAAGGCATGTACAAAAAGAAAAAAAAATTACATCAGAAAAAACCCACAATACAAAACTCACATGATTTTTATTTTAAGCGTAATTTAAATGAGCATTACTT